>ML685835.1:391251-446341 GCA_007922175.1 Pelusios castaneus
AGAAAGAAAGAAAGAAAGAAAGAAAGAAAGAAAGAAAGAAAGAAAGAAAATTTAAATAAATGTTATTTGAAAAAGTATTCTGAATTCTCTTTTAAAAAGTGTGGCCTTCTTTCCTACACCACACATTCAGGCAATTCAGCCCTGGTCTGTACTTGCCATACGTGCTGCGCTTTTCAGCGGCAGTCAAGGGAAGATACGCAAGGTACGTAAAATATCTTGCGTATCTTCCGTTGATTTCCTAACTACCCCTTACACACTGAGCTGAGACAACTGGAAATGACGTCCGGTCAGCATAGCTCTACTCCAGTTACGGGGCTGGAGTTAGAGCTTCAGTTCCAAGTTCAATTGAGTGCATGTTACAGACCGTTCAATTGAACATGGAAGAGTGCACTGACAGCAGTGAGTCTGCCGCTGTCAGTATAGACATAGTTCAATTGGATAGACAGTGGAAGATCTTTTTATCTTGTTTCTCTTCCTCCAGGTTTGCTGTATGTTGGCTTCAGTGCCTGTATGTTTGGCCTCTACAGCTTCATGCCAGTGGTCATTAAGAAAACCAGTGCTACTGCAGTCAACCTCTCCCTGCTCACAGCAGATCTCTACACCCTGTTCTGTGGATTATTCCTCTTTCACTACAAGGTAAATTGAACAGATTATGTATTTGAATGATGGCTCTATCTGAAGTGTCAATGCAGAGGAATGAATCAGTCTGAGGAACACAACGGGAACCACTGGTTTTTGATGTGTCTGTGCTGTGAGGAGAAACGTTTGATGTACCTGTTATTACTTACTAAAAGTGCAGTCTTCCGCTTTCCTCCACTGTAAACCAATTTATGTGTTTCTGCTTTGTTCTGGAATGACCACTTCTCAGAGAAAAGCTTATTCAGCCTCCATGCCTACTTGATCCACGCTCCAACTACTAAAAATGGTAGCAGTTGTTAAGATAGGGGTCGGCAATCTCTGGCACGCAGGCCAAGCCTGCGCGGCACGTGGCGCCACTCAGGTTTCACTACTGGCCCCAGCCCCCAGCGTGGCCTGGGGCCACAACAGCTGTGTGCCCCAGCTCCTGGACCCCACTCGCTGCACTGCCCCACTGGGGAGCATGGCCAGCAGGGAAAAGCTGCGGCACAGGGCTCCTGGCCCCTGCTGGCCCTGCCCCCTGCTGGACAGGGCTGCTGGAGGGGAGCGGGGTGGGTCGGCTGCACCCAGAGCCACCGCTCCCTGCAGGAGCCGGCCCCGGCCATGGCTAGGAAGAGGGTGGGTCGGCACACCCAGAGCCGCCATTGCTGGCGGGAGCCAGCCCCCAGGGCTGGGAACTGGAGGCCGCTCGCTGACGGGCGCCGGTCCTCACCCTGGCCAGGAACCGGAGGCCGCCCACCAACGGGAGCCAGCCTTGGCCCCAGCTGGGAAGTGGAGGCCACCCGCTGAAGCCTGGCCCAGCCCCCTTTTGGCCCCACCCCCGGCACCTGCTGAGGGTCTGGTGGGCGGAGCTGGCACGGGGGCTGGCAAAGGTTAGCACCTGTTCACTAAGTGCTGAAGTAAATCTTTGTATTTCATCCAAATTACTGTTACCAAAAAGCCATCTGATCTGAATTCCTTTTCACCCCCATCCTTGACCCGATCCAAACTCTAGTATTGGAGGCATGGCACTTTCTAAATTATTAACGGGTCCCCTAACGTATTTTTCAAAGATGAGATGGTCTTGTTTTGTGTTTCATGCTATATCTGAAATAGTCTTTACTGTTTAATTATTTTTGCATGATGCCTCTTAACCATCCAAAATATAGCTGTGAAAATGTCCTTCTTCTCAGCTGTCCCAATGACTAGGCTATTAGTGTGCCAGACTGTGAAGGAGATTTATATTAAAGTCAAGGCTCTATGTCTAAAACCTTCTGATACTTAGAACACTGCATAGGCCGCATTCCAGGCCTCCAGGTGCAAGGGATTACGCCAGACTATCCACAACCATTCCTCAGTGGCCTGCTTAAAAATGGCATTATGCTCTTAGAGGCAATTGCTGAATAGCCATGATTTATTCATAAAAGGGAGGTGGCTTATATGGGAAAATGGTGGCCTGAAAAATAGTGGAGGAAAGTGAAAGCCTCATGGTGCAGATCAGGCAAACAGTTCAAAGCCAGGGTTTAATGTATCTGAATAGTGAGGAACTGTCCACATGCAAAGCTTCAGGGCCCAACCCTAGAATAAAATTTCCCATCTGCCTGTTATTTCCTGCTAGGCATTGCAAACACCAAATAAAGTTGCATATCCAAATCTAAAACAAAAATACACTGTAGCGAGCACTTGCTGGATCACAAGACCGATAAAGGCCTGTGGGTCTTCTTCTAGTCAGCAGTTCAAATCAGTAGTGATTTAAATATGTTATTTGATGACTGCTTGAAGTTTTATAGTGAAATGTGCTTAGTGATAACTGTCCAGTTTCTTGTGGCCATATCACAAAAAACAAAGATGGGCAAACCCAGGCTGGATTTGGTCTCACAAAGTCATTGGTCAGGTTTTTCATTAGCAAAGCCATCCGTGTTCCACATCAGGAGAATCAGATCCAGGTCCCATGTTGTCCAATTCATTATAATTCAGGAGGATAGCAAGAATTGGATAATGATTTTTAGTTTCAGCCCATGTCTGCTCCAGTTAGAGATGAACAAAAAGATGGGTGATTTGTGGTTTTGTATAATAAACCCTGGTGCTGAATCTTAGTCCCATTTTAATTGAACCCTAATGGGGGTGGATCAATGATTCCAGTTTTGTTCCATTTCTGTAAAATATTATGATACCCTTGTCTGGAGTCCCAGCCCTAGCTTCGAGGACTGAACTATCATGCAGATTGATCACATTCATAAGTTCTTGGGGGCAAGCATTTTCTATCATGTGTATGTGTACAGTGTCTAGCATGTAACACTAGGCCTTTGTGTACAGTGTCTAGCATGTAAGACATGGCCTTTGTCTCCACTTAAAGCTGTTGGATGCTACCATAATCGATATAATTAATAATAATAGTAACATAATCTCTCCAGTTGGAAGTGTGAAGGGAGTGTGAAGAATCTTGCACTGCCTCTGCGCCAATGCCGTACCAATCTCAGTGCCTTCAATCTGTCTCCTTTCAAAATCTTCAGAGTTACTGGGGGAAGAAAATTCAAAAAGAGCAAAATTGTTTTGTAAAACAGCCGGATTAAAAATTCCATCTCTAGTTGTCTGAAAAATTTTTACATGTCAAATTCATTTCTCTTGTTTTGATCTTTAATCTGATCTTCCTTTTTTCTAGTTTACTATCAGGCATGATTTTTATACGAAGGAGAGCTGTGAAGAAGGCTCCTTGCGTTAAATAATGAAGTCTAATACATATGCATTAAATGACCTAAATTAATTCTCCTCCTAGGACTGTGTACTCGGCATGTTTTCTAGTTTCAGAAAAGCTGTTCCATTCCCAGCCCAGCTGTACCTCCTCTTCAGACGAAATGCTCTTTCTATTTATTGCTGTGATGACCAATGGGTGAAGACCCAATTCACGGCAAATGGCTTTATGCTAAATTAGAATCATCTGAGTGGTTTAGTGCCCCTAACAGAATACAATTTTATGAGGCTTTCAAGAAACAGTTACGATTTTTTCCCTGTGCCACTACTTTTATCACCTGACAGCTTTATTACACCACCAGCAGTAAATCTATGAAAATCCATGGAAAATACAGGAAATGAGTTTTACTGGGTGTGTAGTCTCAGAAAACAAACTGAGGAAGAGATTATATTTGAATTGTTTTGATTTGTTAGTATTTCATCTTTTTGCAACAAGGACTCATACTGTCTCAATATACAGGACTGTATGCTTATAATTAAACCACTGTCTCTAGGTATTATATGCACCCCATATGCCAGTGTCTCTGCATTATACTGGCCATTCTCCAAGTGTCCGTCTGTAGTAAATCAAAAATATAGACTGTAACTTGGAGTCAGCTCTAATGGAGTATTAATAATGTAAGAAGATAATATTATATATTATTCAAATATAATTATTTGTGGCTTGCAACTTAAGGCAGATTTTTAACTGAATATGCAAACTGCAGTTCTTTTGTTTAAAAACAAATCAGACCATTTGAATTCTGCCAGCTAAATGCTCTGGAAGTTTTTTGTTTTTTTTAAAATCTATCAGTAATTGTAAGAGAACACTGTTTATCAATGCCCTGTCCAGTAGCTGCATATGCTTCTTACTGAATTAACAACTTAAGCGCAGCACTACATATTTTCATCCCACTCTGCACATCAGAGAACATACATAAGCAGGAAGAGGGGGCAATTTGGGGGAAATGGCCTCTCTCCTTCCAGTCTGAGGTGTCCCCTGAGTAGGAGACAGAGGAGGAGGTTTGTTGATTCAGACGGTGGTTCTTTTGATTTTTCTTGCCTGATCCTGGCCTGCTGGACCTCTTGCAGTGAGTCATCAGATCATTCTGGCCTCAGTGGTCAGTTGTACTGTGGGTTGATGCTTCATTTGGCTGGAGGGCCAGATATAGAGAGCCACAAAGACTGGGTAACAACATATACCCCTAGGAAGAGGGAGAAGCAGGAGAACTAAGTAGCCTGAGTAAGGAAGCTGAGTGGGGTTGGTGTTCAGGGTGGGTGCCTGCTTCCTTTTCAGGTCACAGGCTGCAACTCCCAGTAGAAGGCAAGGTGCGATTTTAAAAAATCAAGAGATGGAGATTCTACCACTTCCCTTGGTAGTTCATTCCGATGGTTTATCACCCTTACTGTTACAAAACAGTGCCTCTTTACAGTTTGAATTTGTCTAGCTTCAGCTTCCAGCAGTTGGTTCTCATTATGCCTTCCTCTGCTAGATTAAAGAGTCATATAGCACCCAGTATTTTCTCTCCAAGAGGGTACTCACATGTTATAATCAAGTTACCTCTCAATCTTCTTTTTGATAAGATAAACAGATTGAGTACTTTGAGTCACTCACTGTAAGGCATTTTCTCCAGCTTTTCAATCACTTTTCTGCACCTCGTCTAATTTTCAATATCCTTTTTAAAATGTGGACATGAGAACTATACAGGATTATCCAATATTCGTCTCACCAGTGCCACACAGAGGTAAAATCATCTCCCTGCTCCACTTTTCCCCTGTTTATGCATCCAATGTTCGCATTAGCCCTTTGTCTACAGCATTACACTGGGAGTCACTGCTTTCCAGGATACAGCCCCCCATTTGGTAGGTATGGTATGCATTTCTTGTTCCTAGATGTTTATTAGGTTTGGCTTTATTAAAATGAGTTTTGTTTGACTAGGCTGGGCCCAGATTACCCTTGTGGCTTGCTCTGTGTGACTGCCTTGACCTTATCATTATTTAATCACGCTACCAGTCTTTGTATCATCTGCAAATTTTATCATTGGTGATTTTATATTTACTTCCAGATAGCTGATGAATGTGTTGAACAGCACCAGGTTCCTGCAGAGCTCCACTAGAAATTCAGTGATGGATCCCATTGATGACTGCTTTTTGAGATCTGTCATTTAGCCAGTACTTAATCCATTTAACACATGCTTTATTTGATATTGTATAGTCCTGGTTTTTTAATCAGAATGTCACGTGGTACTAAGTAAAAGTCTTATAAAAGTTAAAGTATATTCTATACACACAAGTTCCAAAGGGGTATAGTCTTGGTAGTCTAGTTCAGCAAAAGCAGAGTTTGTGGCACTTTAAAGACTAACCCATTTATTTTTCTTATGCGCTTTTGTGGGCAAATTAGGAAATCAGACAAGTTGTATAGATTCAAACACAACAGATCAGAAAGTGGTGAGGTTGAGAGAGGTGAGAATCACTGTTAATAATGAAAAACAAAGGAGGAGTCCTGTGGCCACAAAAGCTCATGAGAAAAATAAATTTGTTAGTCTTTAAAGTGCCACAAGACTCTTCCATACTCACAGTTACCTTCATCAGCCAAATTTGTAATCTCCTCAAAGGATGAAATCAGTTTTGTTAGACAAAGTCTATTTCCATCAAACCATTAATTTCCCCATTATAGAATACAGTATTCTCTGGATGTCATTGATACACCAGTATCACCAATATCAGGAAATTACTGTATAATATCCCTGGGCTTTTATTTTTCAGGAGTTTTTGTATGGCTTTTTTTGTTTTGTTTTGTTTGCCCGCCCCCCCCCCCCCCTTTTTTTTTTCCTCAGCCTTAACTTAATGTTAATGTCAGCTTTTAAAATTTCATGCTCTTCATTTTCAAGCCATATGTTGTACTTTAGTTATTTTAAGTAAATTGTATTCTCACTAAATAATCTAAGCAGTTTATTTTACATTTTGCATGAGCTAAATCATGCATACTGATTATGTTCTGCACCAGCAGGCCCAGTCACACTATATTATATCATTACCCAGAAAAGCCAACCACAATAAATTATATTCTGCACTGGCAAATTCTGTTTTATCCAAGATTTAGCCATGAAAATTCAGATATTCTCAACGTGGCAACAATTTATGAATCAGGACAATTTGGGTATTACATGGATAACCTAAAACCCCACAAATCCTGATGTAAAAGCAAATAGAATAGGGATTAGAAAGGAATCAAGAATGCACAAATAAACATGTGACATTAAAAACCCTTTAAGTACTACATCATTGTAAGTGTTTCAGATGTCTTTCTTATTGTTTCAGACGAGGACATGTTTCATATTAACTCTAATATCAAAGATTCTCTGTTGAGGACTACAGATGAGTGTTTCATACAGAGTGCAAGAAATCTAACACAATAAAAAGCTGTTTTCATAACATGATGAAAAAGTGAAGATACAAATAGAATACTAGACTCTGATCCCTTTTATGCCAATGTAAATCCAAAGTAACCTCAATGCAACATAGTGTGAGGTCATGCATTTAGAGTCTAATTACAAGATTTTTTGCTATAAGTGGAGATGCTTTAGTTGGAAATGACAAAGGAGGAGAAGAACCTGGACATATTTGTTGATCACAGGGTAACTATGAGCTGCCAATGCGATGTGGCCATGAAAAAACTAAAACGGTCCTATGATGCATCAGCCGAGGTATTTCCAGTAGAGACAGGGAGATGTTAGTACCATATACAAGGTGCTGGTGAGACCTCATCTAGAATACTGTGTGCAGTTCTGGTCTCCCATGTTTAAGAAAAATGAATTCAAACTGCAACAGGTGCAGAGAAGGGCTACTAGGATGATCCAAGGAATGGAAAACCTGCCTTATGAGGGGAGACTCAAAGGCTATGTCTGTACTACAAAAAGTTAGGTCAACTTTGTTAGGTCGACCTAATAAGGTCGACTTTAAGTCGACCTAAAGCTGACCTTATTTGGTCGACTTAATAAAGTGCTTCCCATAAATGGGGATTTAGTAAGTTGACCTAACTGCCCTTAGATTGACGTAATAAAGTGGACTTAAGCATCCGCACTGTGCTTAGGTCGACCTAAGGAATCGACTTAAGGGTTAGGTTGACCTAACAGACAGTTCTTATTAAGTCGACCTAAGCTTTCATTAAGTCGACTTAAGGAATTTCTTAAGTCAACTTAATGAAAGCCTGGTGTGGACAGAGGCTAAGTTAGGTCGACTAACAGGAAGTTCAGAGTTGGAATTAGATGCAGGTTTCTAACCATCAGGTGAGTGAAGTTCTGGAGTCGACTTCGAAGGGGAACAGTTTAGGCCAAAAACCTAGCTGGCTTCAAGACTCAGCTAGATAAGTTTATGGAGGGGACGGTATGATGAGACAGCCTAATTTGGCAATTAACTGATCTTTGACTACTAGTGGTAAATAGTCCTAATGGCGTGTGATGGGTTGATAGATGTGGTGGGTTCTGAGTCACTCCAGAAAATACTTTCTTTGATGTTTGACTGGTGAGTCTTGCCTACATGCTCAGGGTTTAGCTGACCACTCTATTTGGGGTCGGGAAGGACTTTTTCCCCAGGGCAGATTTGCAGAGGCCCTAAGGGGTTTTTGCCTTCCCCTGCAGCATGGGGCAAGGATCACTTGCTGGTGGTTTCTCTGTATCTTCAAGTCTTTAAGCCATGATTCGAAGACTTCAGAGATGATCAAATGATCCCTTCTGACCTTAACGTCTATGAGCCTATGAGCTCTGAATGTACACTGGCTTAATTGAGCAATCCGGACCTGATAAAGAAGAACAAACAAGGAGTCCGTGGCACTTTTAAAGACTAACGAATTTATTTATCTCATGAGCTTTCGTGGAAGACAACCCCACTTCTGGGATTTTCTCCCATGAAAGCTCATGTGATAAATAAATTTGTTAGTCTTTAAGTGCCACAGGACTCCTTGTTTGTTTTGCTGACCAAGACTAACACGGCTACCCCTTTGGAACTTGATAAAGAAGGTAATCTTAAAACCACTAAAATTGCAGCAGAAGAATTAGGAGCTTCAGTTAAAAAAAAGTATCTAAAAGCCTGAGCCAAGGCCCAAGCAAGTCAGTAGGAGTCTTTCAATGGATTTTGAGTCATGTCCTAAATTGTCAAAATCTGGTACTTGAGGAGGAAATCTAAAAGTATTTGGTAGCTTAAGGACTACAGAGAAAAAGGGGATGCCTTATGATCCCCATATGCTCCATTTTAACAAATGAAGAATATAAATGAAGCAGTTAGGTGCCAGCAATGGTTAATAACATTGGAATTCTTCAGCCTTCACTTTTTCAATAAGAAACCTCAAAGTACTTTACAACAAAGAGTTCAAACAGCCTTTTTTTCTGTTTGCAAAAGATAGTTATATTGTCTATTTCTTTTTCCTTGCAATAGTCAGTCAAATGGATCATTTGAAAGAATTTCCTGAACATCTGAAGGTGATCAAACAGTTTCAGAAAAAGGTGTTACTTTAGGGATTTTAGTTTTGTTTTGTTTTTTGTAAACCAGAATAGGAGAAAAGGTTTGAACCAATCTATACGTTGCTTTTTCTTCTGTTGCTTTTGTATCTAAGGGCCTGAACCAAGGCTAATTTAAGTCAATGGCAGTCTTTCCATTCCCTCCAATTGCCAATGGATTGCCAATGAGCACTACATTTCAGAATCTGACAGGTGCTCTGCCTCTGGTCTCTTATTGTCCTTTGAGTGGGAGTGAGGGAAGGCTAAGCAGATAATGCAAGGGATAAGGGTCAACAGTGACAAGAAATGGCATTATAAATGAACACAGGTATCTGGATCATATGTTATTACTGCAGTGCTGCTATTGCTTGAGAACAGGCAGGTTTTCACCATTTCTTTTCTATCCCAGTCAAATGATTATAACTCCAAATATTTGTTTACAGTTATCCATCAATTTTTCAAATGTCAGGGAACCTACATTTCATGACATTTTCTCTATGGATAAGTATACACTTTGAGCTAGGATCTATGGCTACCCCTGAGCTTGAACAGATCCTAAAATAATGGGCCACTATCCTGATGAGGGCCTCTGGGAGCTACCAGAATAAATATTCAATAATAATTACACTAATGACAAATCCCATTGGTGCGTCTATACTTAGAAATTAAGTTGATTTAAGAAGGCTTATGTCAACTTAATTTACTCCTCGTCTACACTGGGCTTTCCTTAATTCGACTTAAGGAGCTTAAGTCGAATTAAGGAAAGCCCAATGTAGACGCAGAGTAAATTAAGTCCTTCTTAAGTAGAATTAAGGAGAAGTTAGTTCGAATTAATAACACCTCATTTTAATTTGAACTAGCACTTATGTCGACTTTATTAAGTCGACTTAAGCCAGTGGACATGCGGAGTAGTGCCTAGTTGGGCCTTTTTAAGTTGACTTAAAATGTTAAGTTGACTTAATAAAGCCAAAAAGGGGCCACATCTACACTTGAAAAGTTAAGTTGACTTTTGTTAACTCTACTTAATAAGGTCCGCTTTAAGTCGATTTAAAGTCGACCTTATTAAGTCGGCTTCATAAAGTCGACCTAACTTTTCAAGTGTAGACATAGCCATTATTAGTGATTCACGCTATTGAGGATATATAGCAACCTGATCATTTATTTCACTTTTAGTTTCCCTCCCCAACTATGAAATCCTTCTTACTATGACTCACTCTAAGTAATACAGTTACTATTAAGAAACACTGTAAAATTGTGCTGTGGAGATGCCTTCCATGTGAGTGGACAGAGTTCCAAATCAATGCCTCAATGTTTTCTTTCAATCAATTACAGACCAATGCTGGAGAAAAATCTGACTTCCAAGTATAAAGAAGTGCTTTGTAATTTAAGAGAGTTAGAGGTGCTTTAGTTGAATGAGAGCGCCTTATTGTGCTTTGGTCTCTCTTCATTGGATAGAAACGAGCTAGTTTTGGAAGGACCATGCCAGGTTATCCTCTGCTGCTTCATAGTATAAAACTCTAAAGTGAACTTCAGGGGAGGGCACAAAATGGAAAATAACATGGCCCCTAACAAGATATTTCATAGTCTGACAGTAGATTCTTCACAATTTAGCACAGTTCCTAGTTCTCTGAGAAATTTGCATTATCAAGGGACTGCTTCTCCTTTCACAATTTTATCTTGTATTTAAATGTATTATTCATAAATCATAAACCAAAGAATTGTGAAATAATTTATAATTGCCATTTTCTGACCATCAAAATGTACAGATATGCTTAGTGCTGAAAGAACAGGTTCAGGACTATTTAGAAAGGATGCATGTGCACAAGTTCATTGGGCCAGATGCAATGCATCTGAGGGTGCTGAGGGAGTTGGCTGATCTGATTGCTGACCCATTAACCATTATCTTTGAAAACTCGTGGCGATTGGGGGAAGTACCGGATAGTTGAAAGAAGGAAAATGTAGTGCCCATCTTCAAAAACGGGAGGAAGGAGGATCCAGGGAACTATAGACTGGTCAGCCTTACCTCAGTCCCCAGAAAAATCATGGAGCAAGACCTCAAGGAATCCATTTTGAGACACTTGAAATAGAGGAAGGTGATCAAGAACAGTCAGCATGGATTCACCCATAGCAATTCATGCCTGACTAATCTGATTGCCTTCTATGATGAGATGACTGGCTTTGTGGATATGGAGAAAGCAGTGGAAGTGATACACCTTGACTTCAGCAAAGCTTTTGATATAGTCTCCCACAATATTCTTATCAACAAGTTAAAGAAGTATGGGTTGGATGAATGGACTAGAAGGTGGATAGAAAGCTGGCTAGATCATTGGGTTCAATGGGTAGTGATCAACATTTCAATGTCTAGTTGGCAGCTAATATGAAGCGGAGTATCCCAGGGGTCAGTCCTGGGGCCAGTTTTGTTCAATCTGCATTAAAGATTTGGAGGATCAGGTGGGTTGCAGCTTCTGCAATTTTGCAGATGATACTGAACTAGGGGTGGGGGGAGAAGCCCTGGAGGGTAGAGATAGGATATAGAATAATCTAAACAAAGTGGTGCATTGGGTCAAAAAAATCTGATGAGTTATAGCAAGGACACGTTCATAGTCCTGCACTTAGGACAGAAGAATCCCATGCACTGCTACAGACTGACTGACTGACAAAAGGGTCTGGGGGGTTATAGTGGACAAGAAGCTGGATATGAGTCAACAGCAAAGATGGGCAAGATACAGCCCATGGGCCGTCTGAGGGCTCAGTCCGGCCCACCATGATTCCTGCCTACCTCTACACCACCCCTCCCCCTTGGCTGGCTCTGGGATTGGCTCTCTGCTGCCCGCCCCTCCCCCCCTGCCGCCTCAGCCAACTCTGAGCTGCCCCTGTGCCAGCTCCAGGACTGGCTCTCCATCACCATGCTTTCTCCCCAGCCAGCTCTGTGCCACCCCACAGCTGACTCCAGGGCAGCTCTGTGCTACTTCCCCACATCCCAGCTGGCTCCGGGTCCAGCTCTCCATCGCCACACCCGCTAACTCCCTGTGGCCGGCTCTCTGCTGCCCTCCCATGCCCCAACTGACTCTCCACTAGCCCTGGGGCCACCCTTCCCCCGAGCATCCTCCACCACCATGCTTAGTTGGGGTTGGTCATGCTTTGAGCCGGGGGCTGGATTAGTGATCTCCTGAGATCCCTTCCAACACTAATCTTCTATAATTCTGTAATACGGCATAATAGACTGCAGTTGCAATGCAGCCACTAATATGGAGGATTCAATTCCAATAAATCACTTTTTCAGACGCTGTTACTTCATAAACATCAATTACTATCGGCCACCGTAATGTTTTAATGAATTATTTCGATTTTGGATTTTTGGACTTTTGTTTTAAAAGACTGTTCACAATTACTGCAAAACAATAGCAAGCCTATGATTGCATCTATTTCCTGATCAGAGTATAACATCAGCCTTTTCTCTGATACAGGATAGTAGTATGTTGAGTGCATATCTAAATTATGGAGTCAACATAGCACTATCTTGTATCAGACCTCATATTATTCTAGGTTTAGTGTATGATTGATAAAGATTAAGGATGACAGCAGCTTTCTGTACTTTGGTACACCAAAGATGTATATCAAATTGTAGTGATGTTTTTACTACGAGCCTTACTTTGAAGCATCAATAGGTCATTAGCCAGAGTAGCTTTTTTTTCTGCTGTCCTCTGAAAGAAAAATGTTGCTTCTCGAACATGTTAAAAAATTGACGCAAAGACTTCTTATGCCCCAGCCACACACACTGCAGAGGTATTACTTTCTTGGTGGGTGGCTGGGTGTGTGCGATGAACTGCATAACGCCCCCCACAGAAGTCATTCCTTAACTATGTTTGTCAGTGGTTAAAGTATAATTTGACGGGCCCCGGAACCTTCCTAATCTCCAGCCCCCTTCCCGTATTGTCTGGAGCCCCTTCATGCATGTGTGGGCCCCAGCCCAGGTAGGCATTTGCTACCACTTCTCAGTACCACATGCATCGGTTATCGCTCCATAAAAATATTTATAATTTTATATGGCATTTATGTCAATAGCAATTATTGTCACAAACTAGCAAACACTGCATAACACAATAAGTATTGTGATTAACAACAGTGGGGTGCAGGACCTGCCAGCAGCCAGGACAGGGCTGAACATGCGTTCCGCTGCATTTTTCTATTTTTAGGGGCTCCAGAACTCTGACCCCTCAAATTTATGGGCCCCGGAACTGCATTCTGGTGCGTTCCCCCTTACTTTAACCCCTGATGTTTGTACCAAAGGGGTACTGTAGAGAATACAACAGTACAGAGGTGATGAAGTGCTATTTGGTGAGTCCAGTTTGTGTAATTTAGTCATCTTGGGTATGTCTACATTTGCACTTTAGGTCGACTTAACAATGCTTAAGTCGACCTACAGAATGCCGCGTCTGCACTGGGCGCTTCCTTATGTCACCTCAAGTGCTTCCTTAAGTCAACTTAATAACTCCATCTCTGAAGTTCAACTTTAAGCCTAAGTCGACCTTGTGAGGTCGACCTAAAGCCGGTGTGGACAGGGAATAGCCCTAAGTCGACCTAATTCGAGTCAGGCTGGGGAGAAGGGGTGAGCCACAGCGGGGGAAAATTGGGCTGGGGTGAAGGGGAGAGCTGCGGGTGGGGAGAAGGAGAGCTGCTGCTGGGGAGATGGGCTGGGGAGAAGGAGAGCCGCGACTGGGGAGAAGGAGAGCCACAGTTGGGGGATCGAGCTGGAGAGAGTCACGGTTGGGGATCGGGCTGGGGAGGAGAGCTGTGGTTGGGGGATCAGGCTGGAGAGAGCCGCAGTCGGAGGATTGGGCTGGGGATGAGTCACAGCCAGGGGATTGGGCTGGGGATGAGTCACAGCCAGGGGATTGGGCTGGGGAGAAGGGACACGGGGATCGGGCTGCAGGGATGTCTGTGAGAGATGCACGGGTGTGCAGTGGCCCCTGCGCCACCACACACCCATGCAGCTTAGAGGAAACATAGCTCCAGGCCCCCACAACACTCCTCCATCAACCTAGCACCTGCCAGTGTGGACACAGGCAGTGGACTGGAGTGTTTAGTGTGGATGCTCTAAGTCGACTTAACAAGGTGGACTTTAAGTCGACCTTGTTAAGTCAACTTAACAGAGCCTCCAGTGTAGACATAGTCCTTGATTTTTAAGCAAGATTGTGAATGATCTCAAAGATGGGACAATAGTAAATAGTTCAAGTTAATGACATTTGCACTCCTTTTAAATAATCACTTTTTGTGGTTGTCATGGGGCGGCCTCTTCTCCCCTTGTTTTCTCAGCAGCCTCCGCTTCCCAGTCAACCCAAAGAGACTCAACACAGACTAGCTTCATTGCAAACCATGTGCTCATTTATTTACAAAGTGAAGTCCCACTCCCTGTTTGTGCCCCCAGTGCTCTAGGGGCTTGGAGGCTCAGGGGTTCAGCTCCCTCTGGCCTGCTGCTAGAGCCCTGTTCTGCTTTGCTGGCTATGCCTCCTTTGTTTCCTGTGCTGGCCCAGCTTATATCCCTGGGCCAGGTCCTCAGCTGCTCCTTGTCTTCCTGATTAGACCAGAGCTCTGCTGCTACCTAATCAGCTCCCAGCTGCTGTCTGCCCAGCCTTAGCCTCTTGGGCTATGTGTACACTAGACTCCTAGGTCGACTGAAGGTAGACTTTATCAGGTCGATGTAGACAGTCTACACTAGACTCTAAAGTCGACTTGGAGAGGTACATTGTGGGAAGTGTGTCAGCGTGGCAGCAGAGAAGGTCTCCCCTCCCCCGGCCAGGCCTTCCAAACAGGAAGTGGCTCATCCCTTCCCATTGTGCCTGGCAACTTGGAGCCTGAGCAGATCATGGATCTGCCTCTTCTCCTGCGCTTTGTCAGACAGCTGAGCAACACCTGCCAGCTAGTGGTAAGGCTTCTTCGGCTGTGGAGCAGGCCTGTCTCGTGACTCGCCAACATGGAGAAAGAGGACAGTCTGCCCCCGCCCTGCTGCCCCAGCAAGCTGCCACGGTTACTGCACTGTGCTCTGTGCCTCATCGCCTCCGGACACGGGAGGCCCGCAGCGATTGGTGGGAGCGGATCGTCCTCACCACCTGGGACGACAACCTGTGGCTGCAGAGCTTTAGGATGAACAAGCGGACCTTCCTCGAGCTTGTCCACAAGCTCACTCCAGTTCTGCAGCGCATGGACACCCGACTCCTACCCCCCCCCCCCACACCTGTAGACAAGCAAGTGGCCATTGCCATGTGGAAGCCGGCAACCCCAGACTCCAACTACTCCATGGCCCAGCAATTTGCATCAAGAAGGCCACTGTGGGGACTGCCCTCATGTAGGTCTTCAGGACAATCAACTGGGTCCTGCTAGTGGCCTTCGGAAGGCAGGTCCCAGGCTTGCAAATGTCCGCCCCGGGTCCTGGCCCGCTGGTGAGGAGGGCTGCCTCTGGGGTGCAGGGCAGGGCCCCAAGGGAACAGGTGGTCCTCCAGGTGCTCCAGGGACTCAGTCTGCTGCTCCATGAGGTCGAGCATGCGCTTGAGCAGCCTCAGCTCACCCCTCCACAGCCCCTGCTCGACCCTCCGATGGGCATCCTCCTGCTGGGCACTGGCCTCCCCCTGCTCCAGCACCACAGTCTCATCTCCCGAGCCCTCCTCCTGGTCATCATCGAGGGAGGGGGGCTCAGCAGAGTCGATGGTGTGGGCTGGGAGGTTGCTGCTCTCCTGGCCCAGACAGGCACCCAGCGGCTGGTAATACCAGCAGCTGGTGGGGGCTGCCCCCGTCCAGAGCATCTCTTCCCGGGCCTTTTGGTAGCCCTGGCGGAGGTCCTTGATCTTGATCCAGACCTGCTGGATGTCCCGGGTGTGGCCCTTGGCAGCCACAGCCTGGGAGATGTAGGCATACACTTCCCGATTGCGATGGCTGCCTCACAATTGAGAGCTGACTGCCTCATCCCCCCAAATGGCCTGCAGGTCGAGGATTTCCTGGTGGCTCCAGGATGGGCGCTGGCTCTGCTCTACCCTGCTTCCAAGCAGCAGGTCTGGCCAGCTCTGGGGAGCAGGGTGGTCAGGGTTGAGTCCTTCCCTGTGGTTGGCCAGGGCAGGCTCTTCCTGTGCCAGGAACTCTGGGAGGGAGGTCAGGGAGGAAGATCTTGAGGCCATGAGGAAGTCGACTTAGGGCTACTCTGCGTCTACACTGGCTTAGGTCGACTCAATGAGGTCGACCTAAGCATTAGGGCGACCTAAAAGGAGGTGTTATTATGTCGACATAACTTTTCCTTAGGGCGACTTAAGGAACTGCCTAAGTCGACTTAAGGAAAGGCCAGTGTGGACACGGAGTCGTTTAAGTTGATTTAAGCCTCTTTAGGTCAACTTAATTTGTAAGTGTAGACACACCCTTAAAGCCCAGGCTAACAGGGACAGGTGAGCAGTTTTACTACTCCTGCCGTGTTACAGTGGTCATTTGTTCAAGTGCAGTTTTGTTCATACAAATATCTCCAAAAAGGGAATTTTGAGCAAACTCTAATTCAATTAATCATAAATGAAATTTGTAGTGAAACAAAACAATTTTGGGGTTGAAGTAGAAAAAGTTTAAAGATTAATCTATACAGTGAGGATAAAGAAGTATAGTATGTCACTTATCTGACCAGTCAGACAGCTCAAATATCACATCGCAGAAACTGACTACTTCAAAAGAATTCTTGCAGTAAAAATGAGTTGAGGTAGTACAGGTAGCATGCAAATGTATAAAATCAATCTGTTCATGGACAATTTGGGAAGAGAAAAAAATCTAAATTAACTGTCTATGTTTTCCATCGTACAATTATTTGTTCAGATTTATTTGAGCTGAATGATTTACATTCTTAAAACTCTTCTCTTCTGGGAAGGAAAGTACATTGCCAAAATCATGTGCTTTATCATCCAAAAGATGCTGATTTTCATATGAAATTTTAAACTGAGGTTTCTTGTGTCCTCATAGAACCTATTAGTCTGTGAAAGCTGGAAAGTCACCAAGTGTATAGATGGATTTTAAGTGCCTTTGAAAGCAAATGCCTTAGGAAATTAATTTATAAATAATACTGAGATTCATCAAAGTATTCAACACCCCTTATCTGCAAAGTTATTGTGAATAGAAAGTTGAAATGTCTAAGACATACATGAAGAATAAAGCCAGAGTATTTGCCTTGGCAGGCATCTCAGTGGGCAGCTAAAGGAACACACAAACGGGGCTAATTGAAAGAAGCCCTCCATCAGACAGTATTTAGAGAGAGAAAACTTATGGGACTTAACAACATATACAATGACTTACCTTAAAGGTAATGAATGAGTTGCAGCTGCTGAGTCTTTGTGTCTCATTGTGGGAATGCTCCCCATTTGTATGACTGATATAAAGAATGCCATTCTAATGAAGCCATACTGTATGCACGTATTGTAACACTCAGCAGAAAATGTATAAACAAGAGACTCAAGTGGAATCCATTGCAATAACCTTACTTGTGAACAGCATTAGACTCAAATACAGCAATATGGAGCTGATTACTGCAGGTAGCTGGTGCTTTATTAAAATTCTTAGGCAACACTCATGACAACTGACAGCTGATAAAATAAACCACTAGAGAATATTTAAAAATTAAAAAGTAAGGGGAGGAGAATATATATTATTGATAAGCATTTCTGTGATGCACAGTACCATAGTATTACAAGCGTTTAAAAATCTAACTATTTTAGCATTGATTTTCTTTGTGCGTTAATTTAATCTAGTGTGCTCTGTCTCAGAAGGTCAGTACTATAGGTACTTTGAGTGTATGTGTAACCAACAAACTTTGATTAGACAAGTAGGCCCTATAATTCCATTTTACTGCAGGAATAGAGATGGGTTCAGTCTATTTTAATCCTGCCTGCAGGGCCGGCCCAACCATATACATGAACTAGGCAGTCGCGTAGGGTGCCAGACTTTAAGGGGCACCAAATTAGACAGAAGTGAATTTTTTTCTCAATTAAAAAAAACATTAATATATTATCACTTATAACATGGGAGGTGGGGTGCCAAAGTCATCGTCCACTTAGGGAGCCAAAAACCCTTGGGCCTGCACTGCCTGTGGATAAATACATACATTTGGATAGTTGTGGATGCTTGTATCCTGAGTTGCTTCATTTGGAGTAAAAACACCACAACATAGGTAGCATTGCTACTCAGATTTTTAAAAAAATGTTCACGTTTGTAAGAGGACAATCTGAGAATTAACTATGACTCTTCATAAATCTAAATGCAATTTTATTATTACACTGACTCCAACTAGTTTGGGACTAGCAGGTAAACAAACTAAACAAAAAAAACCCCACTGACTACTACTGTTTAAAAGGAATAGTGACTGACAGAAGTATGGGGTACATATGCTAGTATCTTCTCCATTCCTATTAATGTGTGTATCTCAATGTATTTATTACAAGCAAGGAGTCTGGTGGCACTTTTTGGCTATGTCTACACTAGAAAAGTTAAGTGGCATTCTGTTATTTTCTTTCTTGGCCTTCTCCTGTAGTAGTTGACTTCTGGGTACCTATATTACAGTAGTCTTTTAGCTACACAGTAAGTTGTTACTATAGCTCTGTGGAGCTTTCTCTAATGATCCTCCTGCTTTTCCCCTGATTTTGTGAGTACTGCTTCCCCACAACACAGTCCCACTGATTAGCACTCCATTTTCTCTGCCTCTAAAATATTAGGAAAACTTTACAAGTGTTTTCCCCTGTAGTGTCTAATGTCTGGGAATCATTCAGAGCACTATCCCCACTTTTAGGCTTTGTATACTGAAAAAACAATGCCCGGTCAGGGAATTATAGCCCTAGGCCCTGGCAAAAAGGGGGTCCCGGGTTCCAGCCCCTATATTCCCTCCAATAATCCAGAGACCCCACTCAGCTCTGGCAGCACTGTGTGGAGGGGTAGGCCGGGGAGAGGGGGGCTCTGTGCTCTGCCCCGCCATAGAGATCAATAGCTCCTTGGATGCATCTACTCTGGCAACTTAGGTCGACTAAAGGACGCTTAAGTTGACCTACACAAAGCTGCATCCAGATTGGGCTTTTATTAAGTCGACTTAAGCGCTTCCTTAAGTCGATTTAATAACAGCTTAAGTCGACTTAATAACACCACCTCTGAAGGTCGACTTAAAGCCAGTGTGGATGGGGATTAACGCTAGGTCGACTTTATTTAGTCGACTTAAAGCCAATATAATGACTATCTCTGCTGTTAAGTCAAATTAAGAAAGTCAACTTAACTTTGTAAGTGTAGACATAGCCCTGGTGTCAAAGACACAACAGGTTGGGTTATTGAGAAAGTAACAATTCCTCAGGGTGCATTAGAATCCTAAATGGTAATGTTGCGCCTGATTTCTTAGTGGGTTGAGGATATAAACCAGCAGTGGTGACTGTGCTGCGGGATGAGATAAGTGGGAGATATTGCCCCATTCTGTGTTTGAGATGGGGGAAGCTGGACTCTCTGTATCTTTCTTATTTTGTCTGAGCAACAGGAAGGGTGATGCAGTTTTTTGAACTGTGATAGAAGCAAGACAGACTCTTCTGTTTTGGATTCTGGGAGAAGCAAACCACAATATGGTGTTGACACAAACTCTCCGGGCTGGGCTTCTTTCTCCTGCCATGACTGATATTTGTGCCTATGTCTACACTAGAAAAAGTTAGGTTGACTTTGTTAAGTTGACTTAATAAGGTTGACTTTAAGTCGACTTAAAGTCGACCTTGTTAAGTTGACTTAACAAAGTGGTTACCCTGAACGTGGACTTAGTAAGTCGACCTAACTGCCCTTAAGTTGACTTAATAAAGTTGACTTAAGAGTTAATCCATGTCCACACTGTGCTTAAGTTGACCTAAGGATACGACTTAAGGTTTAGGTCGACCTAACCAGCAGTTCTTACTAAGTCGACTTAAGGAATTTCTTAAGTCGACTTAATGAAAGCCCAGTGTGGACAGGGAGTAATTTTGGTCGATTGAAGTTGACCTAAATTGCCAGTGTAGACATACCCTCACTGTCTTATGGACCTGACAGGAAGGTGAAACAACCAGGTGGAGAGGCACTAGTTACAAGTGTAATTGACTCAGAGTGCAGGATGAGGCTCAGGTCCTCACTCTGGGTCTCAGCCTCGCTGGAAGTCACTGCCGTGTAATGATTATGCAGTACTGCAGGTACAATCCTGCCATGACCTCTGTCCAGTTACTAACAGACAGGGCTCCCCATCACACGGACTGCTTGCACACTTGACATTTGATAGGGCCCTTGTTGCCCCAATCAGCAGAGTGACCAGTGCTCCTTCCTGCAGCTGCTGCTCTCTGTACTAATTCCACCTAGGAGTTAAACCTCCTGACTTGGAGAGTTGAGGGGAAACACTTGGCTGCCTCTTTGTGGTTTGAGCAGGATACCAATGATTAAAATCGTAGAGGATGTAGGAGAACCCATTGAGTACGTCTACACTGAAGTCTTAGGTCCCCTTAAGGAAGGTTAAGTCGACCTACAGACTCCTGCATCCTCATTGGGCTTTTATTAAGTTGCCTTAAGTGCTTCCTTAAGTCGACTTAATAACACCACCTCTTACAGTCAACTTAAGGACCTTATTAAGTCAATTTACGCCAGCGTAGTCAGGGAAGGCCCTTAAGTTGACCTAATTGGCCTCCAGGCCCCCTCCCAGGGCTACCCACAATGCACCCCTTCTCCATTGACCTAGCTCCTGCCAGTGTAGACACAGGCAGTCGACAGGAGTGTTCAATTTGGACTCTCTAAGTCGACTTAACAAGGTCAACTTTAGGTCGACTTAACAGAGCCTCTAGTGTAGACATACCCATTAAAACTCAACTCAGATGATTCTCCACTGCAATGTAGCTTAGAACTTAGTCCCCTAGAATGGTATTGGAGAGTGCTCTGATTAAAACAACTCTCTAGCCTGTGACCAGTTATAAAAAGTTAGCAGCCAGCCCATCACAGCCAGGGGTCAAAGCCATAGTTTCTGACCTCCCAAATCATGGAACAGCAGGCTGGGAGAGAACAATTTTCCCCTGGCAAGGAGTAGCTAGGGGCCAGCAATCCAACCAGAGTATTCTTGGGAAAGAGTCAGATCCTCCTCCAGATCAGGGTAGCAGCAGCCAGCGCTGGAGAATAGCCATCCAAACACATCTCTCTACCCAATCCAGGACAAGGGACAGCCAGGGACAGAAGCTAAAGGAGCTCAACACCAACTCAGGGAGATCCCAGGGAGAGCTGAGAACAGAGCACTGCTATGTTTCTAGAGTTCATTCTAAGCTGCAGCCTTGTCAGGCTTAAATTAATTAGGACATTTGCTGTTGTTTATGTAAATAAGGTAATGCATAATACTCACATATGCAAATTAGGGCCTTAGGACATTTAGCTAAATCTCCAGATATCTGAATCTTCAGCAGTAGATTCTAACTGACCAGACGTGTGTCCCACAAAGAAAGCTCACTCCTTGCAACTTCTGGATTTGGTTACAGTAGAGTTCATTTGCTGTATTGAGGTGAAAATAGAAAGCAGTGCACAAATAAGCCCAGACCCTTGATCAGTTCATCAAACCAAGTGGAAATGTTTATCTGCTGTATAAAAGATAATGAGAGAAATTCATTTTTAGTTCTCTTAGCCAAGTCTGTTCATGTACTCATGTGTGAAATTACCCAAAGGGGAAGGATATGAGCCTGTAAAGGAACCCTCATTGGCCTCACGTTTGCAGATTATGCTGTAAAATGAATTTGTTTTTCAAACAGAGGGTCTCATAAAATGACACAAGATTGCTGATTAGAATAAAGCACTGCTGGGGACTGCCTGTCATGATAGCATCAAAAATGTAAACAGGCGTATGGAATGAACACTGCTCTAGTGAAAGGTTTCATGTAGATTTTGTCTCTCTTCATCAGCATGATTCTTATGACATTACTTCTCTAAAAGAGTTAATGTTTCATGGATAAATCGGCTTGGTTTGTTTTTTCATTTTTGTTGAAATGCCTCGAATTTGCTTCTCCACAATTCCCAATTGGAGAGAAAAAAAGGTCACCATTCTTACATTTCAGATTCTTATCATTTAATATGAGGCAGATAATGTCTTCAAATTTTCTGACTTCAGCTAGTCATTTAATAGACATTTTCTCATTTCAAGACTTAAGAAATGCAGCTAGGGTGACATATGCAGGTAATCTGATGTTTCGTACCAACCCCCAAGAGGCTTAGTCTGCCGCTATTCTTATGAAATAAAATTGTAATTGGAGAACCCCAGCGGAAAAATCTGCTCCGCTCTTGCAGTCTATTTCCAGTTCAATGGACCAGATAAAAGAGAATTTGCATTTTCATAGCCATAAAAATAATTGTAATGATCATTATCACGATGGTTTAGTGCAAAACCAAAATTAGCCAATCACTGAGTTTCTTTGTGTGGGCTTTTTTGCAGAAGCACATCTGTCTGCTTTTGTCACTTACGCTATTGTTTTGCCTCCGCGCCAGCGACAATGTGGCTCTGTTTAGCAGTGACAGGCAGAAGCGTTTGTCTGCAAATTCCCCGTTGCAATAAAAATTCCCCCTAGCTGTACTACAAACACACTTTTATTTCCTTTCATTCTGATTTTCCTTCTAACTGCATGATATGTGAAGAATGACTTGCTCTCTTCAGGCCCAAAAATGCATTTTCTTCCTTCTTTTATAGTTTTTCTTTTTATTTTCATCTCCTTTCTTTGTAGTTATTCAGGAACAATGAAATCTGATGCACTATATGTTCCTCAGCAAGGACCCTCCTTTGCACCCAGGTTCCCAATGGGATTATTTTAAGGCACAAACATATCAAGTGGAGATAAGAACAAACTTTGAAAGGTTTGGAGATTCATTCTGTCTATAGATCCAGAACTTTAGATGCTTTTATCCAAACATCACTAAATCTGGAAACCTTGCACAATCGAGCTTCTTCACAAAATGTGTAAAGTTTCTTAGATCCAGATGGGCAAGATCTGTTGCAAGAATAGACTTCCAGACAGTTTTTAAGAGCTCCCATTTCCAGCCATAACTAGAGACGTATAATGTTTTTAAGAATAACCAGACTTTTTTAGTTAATGGTTTTAGTTAATAGCAACATGGTTCAACTTTGTTCTTATTTGATGTGAAGCGGTTCAGCCACCCATAGCAGAAACTAGAACTGGCTTGATCACTTATCTTCTTTGATCACTAGATCTTACTGCTTCTCTAGTTTCCTGATAGGCGCCTACAATAGCCACATATCAGAACTATTGCCTAGAACCCCAGGCCATACAGCTAAATCAGATTATGTTACTTTCTCAGCTAACCCTGACTGGAAGGATGTATTCTGTCACCAGTTCTCTATGGCTGCATCTACACTGGCAAATTAAGTCGACTTAAGCTTAGCTTAAGTCGACTTAATTTGCCCTGCGTCCACACTATACTTTGCTTAAGTCGACTTAAGCAAAATAAAGTCGACTTAATGAAAATTAAGTCGACTTTATTAAACCTGCTTTTTACTCGACCTAAGGCTTAATTTGACTTTCTAAAGTCGAATTAAGCCAGTGTAGACATGGGGTAGCCCTAAGTCGACTTAGGGCTACCCCAGGACTACACCACTGCCCTCCCTGCCAGGTGGAGCCTGGCATGCCCCCCAAAGGGCAGGGCAGAGCCCTGTGTGTGATGCTGTCTGGATTTAGGGAAGCATTTATATTATTTTCAATGGAGACCTCATAAATGCTCTATAATCCATAGGAACTATGTCATGTTTGGTATCAATAGAAAGGTAGTAATTTGCTGGGAATGGTTATATAGTTTATGTCTAGGAATTCTATTTGGATTAGAGGTTAGGAATTGGGTATTCTATCTGTACTTTAACTTATGTTATTTTATTGAAATACCTGTGAGTGGGTGTGTCAAACCATTGTGTCCTTAATGTTTAGGAATGTACGAGGGATAATGGTCCCAGGGACTAAACTGATGAGCCATTAAGGACACAATGGATGTATTCCTTATGTCCTTAATGGCTCATCAGGATACTCCCTGGGACCATTCTACCTGGAAAATTCCTAAACATTAAGGAGACAATGGTTGTTCACACCCTCCCGTCTAAGGCTTTCCTCCAGAATGAAACAATGTAAAGTATGGATATAACATCAAATTCCTAACTTCTAATCAAAATAGAATTCCTAGACATAAACTATATAATCATTCCCAGCAAATTACTACCTTTCTATTGATACCAAATATGACATAGTTCCTATGGATTATAGCATTTATGAGATATCCATTGAAAATAATATAATAAATGCTTCCCTAAATCCAGACAGCATCACACACAGGGCTCTGCCCTGCCAGGGTCCCTGTCCCCCTTTGCCCCATTGCACACAGGGGGTTCCCCCCCCTTCCACCGTGGACCTGCCCAAGGTCCTCCTATCCCCACAAAGTCGACCTAGAGCATCTGGTGTGGGCGCTCTAGGTCGACTTTGTAAGTTCCCCTTTAAGTCGACTTTAATTTTAAGTGTAGACACACTAAATCGACTTAACTAAGTCGACTTAAAGTCGACTTAGTTAAGTCGACTTAGTTAAAGTCGACTTAAAAGTGCAAGTGTAGACATAGCCAATGGAACATCCATAGGATATATAGCAAAAACATCCAGCTACTCAAAATCAATAGATTCGTTGCATATACTGAACATACCATGCCATACATGTTATCTGGTTACAGTTATCCTGTCCTTGTTTTGTATGATTATTTTCTGTTCAACAAGCACATAAAATATACTTTTTGTCAATCTTGTATTAAAAAAAATTTATTGTATAATTTTTATTTTCACTGCAGGTACTGAATAAGGTGAGAAGTAAATTTTATAATATTTAATATTAATATTTTTCAAATGTAAATAGCATCAAGTAATTTGCACTGAGGGCTTTGATCAGGCTGAGTTTTAGATATAGCCTCTAGCAACTTCTGTCAAGCACAGCAGGCAGCTGTGATGTGTAGACTGATTTAGGGCTGACTAGTTCACGTTTTGGGGAATGTCCTAAATGTCATTCATTGTGATGATGAGATCAGGAAGGTAAGTATAACAGAGGTATCTATTTTCTTTCTCTATAGAAGAGATCTCTGCATCCTCATCAGATCCTTGAGGACAGCCCTATGTTTCCCTGCTTCATGTCATCATCCAATGCCCATGTTCTGGCTATCATCCTTTTCTTGATTAAAGAGTTTATTGAAGTACTCCTTCAATGTGGCTACATTACAGCTTTTCCAACTCCCATTCAGGCTGGAAATTTGGTCCTGTTCAGGACAGGAACTGTCTCTTTTTCGTGGGTATCTATAGCACTCTGCATAATTGATGGATATAGTCTTGGTTAAGATCCCTAGGTACTACCATCCTTCATGTAATTAACCCCACTGAGGGTTCTGATTTAGCTATGTGAATACATAAGAAAGTTCATTTTAAGCCTCCATTATATATCTGCCATGATATGAGCAAAAATGGTGATTTTAGACCGATTTAGCTCTATTTCAGAGTTGTTTTTCTCACAGGCAGGAAATTTCTGTCTAGCTCACTGAAAACATATGTCTGCTCTTATCTGATTTGGCCAGAGTTGTGGATGCAGTGTCAGAGAAGGAGATTTTAAATGTATGATCTGATCTTGCTGAGTTTCTTTTCGTTTTTTGGTAAGAGTGCTCTTAGGTCAACTAAGGCAATTGTTCTCAGGCCAAGGGTCATGGCCACCCTGTCCTTCTCAGATTGCTAAATAGGGGGGAGAGGAGTGGGCAGTTTGAAAAAGCCTGAGAATCCCTGTTCAAGGGCAATTGTGGCCCACTACCTATGAGATAGACCTTTTGTGCTGATCAAGGCCAGGAGAGAAGCTTTGAGCTCGTTAATGACAGAGATTGCTAATGCTTCCCCATGGAAAGGCAAGATGCCAGTTATGAGGCCCCTTCTTAAAACAAGGAATTAAACTACACGGGGGATTGTCTCCCTCTCTCTGGCCTATCACCATTACTGGCTCACTTGCTGGTCTTCTGCTTCCGCATTGCAGGATCAGTGGCAGGGTGTTCTCGGTAGAGAGCTTCCTCCTTTGAAACTCACTCCCTCTTGCCCATTAGAACCCAGATTTAGGCCACTCTAGAAAGCAGACAAGGCTTAGTTATTTCTCTGACTTAATTGCTGTTCATGTTTATTATTTGGATTACAATAACTCCCAAAGGCCCCAATTTAGAACATGGCCACACTGTGCTATATCCTATATAAAGCAAATAAGGAGTCTAGTGGTACTTTTAAAGACTAACACATTTATTTATCGCATGAGCTTCCATGGGAGAAAATCTCACTTCGTCAGCTGCTTGAAGATGGAGAACTTACAGAATGTGAGTAAGTTCCCCAGTTTCAAGCATATGACGAAGTGGGATTTTCTCCCATGAAAGCTCATGTGATAAATAAATGTGTTGGTCTTTAAAAGTGCCACCAGACTTCTTGTTTGTTTTGCTGGACTAGACTAACACAGCTACCCCTTTGGAACTTGGCATCCTATACAAACACACCTCAGGAGGCAATACCTGCTCCATAGATCTTGCAGTCCAAACAGACGATGCAGACAGATGGTGGGAGAAGGTAAGTATTATTGTTCATGATTTACTGATGAGGAACTGAGGCACAGAGGCTATGTCTGCACTTGTAAAGTTAAGTCAACTCTATTAAGTCGACTTAACAGAGTGGCTACACTTTCAGTCAACTTAAGTCGATCTTGTTAAGTCGACTTAACAGTAGACATAGCCATCCACACCGGCTTTAGTCAACTTAAGAAGTTGACTTAAGGCTTAAGTCGACCTTCAGAGGTGGTGTTACTAAATCGACTTAAGCTGTTAATAAGTTGACTTAAGGAAGCGCTTAAGTCAACTTAATAAAAGCCCAGTGTGGACGCGGCTTTGTGTAGGTCAACTTAAGCGTACTTAAGTCGGTCTAAGTTGCCAGTGTAGATGCACCCATAGGGTACATCTTCACTAGTAAATTAGGTCGACTTAAGCAGGCTTAAATTGACTTAATTTACTCTGCATCTACACTGGAGTTTCCTTAACTTGACTTAAGCTGCTCCTTAAGTTGACTTAAGGAAAACTTAAGTCAACTTAAGACCTAGTTTTAAGTCAATTTAAGGCTTAAATCGACTTCTTAAGTCGACTTAAGCCAGTGTGGACACCCTAAGTCAATTTACAAGATAAGTCGACCTAGGGCAGGGGAAAAAGGGAGCCCCTGCTCCCTTCTCCCCAGGAAGCGCTAGCAGCTCATCCCGGCTCCCTTCTCCCTGGGACTGCTCACGTCCCAGGGAGAAGGAACCCCGGGGATCCCTTCTGGCTGAGACCCCAGTGGTCCCGGGGAGAAGGGATCACGGAGCTCCTTTCTGCCCAGGACATGAGCGGTCCCAGCTAGAAATGAGCGCGGTGCTCCTTTCTGCTGGGACCCCAGTGATCCCAGCCAGAACGGAGCCCTGCAGCTCCTTTCTGGCTGGGACCACGCTCCAGCTGCCGGGGAGCCCAATTGCTGGTGCTCCAGCTGCTGGGGATCCCCCAGAGGTGTCCCAGCAGCTTGAGCAGCGCCATACCGGCAATTGCCGGAGCTCCAGCTGCTGGGGAGCCCCCGGAGGCGAACAGGGACTACAAACAGGGGAGTTTGCGAGGGAGTTGGGGGGAAGTTTGTGGTTTGTGTAGCTACTATGGTGAAGAGGACCCGCACCGCTTGTGCCAGCACTGCTACTGTCTCCTCCACCTGCGCCTGTATCCAGACAGACATACTGACCATGGATATCTCTACCCAGATCCTGGCGTGGACTTGCAAGGACTGTGGCCTGCATTTCCCACTCTCAGATGGTCAGGCTGGGGAGATCATTCAATGTGACAGGTGTCTCCTGGTGGAATCTCTCAGGAAGCAGGTGGGGGAGTTACAGGAGGAGGTGGCCAGGCTCAGGAGTATCCATGCCCTGGAGAAGTTCCTGGATAGCATCCATGAGGAAACATGCAAGGATGAGGAAACTATCCAGAGGCAAAGGACTGCTGCCACACCCTCGGAGAAGGATGGGATGGCTCAAGCAGAGGGTGGACACTGGCAGCTGGTTACTTCTGGCAGCAGACAGTGCTCCACCCCTGCTCCCATCCCACCCTCCGTTGTGGTAAAGAACCGCTACGCAGCACTACAGACGGGAGATGATATGGAAGAGGAGAAGCCGTGCACCCCCGAGGTTGGGAGGATCACAACCATCACACCCAGGAGAAAACGTCGGGTTGTGGTGGTTGGTGACTCTCTTCTGAGGGGGACGGAGGCACCCATCTGTCGCCCAGATAAGGCTTCTCGGGAGGTATGCTGCCTGCCAGGCACCCGTATCAGAGACGTTACGGAGGGATTGTCGAGAATCATCCATCCCTCTGACTACTACCCCATGCTACTCATCCATGTGGGAACCAATGATACTGCGAGAGGTGACCCTCTGCAGATCAAAGGTGACCACAGGGCTCTGGGAGCACGGGTGAAGGAGTTCGGTGCACAGGTGGTGTTCTCCTCGATCCTCCCGGTCAAGGGTAGGGGCCCGAGCAGAGACAGATGCATCCTGGAGGTGAATGCCTGGCTGCGGAGATGGTGTTACCAGGAGGGCTTTGGCTTCCTCGACCATAGGGTGCTGTTTCAGGAAGGAGGACTGCTAGGCAGAGACGGACTCCACCTATCCAGGAAGGGAAAGAGCATATTTGGAAGCAGACTGGCTAACCTGGTAAGGAGGGCTTTAAACTAGGTCCGAAGGGGGAAGATGACCAAGACCCACAGGTAAGTGAAACTGAGGGAAACCTGGGGGAAGGGATGGAACTTGGGGGATGCTGGGGCTGTAACAGCAGGAATAAAAGAGAGGGTAGTTGGAACTGGGGGCTGGGGTCAAATAATTGTTTTTTTTTTCCTGATAAAGTCATAATACCTCAGGCGAGTGGGGAAGGAGGACACCGGGAGAAATTGCAAGGGGGAAGATGCGACAGGAGGGAGAATCGACAGGGCAAAGTACGGCAATGGGCCCGGTATCTTAGGTGCCTGTACACAAATGCGAGGAGCCTGGGAAACAAGCAGGAAGAATTGGTAGTACTGGCACAGACAAGGAACTATGATATAATTGGAATAACAGAAACGTGGTGGGATAACTTGCATGACTGGAGCACTGCCATGGATGGATATAAATTGTTCAGGAAGGACAGGCAGGGAAAAAGTGGGGGAGGAGTAGCGTTATATGTAAAAGAGCTGTATGACTGCTCGGAGCCCCACTATGAAAGTGGAAACAAGATGGTTGAAAGCTTGTGGGTTAAGTTTAGGGGAGAATGCAACAAGGGGGATGTTGTGGTGGGTGTCTGCTACAGACCGCCAGACCAGAAAGAGGAGGTGGATGAGGCGTGCTATGGACAACTAACAGAAGTTTCCAGATCGTCGCAGGCCCTGGTTCTTATGGGGGACTTCAATTATCCTGATGTCTGCTGGGAAGATAATACAGCAGTGCACAGGCAATCCAGGAAGTTTTTGGAGAATATTGAAGACAACTTCCTAGTACAAATGCTGGAGGAACCAACTAGGGGTCTTGCACCTCTAGACCTATTGCTCACAAACAGAGAAGAATTGATCGGGGAAGTAGAAGTAAATGGCAACCTGGGCAGCAGCAACCATGAGATGGTAGAGTTCAGGATCCTGATCAATGGAAGGAAGGAAAGAAGCAGAACACACACCCTGGACTTCAGAAAAGCAAATTTTGGATCCCTTAGGGAGCTGATGGGCAGGGTCCCATGGGAAGCTGATCTGAAGGGGAAAGGTGTCCAAGACAGCTGGCTGTATTTTAAAGAAACCCTGTTAAAGGCACAGGAAGATAACATTCCGATGTGCAGAAAGAACAGCAAATGTGGACGGCGACCAGCGTGGCTTAGCAGGGAACTCTGCGGGGAGCTGAAACATAAAAGGGAAGCTTACAAGAAGTGGAAGCTTGGACAGATGACAAGGGAGGCGTATAAAGATATTACTCGGGACTGCAGGGATCAAATCAGAAAGGCCAAAGGACAATTGGAGTTGCAGCTAGCAAGAGATGTGAAGGATAACAGAAAGGGGTTCTATAAGTATATCAGCAACAAGAAAAGGATCAGAGGTGGTGTAGGTCCCTTACTGAATGGGGCAGGCATCCTCATGGAGGATGATGCGGAAAAGGCTGAAGTACTCAATGGTTTTTTTACTTCAGTCTTCACAGGGCGGGCCAGCTCCCAGGCTACTACACGGGGTAACGCGGACTGGAGAGAAGAGTGGCCCTCGGTGATGGAAAGTCAGGTTAGGGAACACTTAATGAAATTGGATGTGCACAAGTCCATGGGGCCGGATGAACTACATCCGAGGGTGCTGAGGGAGTTGGGGGAAGTGATTGCAGAGCCGCTGGCCATTATCTTTGAGAACTCGTGGCGAACGGGGGTGGTCCCGGAGGATTGGAAAAAGGCAAATATAGTACCTATCTTTAAGAAAGGGAAAAAGGAGGATCCGGGGAACTACAGACCGGTCAGCCTCACCTCAATCCCTGGGAAAATCATGGAGCAGGTCCTCAAGGAATCCATCCTGAAACACTTGGAGGAAAATAGAGTGATCAGGAACAGTCAACATGGATTCACCAAGGGCAAATCGTGCCTGACCAACCTGATTTCCTTCTATGATGAGATGACTGGATTTGTGGATGCGGGAAGAGCCGTTGACGTGATATACCTTGACTTTAGCAAGGCTTTTGATACGGTTTCCCACAGCATTCTCATTGGCAAGTTAAGGAAGTATGGGTTGGACGAGTGGACCGTAAGGTGGATCGAAAACTGGTTAGATCAACGGGCTCAGCGGGTAGGAATCAATGGCTCGATGTCTGGTTGGCAACCGGTAATGAGTGGAGTGCCCCAGGGGTCGGTCCTGGGGCCGGTTCTATTCAACATCTTCATTAATGATCTTGATGATGGAATAGACTGCGTGCTTAGTAAGTTTGCGGATGACACCAAGTTGGGGGGAATGGTAGATACTCTGGAGGGCAGGGACAGGATCCAGAGAGACTTGGACAAATTGGAACACTGGGCCGAAAGAAACCTCATGAGGTTCAACAAAGACAAGTGCAAAGTCCTGCACTTAGGACGGAAAACTCCCATGCACTGCTACAGGCTGGGGACCGATCAGCTAAGTAGCAGCGCTGTAGAAAAGGACCTGGGAGTTATGGTGGACGGGAAGATGAATATGAGCCAACAGTGTGCCCTTGTTGCCAAAAAGGTTAATGGCATATTAGGCTGCATCAGTAGGAGTATTGCCAGCAGATCGAGGGATGTGATAATTCCCCTCTATTCGACACTGGTCAGGCCGCATCTGGAATACTACTTGAAGGGTTGCTCCAAAGAGGAGGGAGCTAGGCTGTTCTCGAGGGTAACAGAGGACAGAACAAGGACCAATGGTTTCAAATTACAGCTGGGGAGGTCAAGGTTGGATATTAGGAAAAACTTTCTCACTAGGAGGGTGGTGAAGCATTGGAATGGGCTATCTAGGGAGGTGGTAGAATCTCCATCTTTGGAGATTTTTAAGGCTCGGTTAGACAAAACCCTGGCTGGGATAATTTAGTGGGAGTGGTCCTGCTTTTTAGCAGGGGGTTGGACTAGATGACCTCGTGAGGTCCCTTCCAACCCTATGATTCTATGATTCTATGACTTGATAACACCACTTCTGAAATGTTAAGTCAACTTAACAGAGTCGACTTAACTTTACAAGTGTAGATATAGCCTTAGAGCTTACAGTTCAGTGGTTCAGTTCTATGCATGATAGCAGTACCAAATGATGCACTCAAACTCCATGTCTTAAAAATAACTTAAGGAACAGCTATTTCTGAAGTTGTCTCTTTTACTGACTATTAATACTGAATCTAAAGGGATGAGGTTTGTGGGTCAAGATAAAAAATCCTTACACAGACACAGCAGTAGAGCATTCCAGTAAATACAAGATTCAGGAAAAGAAAAAGATTTCATTTGGAGAATCTAACAAACTCTGCACACTGAATAACATTTATTGTTAATTTTCATGTGATTAACATGGTGTGCCTTAATCTCTTCATAGTGCTGATATCAAAGGCCATGAAATCAATGGAAAGAGTCCCATTGATTTCAGTGGGCTTTGGATGAGGCCCACCTGCTGCTGGAAAAAATATCTGATTGCTCTCCTTCACTGGCCTACATTATTTTCTGATATATATATATATATATATTTGCTTCCTCTCCATTGAATGAAATTGGCTGAAACCCCAGCAATGCTATTAACAACAATTACCACGTTAGCACAGCAGAAAGCCAGTGACTAAGGGCAGGTCTGCACTACCTGCCCTTTTCAGCAGCAGTCGTAGATGCACAAGTTACCTAAAATCACTTGTGTATCTTCATTCAGCTTCCCCACCCCCTGCACACACACTGGGCTGGTTCAAAGGGAGTGGCCTCTCTTCAAATCAGTGTTGCCTGGTTGCTGGGGTGGTGTTGCAGGATTGACTTCCTGATCGGCTGAATGGATCTTCAGGGCGTTGCTGACCCAAAAAAAAGGTTCAGAGCACAGGCCCCACCCCCTGCCCAATCCAGCTCATGGGCCCAGCCTGCTGCCAGATTGCATGCTCACACTGCCACCAGCCCCGAACCAGCCTGCAGCTGCTGGCTTATAAACCTGAGCCACCGCCAGCCCCAGGCCAGCTAGGCTAATTTCAGGTCCCAGCTGGAAGCGCTTAAGTCAACTTAATAAGTGCCCAATATGGACGCAGGGTTCTTTAGGTCAACTTAACCCTCCTTTAGTCAATCTAAGGCTCCAGTGTAGACGTACCCTAAGAAAGCAAGTGCGATGGAATAGACAGAAAATAATCAAATGCAGCTTCAGGAAAGTGGGTTAAAGATTATTATTATTTACAGTTGTTCTAGGGCCTCATTGCAGCCAGTGATCTAGACATTCAGGCTGTGTCTACACCGACAAGTTAGTTCAAATTAAGGAGGTTTATTTCGAACTAACTAAAGCCATGGCTACAGTAGGCTTTAGTTAGTTCGAATTAAGGGCTTCCTTAATTCGAATTAATACGTTCAAATAGGGTATTCAAACAAAGGGGTTAATTTGAACGAACTAGTTCGAATTAACCGGCCTTTGAAATGAATGGGGATCACTAATTCAAACTAAGCAAGTGCTTGCTTAGTTCAAACTAACATTCCAGTGTGGCCATGCTAGTTCAAATCAAGCTAATTCGAACTAACTAAAATTAGTTAGGGCAGTATTGTGATCCATTCTTTGAAGGCTACTGCAATATTTGTGATGATGGGGCTCCCAGAGTTGCTTTTCCCCACTACGGCTTTGTCTATATTTACAAAGTCTACTTAACAAATTTACTACACTTTAAATCTACTTTGTTAAGTCGACTTAATAGCAGAGATAGTCGTTATATTGGCTTTGAGTCGACTTAATAAAGTCAACTTAGCGATAACCCCCATCTACACTGGCCTTAAGTTGACTTAAGGAGTCGATTTAAGGCTTAAGTCGACCTAAAAGTAGGTTGAAAGTAGTAAGGAAATGCTTAAGTCAACTTAAGGAAAGCCCAGTGTGGACACGGCTTTGTTTAGGTCAACTTAAGCGTCCTTAAGTCGACCTAACTTGCCAGTGTAGATGCACCCTTCGTGTGTAACTGTCAATTGCATTGGTAACTCAATGAAGGAGCCAGGCACCTGGCATTGGGAAGGGGACTTACAGGTCCTCACAGTATATGGGGATGGGGACCATCACATCTATCCTGCTCACTGCTTCCCTTCTTCAGTTTCTGGTGCTTTTGACCTAGCAAGTAGCAAAAGAAATGAAATTCAGTTGCCAACCCAGAATCAAACTCCTGGCAGTCTGGATAGTGTTTGAATTTGGGGTTTTTGCTCAGCCTAATACCACAGTAAGGACAAACCATGATATTCAGATGTTTTAATCTGGGTTTAGATTTTTTAAACTTTTCCTCCCACCCTAAAATTTTCTAGGAAAGTTGGTGTTAGCAGCTTTAGTTTGGGCTCATTTGGTATCTGAAATAGCACTGCAAGATGTTTCAGAACTCATGCATAAGGAGAAAAGGAGGCATTCCTGGGGAGTGAAAAATAAAAGGAAACGGAGAGGAAAAATACATTGGATCGATTGACGTAGGGTTTGATTACCACAGGGGGGAGATCTCTGCCCAACTGGTTCTTGCAGGGTTGTGACGCATGGAAGGAATCCTTCAGCAGACCTGCTCTCACATTCTGCATTGTGTTTTTGGCTGGGTGATTACATCAGACCATCCTGCCAGATGACACATGAAGACCTGGTGACATGCTTGAAAAAAAGCAATTAATGATTGACGAAAAGCAGAACCCTGCCTTCTTCCCATCTACAGTGTTTCTGACATGCTTTAAACTTTCCCCATTATGGTGCATTTCCCTCTGAAGTGTATTTATTACACCCTCACTGTGGAAAATGACAGCAGATACAGACTTGTCATCAGGCGTTATACTTCTAGCATTTTCAAAAGCCCTTCAGAGGGACTATTTCTGAAAAATGCCAAATGCAGTAGGATTAACCACATGTAGGAATGTTCAGCACACGTTCCGTAGCTCAGTGGTATGACAGCAAATTAAATAACATGAAAAAGTTAGCACTTTTAAAGACAATTCACATTTGGCAAAATTATTTCCTTACAAGCACAAAGAACTGATGCGGAACTGCTGAAGCTCATTCATGAATAATTTAACTCTGTCTAGCCTTCTAGTACTGCATCTACATGAGCAAGAGAAACACATTTGGCACCTGTCAAAGTCCCATAGTCAGCTAGGATTAGGGAACAGATCTGCAGCTCCCTTTGTGGAAAATAATACATCCACCTCATGAGGTAGCCCCTGTTTGTTTACAGGATTGTTGTTAGCTATTGGCATTTTCATTCATTCTTATCTTCCTGACCATAGCTGAACACTTGTGCTTTCATCAGAACTCTTGCTAAACACAAAATCATTTCTATGTCCTTGACGTACCAAGGGAGCCATGCAGTTTGTCCTCTAATGAGTCTTGAAATCAGACCGCTTTCGATTGCTTTGGAGGTGGGATGTTTCCTCTTAGGGAAGTTGCATGGAGGTGCACATGCACCCTTCACATTACACCTTTGCCAACTTCTACAATTGTAGTTTTTAAAGATTTTGAAGATTAATTTTTTTCCTTTGTTGGACTCCTGCTTGGTACAGCTTGCGGTGAGTATAATGGTGACTTTAAATCCCATTTACTTCTCTTCCAGTTCCAGACCAGTTGTTGGCACATGCTGGAGCAGCCACTAGGGACAATTCCACTAGCTAGAGATTAGTGGAGTACTTGGTGCTCCAGCTCCGTTATAATTAGCACCTCTCCAGCTGCGATGGGGGAAACAGACAACATAACACTGGCTGTGCCATCTTTCTACCATCCAAACATTTGCCCGTTCCTGAGGAAATCCTCAGCTGCCCTTTGAGGGGACTAAGAATCAAACACTTTATTTCTCATTTTAAAGAACTTCTTGGTGCCTGCCTCTACCTAACCAACAAATAGTGCCAGAAAGGTTCGTTTGTGTGGTATTTCCAGTCCAACCTGTGGCAGGATATATCCAAAACTCAAGAAAAGAACTGGCCTTGTGAAATTGCCTGTCAGACTCTGAATACACAGCTTTGGATAAACATCTGATCTTCTGTGTGTACATTCCAACCTTTTGAGGTCAACCCAGGGCTTGTTAAAGCTAAAGCCCCTGACTTTTCTGAAATCACAGTAAGGCATGTGGGCACCCCTATGATCTGCTTTCTGAATTCAGTTTACACACAAAATATTTATTGCTGTAAGTGAACTTCCTCGAGCTTTCCTATTGGTGAATAAATAATGATATACCACTAACACACTGCCCAATATATGGTTAAATATGTCAGAAAAAAAACCTTTACTAAAACTATATTTTCAGAGAGTTCTTTTTAAATCTCACATTGCTATTATTGAGATAGCACTGACTGGTTTTATACTTTACAGATGCACAGTTTGAAAGCTAACAGAATGTTTGGAATCATTCGGCAAAAGATAAATAATAAGACAGAGAATATCATAGTGCCTGTTTATAAATCCATGGTATGCCCACATCTTAAATACTGCTGGTCGCCCCATCTCAAAAAAGATATATCAGAATTAGAAGAGTTACAGAAAAGGGCAACTAAAAGATTAGGGGCAGGCCCATTGACAGTAATTCCAGGCCTCAGGGCAGAACAGTCCCGTCCTGCCTCTTCGCTTTCAGCCCAGCCCAAAGTCCACACCTGCTCTACCCCAAGATCCTCCCCTTCCCCACTCAGTCCCCCTCCTCACTTCCACACTCTCCCTTTCCCCAGGCACTAAGCGATAAACGGGAGGAGGGTGTTGAGCAGGGGAAGGAAGATGTTATGAGAAGCAGGGGGAGGAGAAATGTGGGCGAGGAAAGAAGGGAAGCAAGTGGTGAGTGATGGTTGGAGGTAAGGGCAGAAGTGATGAGTTGAGCAGCAAGCAACAGGGTATAGAAAGCTTCTATAGGAGGAGAAATTAATAAGACTAGGACTTTTCAGCTTCAAAAAGCGACAATTAAGGGGGAAATATGGTAGAGGGCTATAAAATCATGACTGGTATGGAGAAAGTAAATAAGGAAGTGTTATTTATTCTATCTTATAACATAAAAAATAGGCGTCACCAAATGAAATTTATAGGCAGCAGGTTTAAAACAAACACAAGGAAGTATTTCTTTGCACAACACACAGTCAACCTGTGGAACTCCTTGCCAGAAGATTTTGTGAAGGCTAAAACTATAGCAGGGTTAAAAAAAAAATTAGATAAGTTCATGGAGGCTAGGTTAATCAATGACAGCTCTTAGCCACGATAGGCAGGGATTTCTGTATGCCAGAAGCTGGCAATGGTTGACAGGATGGTTGTCTTGATGATTACCTGGTTTTTTCATTCCATCTGAAGCATCTGGCATTGGCCACTGTCAGAAGACAGGATACTGAGCTAGACCATTGGTCTGACCAAATACAGCTGTTCTTATGTAAAACAATAAAACCTCATACGGGCACTGCACCTTTCATCCAAAACATTTTATAATTATTGGTAAATACCATTTTACCCCTATTTTGCAGATGGGGAAACTGAACGCCAGTGAAGTGAAGTGACATGGACAAAGTCACAAAGCAGATAAGTGTCAGGGCACAAAACTCAGATCCCCTGAGTCCCTGTTGACAGATTCATATGTATATTGCTAGGGCCACAGGAGAACTGCACTTATATTTTTGGTAACGTATGAGGCATAAGTTAATGGAAAAAAACTTGCAGTAATGGCGTCTCCTCAAAATCTACAGTCAAACAAGAAGGACTAACAGTTCCCTATGCTGTGCATATAAAAACAAGTATCTGCCTTCAGTTTTCCACTACCTCTCTTGAGCACAGATTAACCAGTGCACCTTTCTAATGACTTTACTCTGATTTATTTTTAGTTTTCAGGACTTTATCTGCTGTCATTCTTCACTATCCTTGTTGGGCTGGTGCTGTACTCCTCTACATCCACATATGTAGCCCAGGATCCACGGGTGTACAAGCAGTTTCGAAACCCTTCAGGACCTGTTGTAGACTTGCCAGCAACCGGACAGCTGGAACCTTCAGTAACGTATACCAGTCTAGGCCAGGAGACAGAAGAGGAGCCTCATGTCAGAGTTGCCTAAAACAAGGCACTTGTCTCCCACTGATGATTCAGTGGAATCTGTATATCCATGATCCCTGTATTGTACATAGAGAAAGGTATTTACTGGGTACAGTTACACAGGTGGGCTTCAAGGTAGCAAATAGGGAAAGCTTGTAAAAGTCACTGGCTGTCCCTTACAAAGAGGGGCCAGTACCTTGTGTAGGGTATTAGCAATATGCTGGTCACAACAGAATGCTCTGTATGAATGACTTGCTATCAATCGACCTGTGAAGATATTATAAATGCAAGCTGAAATGACATAGAAATTAAAAGGGTATTTTTGCACCAGCTGTGTGATACTTTGCCAAGGCCACATAGAGTTGTGGAAAAACCACATTTTTACAGCAAGTCCACATGCACAATCACTGTTATTTTCTCTCGTTTTAAACTGTGTTTGTTTTTCCACAAGTAGACAGGATAGTCCAGGTAGCTCCACCCTGCTGCGTTTTTGATAGCACCTGGATGTGTTGGGAGAAAAGGTTAATGAGTTCAGCTGTACTATCTATCTGGTAGCCCACCTTATATGTGATCTCTGCTGTGAGTGCAGAGAAGGGACATCTTACAATATCAGTCTCTATTCTAGGAATAGGTAAAAAATGAGCATTTTAGCCTTTCTATATTTACATAAGTGAATTACTCAAGCATTGACCTTTTTATGTTCCATGAAGAATTTCCCGGTGGCTAACCTGCTGTATCAGGTGACAGGGAATTACATTTCCTTAGTTGTGTCTAACCCGCAGTAACAAAACAGAATAGATTTCTTACTTTTAAAATTAAATGTGTACAAAATTGTCTATTTTCTCTTGTCCTATAGATTGAAGCTGTCATTGATAAGTTGATACATCAGTGAGACCAGGGCACCTATTTTAAATGTTCAACGTATAGGCAGGAGCCTCCTACTTTCCCAGTTCCCTCAATCCTGTGGCACAGGAGGCATTGGGTTTCCTTTACTAACCATACCAACCTGGAAATATGTCAATTTTTCAACAGAATCTTCTTATGCTTCAATCATAAATTTTAGTATGGTAATGTAGTGAACTCATGAATATTAAGACCGACCCATCTGCTGATGGTACTGCAGCAGCATGAAAGGGAGGCTGTAGGGTGTAGCCAAGCTCATCAGAAAAGTGGAGCATTTAAGACATTTCTAATGAATCTGAAGCAGAACACTGCAAATCTGTCACCTGTCTTGATTTTTGCCCTTTTAAGAACACAGTGAAAGACAAAAATCATTGCTTCATGCACCCTTAGTCCATGTTCCTCTTAAAATTAAGGAAGGGAAGGTTAGTCTTGTGTCTAAAGGACAGGCTAGAGATTCAAGAAAGCTCAGTTGTATTCATAAATCAGCTTCAGACTTCTTGTGTAATCTTAGATAGGTCCTCTGTGTGGCTTAATTTCCCAATCTGTATATGCAGGGATAGTAATTTTTTCCTCTCTTCCCAGAGTATTGTGAGGCTAAATTGTTTTTTAAAGTTTTAAGAACTTTAGAAAGAAGGAGCCAAGGAAGTTTGAAGTATTATAATAGCTTTTATATATTCACTGTACTGGAAAACAGGGTTTGCAGCAAGGTTGGGGTAAATTGCTGCATTTTCTCCTGGTGGGTATATGAAATGTATTTTAGTTGAATGACACTATTCTGATGAATTTGGTTTTAAATGAAAATGTACATCTGGATGTAAAAAAAAATACATACAACTCACCTTTTTCTATAAGAAAAAGAAACTGCACACTCTTGAGATTGAAAAGGCCATGTAAATCAATCAAGCAGGATGGATTTCTGCTGAAGTAACATTTGTCTTTTATAATGCTGTTCTGCAAAAGCTACAAAAAGGGCGCTTTCTGCAGCAGCTTTAAGGAAGTTTACATACAAATATAAAATGGTGAGGTGTCAAAATGCTAATGAGTTACTGAAAATCTGTTTCATCTCATTCCTCCTTTTGAGGAGGAAAAGAGACGAGTCCATCTCATTGCACTTAGGCTGCCTGCGATTCTTCCACTGTACTTGAAATAGAGGTGATTGTCTTACTATCAAACCCCAGAGACAGAGACATATCCAGCAATTGTGATTTTAAAAATAAGAAATATTGGGTTCTTTTTATTTTACTTCTGGTTTTGGAGCTGTTAGTGTTCATGTTTTCAAGCTTTTCCCTGCAACCATGAGGGCTGGAAAGTTTTAAAAAATAAAAGCTGGAGTTTTCATATAACTCCAGGAGCTGGGGCTTTAACAAACCACAAATATTGTGAGAGATTCACACTATAAAATCACAAGAGTTGGCAACACTAAGATTATTCACAATCATTCTTGTGCGTTGGACCTCTCCATTCCCAGTTAAGATCTTAAAATAGGATTTAAGTGGGTCTTAGATCAACAGTCAATTCCCTGTTGTTCAGCGGGCCCACACAAAACCGAGCCCCACTGAAGTCCTCAAATCAGGACTTATTTGAGTTAACTGCATAGGCTTTGTGTAGTGACTGTACAGTTCAAGCCACGGCAGTATGCTCTCTTTACAATTGTCATTGTTCTTTCTGGTGCCCTGAAGAGCATTTATGGGCACCTGTCATCTCCTGGTCTTTTTGCTACCTTTTATACCAATTAAATACCTTTCTCTGAGCATTATTGCCATGTTAGTCTTGAGACCTTTAAAGACTGGGGAGTGTTTGTGTACATGTTTGTTTCATGTTTACGTTCCTTCATTTTGCATAATTGTTTTGGTTTACTTCATTCTTAGTATTTATTTTCTAAGCCAAATGTTTTAGCCTTTCGTTCTCCTTTCTTTCATCTTTATTATAATCATTTGTAGCTGTTTATTAATGTTTAACTAGGAACACTGGAGTGAAAGCATATTTGGGTCAGTTCACTGACCAGGGAGTTTATACATAGAAGAGTTTGCAATCAACTGATGACTAAGAAGTGCCATCTGAAACAATTTTTATAGGATATTTTAAATGACTCAATTTTATGGAAATAACTTGTGACTCTTCACATATGCACTGTACACTCAACAACCATCCCATGTGTTCTTGCACATGAAGAGATTCATGTTACTGGAATAACTTACTATGGGGTTGTTTTCGTATTATTTTGTTTTGTTTTTCGTCTCCAGCTAAAGAGAGTTGAATTGCTCCAATTTGCCAGTACTGGAAGCACCTCAAAGGAAAATAGTAGTATAGCTTTACAAATACTCTGCTGAATGAAAGCTGAGGTGCAGCAGGGAAAACTATTATTTTTAGCTGTTTAATATCCTGCAATTCCAGACCACATAGCAAGGTCCAGCTATCCAACTGGAAGCTACTGTATTGGTTGAATTAGGACTTCACTAGCTCTGTGTATCTTTTCCTTGAACAAACCGAAGCTCTACTACTCATTCACAGCGAGCGGCCCTTAGCGAAACTGATACAATTTCCTGCTACTGGATGGAGACCTGCACTGGGAGACAGAACTTGTCTTTTTTTCCAGCTATAAACTTTTTAAACACACAACGATAGACAAAGCAATTGAAAATTTTGCACCACTGTGTCATATGAAAGAGATTCAATGTATAGTTTAGGTATTGCTAACTTGTGCTATTAACATTTTGACAAGCGTGTAGTATTGTTTTCTTTCCCTTTTATTTTTAATTAGTAGTCCCAAGATAGCTACAAATACAAATTTTACCCCATGGGTAGGATTTTATTGTTCAATGTCATAATTAAGCACATGAATCTTGACACTGGAAATGGAAATATGAACCAAAACTAAAAACAAACAAAAACACTCCAACCCCGAACCCTGCACCAATAAACTCAACAAACTTTTCTCTGTTTTGATATTTGCATGCTCCTATATGGACTGGCTGTGGCAATGTAATGCCTGTATAATGTTTTGAAATAAAAATAAATGCTTTATGAAAGCAGGGTTATTAGTTTCTTTGCCTGTTTCCTTGCCTCGGAAATAGCCTGAGATGACTTTCTTAAAATATGAATATTTATCAGGAGACGTTCTGAAATTATAATCCCTAGATGATTTTTGAGTGAAGGCAGCATATCTTTGCTACACAGTTATGTTTACATAAACCTGACTTTAGCCATCTTCATGAAATAACTTATAACTATCCAGAATTCATTGGGAGTTGAATATTTCTGTGTCAGTTAGGGGCTCCTGTGGCTGTTGTTGCTATGCATCTGCAGCCATCTCTCCTGGCTTCCTTCTTTAGTGCTCTGCTTCCAGTTGCTACATTCACTGTCCCCCAGTCTCCCACACTACAACAATGATCCATGAAGGCTCCAGAGATGGGGGAAGGAAAGAAGATGAAGGAAATTAGACACAGGAGGGGAAAAGGGACGGTTCGGGGTGGAGCCCTGAGGCAGAGGGGGAAAGAGAAGACTACTAGAGATTCATCTGAGCAGACTAAAAAGAAAGGAGAGAAGAAACTCTCGAGTATATGGTCATAGTATTTAGTGGGGTGTATGTATTTAAACTCAAGGGCTATGTCTACACTTGCAAGTTAGGTCGACTTAAAAAATTCCGTAAGTCGACTTAATGAAAGCTTAGGTCGACTTATTAATAAGAACCACTGGTTAGGTCGACCTGACCCTTAGGTCCTAACTCCTTAGGTCAACCTATGCACAGTGTGGACACTTAAGTACACTTTATTAGGTTGACCTAAGGGCAGTTAGGTTAACTTATTAAGTCCTCATTCAGGGAAACCACTTTGTTAAGTTGACCTAAGGTCAACTTTAGGTCAACTTAAAGTCGGTCGACTTAACAATGTTGACCTAACTTTTTGTAGTGTAGACATAGCCAAGGATACTTGTCAGGATGGGTGTCTATCCAGTTTTATGCTCATGGCATTGCTATAAGAAAATCCACCACCAGATTTCCCACATACTCTGTCCCAATACTGGGAATATAAAGGACTGAAAACTGGTGACCTGATGCCATTTCCCACCATCTCATCACATCAGTCCACTTGAAGCTGAATGGAGTTCCAAAAATCATAAAGCCAGAGATTCTAGGCTAATGCATGCTTTTATGTCTCATTCTTCAATGTTAATGGTGAATGTTATCAATATTTACACAATTGGTAAGCATGTGTGGCTTGATTGTGCTAACAAATGCTCTGTATTTTCCTTCAGTCCTGTATATCTCTGCATCTACCACCTTAAAAATCTCTCTTCACTTTCTAGCTGGAACTTGACCTCTGCCTGTATGATTCCTAATAATAGTTATAGCTTGGAATTACTCTATAAATATATAATTGTTTACTTGGAAATATATTCATATGAAAAAATATCACACATACTTCAGTAGTAAAGGAATACTGTTAAGCAGCTTACATGCAGTGTTTTCTTTAAAGTTTAGTCAATATCTAATGACAAGAAACATTTTCATTAGTCTCACTTTTCTCAGTGAAAATAGGTATTTGGTTTTGTTTTAATTTGTTTGTTTTGTTTTTATATGAACAGCACCCACAACATCAGAAATGCAAAGTCAACTTCTTAACAGAAAAGTGCCAATGCATGAGAATCAGGAAGTGATATTAGTTGTAAATACGAAGGGCATCTAAGCAGACCAGACTAGTTTCACCGTTTAATCTTAAAGAAATATTTAAAAAAATAGTCAAAATACTTGATTTCCATCTGCATTGTGTAGCTACTTATAGCTGTGGATAATGAGTGCAAAAGGGATATAAGCTGTTAACAGATCAGAATGATCATGTTTTATACTTACTTTCAATCCAGTTTGCCCACTTATACAGTGACTATGCAAGGTCCAAATTGGCACAAAATCAGATTGGGGAGCTGTGGGTAGGCAAAGGAGACTTTATGACGCCTTTGTGGTCCTTGGAATCTGGAGCTGTCTGGGGACAAGTACACTCTCTGGCAGAAGATAAAACAGCCTAAAAGTACTTTTAGTTTATGTCTGGCTGCCCATGGCCCCAAGGGCTCATTCTAGCAGCGTGGGATAATTAACATAATGAAGTCTTCTAGCAATGCCTCTTTCTGGAAACATCCCCCTGGGTCAGGGGCTAACATAAAGGCAGCATAGATAACATGGCTGCTCTATGCTACCTGGAGAAACCCCTCGCATAACTGGGAATTCCCAGTGGTGTCAAGCAGCCAGAACAGATACAAAAATCTGATCCAAACTGAAAGAAGCAAATATTAAGGTTCAAAGAGTAGAAAGTTAATCTCTTTTAAAAAGCATTTGGTGTTACTGGTCTAAAATGAAGCTGTAATTTTCTTTTAAATAATTTATTCACTTTTCTCATCTTGACAGTATTCCCTTAAAGTTAGTTTATAAAAGAAAAAAAGTACTGTGACATTACTCCAGATTTCTCCTAGCATGAATGAGCTCAGACTTCTGCCCCTCTGTGTAGTCTATTTTTAAGGTTCAGAACCTTTCATGTCGTTTTATAAATATTCTATGTATTATACAAATATCTACATTTCCAAGCCACAGGGAGGCTGCTTTTATTACACTAGTATCTTTCAAGATTTCAATTCACAACCTTGAGTTACAGTCAACGTTTTAATAACTACTGATTATGTGCAGTGTCCCTCAGGCAATTGTCTAGTGCTAACTATATTCTCATAATGCATTAATTAATACTTGACAGTCTAATACATTTATACAAACTATTGCTTTTTATTTCCTACATTCTTGGTCAATGTCGCTTCATACAATTTAATAATAATAAATGTCATGCTGATGTCAATACAAGGACATTTTCCATCCTTCATTCAGAGACCAGGGGCAAGGATGAGCTGTATTGCTGGGTTCAGGAGTCAGCAAGAAAGGCAGGATCTAAGGTAGCAACCAGGTGGAATCTAGCTGGGCAGACTCCTAACCAAGCTGACTTCATGGTGTTCTTCCAGTCAAGCCCAAAGAAGACCTCCCTGATATAACTTCAGGTTTGATGGTCTCTCCTGCTTGGTAGATTAGTAGTAAGCATGTGAGTAGGAAGGCTAACAGTTGAGTGGGAACCCAAAGGACCCAGTTTCAAGAGCTATAGGATCATGACACAATTTTAAGCGATACTTTGCATCCAGAATAATTAACCTGAGCGTAGGTGGGGTTGGATATTAAACTAAAATGACTGCAAATGTATGGCACTGGATCAAAGTCATGCTGTACTGCACATATTTACCGCAGCTAGTTATTTCCTCAGATACCATCAAGTTTCACAGAAGGCTGGCTTCTTGCCCATTTCACAACAAACTAGCAATCAAAATTTTCATACTCTTCAAATGACTTCTTTTCTAAATGAAATTCCTAATGGAGAAGGGGGAATGGACTAATCACAAGAATAAAGCAGTCTCATTACCTGGCTCCCCAAGAGCTTTTGTTTGAATTCTCTAATGCAGTTTTTGGCATTAAATAGATTTTTAGAAGCTAAACACTCAGTCACACATACATGCAACTGATTGGATAGATTTTTATAAGTCTTTCAGGTTCCAAAGACTACTTTTCTTTGCAATTAAAATGTAGGCTAACAGGAGTCTTACAGAACAGGATATAAACTTTGTTCAGTAGAACCCATGTTAAAATTCAGATTTCCCATATTTCACCCTGCATTCAATTACTAATTAAGTTGATGAGATGCTTTGGAAGAACAATGCCATTTGCTTTTCACACCTTGATTCTATGATATAAGTTCCAACTGGGGGCTCACACTAGTGCTAGGCCAATAGGCATGTAAGTGGCCACTCCAGCCAATAAAAGCACACACACACACACACAGAGGCTTTCAATCAATGAGTTTCAATCAATCAATCAATCAATTTCTCTCTCTAGCTTTATTCTTGAGATTTAGGTTGCATACAGTATGTAAAAAAAGGAAACATGGCTTTATCTAAGTTGGAAGAAAATAGCAGACTTTGACACAGCCATCTAACCACTGGATTTCTGTCACTTCACTTCTGACTATCAGGTGGTTGCTTTTTAAGAGTTGCCTGGTTTTCTTTCTAACATCACCTCTATCTATTCAGTCAACAACATCTTCTAAGCCCATCTTCTTTGTCCATGTCATTGAGCACATCACACTACCCCCTCTCTCTCTTTTGACTCTCTACACTGACTCCCCATGCTTTACCTCCTCAAGTTCAAACCTCTTGCTCACACCTCAAGGCCCATAGCAAACTTGCCTTTCCCTGCTTTTCCACTGATATCACTTTATTCCCTGCTGCCTCCACTTTACATATGTGGCCTGCCTCAGACACCTACTTGTCAGCTTCTCATACAAATATTTTTGTGTCTCATGGGATACGTCTACACTTGTAAATTAAGTCGACTTAAGCTTGCTTAAGTCGACTTAATTTACCCTGTGTCTACACTACAGTTTCCTTAAGTTGACTTAACAAGCTGCTTAATTCGACTTAAGGAAAATAAAGTTGACTTAATGAAAATTAAGTTGACTTTATTAAACCTTGTTTCAATTTGACTTAAGCCAGTGTAGACGTGGGGTAGCCCTAAGTCGACTTAGGGCTAACCCAATGCCCTCCCTCCGGGGGGGGCACAGGGGGAGCCTGGCATGCCCCCCCACAGGGCAGGGCAGAGCCCTGCCCACCCTGCCTCTATGCCCTGCCAGGGTCCCTGTCCCCGTTTGACCCATTGTACCTAGGTACAATGGGGCAAAGGCTGAGCCCCCTGGCACTGGGCAAGGGGTGCCCCCCCTGCTCCCGTGGACCTGCCCTAGGTCCCCCTAGCCCCCATAAGTCAACCTAGGCATCCAGTGTGGACGCTCTAGGTCAACTTTGTAAGTTCCCCCCAAAGTCGACTTAAAATTTAAGTGTAGACTCATTAAGTCGACTTAGCTAAAGTCGACTTAAATTTCCAAGTGTAGACATAGCCATGTATATTTTTATAGCACTAGAAAAACTGCCCTTGTAGTCCTGATTGGTGCCTGTAAGTGCTATTGTAACACACTATTAAATAATAATAATCCTCCATGTTTGTGTGTCTTTCGATTTCCAAGGCTTCCTTAACTTGTGCTTCCACAGGAGATGTAAGCAGAGCGTTAATTCCAGGCCTGCTGATATTCAGGTGGTGTTTGCAGCCTAGCTCAGGGGATATTGCGGAACTCGTATTGATGTTTCACTGGCATTTTGCTTACAGAGCAGAGGGAAAATCTCCTTATTTGCTAAAACTGTCTGAGAATTGAGAGTGTTAGTTAGTGCAGGGTACTACAGATCCTTTCACCTTGAAAGCACTTGTTCTAATACAGCCTCAAAGATTTCGTGACCAAAAACATAATTTGAAGCTGAGCGGTGAGGTATTTTAAATGAGCTAGTATTGATGCAGCTCATCTCTTCCTGAAAAAAAAATCTGCAGGAAGGCACTCAGGCAAAAGAAATCCCTCCGTTCCCCTTGCTACAAAAAATAATCCTAGCCAGAGATGAGGATCGATGATCCATAAAAAGGCTCCAGGACTTCCCCAAAATTTAAAAGGAATCTGGTTCCTGGGAGTGTAGTGGCAGCCTATCGTGCATATGTAACTTGAGGCTGCATTAGCATTTCTGACTGCACTAATTTCTGGGGGGCTGGAAGTAGCTTGTTCTGTCCTGCTCTTTCCCACCCTGGCATCTCCTCATCCTCATTCCCAAGACAAAGCATAGATTATGAGAGAGCCTGGTGCTGTGGAAGCAGAGGAACGCTCTCCTCCGCTCCCGCCCCTCCACACCTTTTTTGAGGAGATGCGCGCACACAGGATCTCCTCTGTGCCAAGATATAGGGGGACAATCAGGGCCATTATTACTATTAGTAGATGGGCTCTGGCATTGGGTTTGATGCTGCACACTGTATAACAATAAAGCCTCCCTCAACCTGAATAGCTAAAAAATACCAAAGGGGTAGCCGTGTTAGTCTATTGTAGAAAGACAACAGAGTCTTGTGGCACTTTTAAAGACTAACAGATTTATTAATCGCATGAGCTTTCGTGGGAGAAAATCCCACTTCGTCAGACGCTTTGAAGATAGGAAAGTTACAGAGTGGGATGAAATTAAATGCAGGGGAGTGTATGACATAGACAGGGAAAAGACAATGCAGAGGTTGCCCAGAAGAGGGACTTAACTTAGTATTTATTATTATCAATGAAGCTAACGTACTTTGCATGCAGAGGCAGTGTTTCTCCAAGGTTAGTGTTTCAGCATTGTGGAAATGTCTGCTATGTGTCTAGATCTGAAAAAGGCGGAGGCTTTCACTAGTCGTCTTACTATTGTTCCCAGTGGAGGACACAAGACAAAAGCAAATTTTCAGTCACAGAGAGGCCAAGAAATGTCTGAGCAGCCTTCTCGCTCTTAAAAGTGGGCATTCCAGCTAATTGCTGAGGCCTACCTGTGGAGCAGAGTGAGGAAGCTTGCACCACGGCAGCCTTTATAGTCCACATTTTGTGAGTAAATGTTGGACCTGCTCTTCAGAGCTGTCAAGCTGGCATCGTTCATAAGCACCAATTTAATTTATTTTTGTAAGCTACTGCAACCCTGGTTCCAGCAATAGCCTGTCCCCACACCCTCCTGAAAAGAGAGACGTCACTGCAAGAAGCAGGCTTAGCTGGCATATAATATCAACAGCGTGTTAATCGACTTTGCCGTGAATATAGATGGTGTGATGTCAGCGGAAAGTCCACCGCATTGATATTTTGAGTTGAAAAACATTTTCATCATGCTGCTACACTGTTTTCTGCACGTACATGATTTGACTGGCCCTTTTCATCATGTAGTGGCTCAGATTTACAGTATGAATGAAGAGTTAAATGGAAGCGTGCCGGGGAATGGCAAACCTCTTTGAGTTGCCTGACATGCCAGTAACAGGAATCACAGTACTGGGCTTGTGAACCAGGCACAGGTCTGCACATTGTCCACAAATGAAGAATTTGCAACTGTTTCCCGCTTCAGGAGTGGGGCAATCAGAATTTATGTGGAGCACTGTGCGCTGCTGCAGGACAGGATACAAAAGGCTGTTTTAGACACTAACACAGATCCAATTATTAAGGGTTCAAAGAGGGGGCATTTCTATCTCTGACACCCCCAACTTTCAGTTTCACAAGACAACAATATCTTTCTCTCTCCCCGCTGGTTTTGGTGGGTGGGTATGTTGGAAAAGGGTTGGAATAGACCAGAAAGAACCGATATCAAACTGAGGCAGCTGCTTTGGGAAGGGAGCTCTTAGGAAACAATGCCTCAGCTCCAGGTCAGCAAATTGGAGAAAGACCAATAGAGGTCAACAAAAATGATTAGGGGGCTGGAGCACATGACTTATGAGGAGAGGCCAATGGAACTAGGCTTGTTTAGCCTGCAAAGAGAAGAATGAGAGGGGATTTGATAGCAGCTTTTGACTACCTGAAAGGGGGTTCCAGGGAGGACAGAGCTAGGCTGCTCTCAGTGGCTATGTCTACTCTTGTCAAAAGAAGTCGACTTAGCATGTGCACACTGTAAATTTAGATCGACTTAAAGGGGACCTTGCCAAATCAACTTAGAGAGTCCACACTGGATGCCTAAGTCGACTTCTAGGGACTAGGTGGACCTGGGAGTGGTCCATGGTGGGAGGGAGGCACTCCTTTAAAAGTGCCAGGAGGCTCAGCATTTTCCCCATTGTACTAAAGTACATGGGGGCTGAGCAGGACAGGGACAGGGACAGAGTACAGGAGTGGAGTGGGCAGGGCTGTGTCCTGCTCTGTAGGTGAGCATGCCAGGCTCTTGTTGTGCCAGGCACCCTGGCAGGGAGGTCCATGGGGGAGCCCTGGGGACCCTTTAGGTCAATTTAGGGCTAAGCCACATCTACACTGGCTTAAGTTGACTTAATAAAGTCGATTTAGCTAGTAAGTCGACTTTAAACTAGGTTTTATAAAGTCGACTTAAGGAAAGTGTAGTGTAGACGCAGAGTAAATTAAGTCGACTTAAGCAGGCTTAAGTCGACTTAATTTACAAGTGTAGATGCACCCAGACGATGACAGAAGATGGTAGAAGATGACAGAACTAGGAAGACACCACTAGCAGGGTGGTGAAGCACTGGAATGGGTTATCTAGGGATGTGGTGGAATCTCCATCCTTAGATGTTTTTAAGGTTTGGCTTGACAAAGCCCTGGCTGGGATGATTTAGTTGGGGTTGGTCTTGCTTTGTGCAGGGGTTGAACTAGATGATCTCCTGAGGTCCCTTCCAACCCTAATCTTCTTTGAGTCTATGAATAAGAAGCCTCATAGACCTGGGACCTTATAATACTGTGTAGGGAGAGGAGTTTTTCCCAACAACGCCCTCCCCCTCCACAGAAAAAAACAAAACTGTTTCAGGCAAGTTTACAGCCTGCAAGATGCTAAGGTTAATGAACCCAAGGTATTGAGTGCCCTCAACAGGATTTGGCTTGAATGCAGGGAAATATATTTTGCCTTAACACTTGTGGTGGTACGTAGGAGGATGCTCTTCATTGCCATTTGCTTTGATTCCGCCCTTGACATTGTAAGGCAACAGGTCTCCGTCACATCAGACTGTAATTTCCATTTACTTTTATTAACTTCATCACGTGTATTTTTATTCATATTGTAACATAATTCCCACCAACTTCTATGACATTGTAGCATTTACCTGCCCTTTTACATCATAATGTTATTCCATTAGCTCTTACTGAGCCACTATACCTAGTTTTTGACATAATGGCTTATAATTGCAGCAACCTTTTCCTGAATGAGCCCCTCTCACTACAACTTCAATCCTTCTAACAGTATTTTTTGACTCTTTATAAAGATTGTCTGCTTGCTTACCCGATTTTGTCCTCAGTCCTGCAATGTAATCCATGCAGATGGAACCTTATGCCTGAGAGGATCCAAATAGATCTGACTGGGAGCTCGTGGAGGTCTAAAGATCTGCCTGCTGGATCTGATTGCAGGATCAGGGCCTTAATTTTTTATGAATTTGTATTCAGTTCTACATCTCTGAAGTCACAGAGGAATTAAAAATGAACTACAAGTAGTATTTGAATGATTTTTTTCCCAGAAGCTCTCTCTTTAAATGCTTAAATCGAAATATATATTTTAAAAAATTAAAAATAAGAGTTTTTCAGTCCAAAAAAGGGATTACTAAATAAGGCTTTGTCTACACTTGTAATTTTAAGTCGACTTTAACTAAGTCAACTTAACTAAGTCGACTTTAAGTTGACTTAGTTAAGTCGACATAGTGAGTCTACACTTAAAATTAAAGTCGACTTTGGGGGGAACTTACAAAGTCGACCTAGAGCGTCCACACTGTTGTTTTAGCTATAAAAAATTAGGCGACTTAGGGCTACCCCAGGACTACACCAATGCCCTCCCTGCTGGGGGGGGGGGTGGCACAGGAGGAGCCTGGCATGACACTTTGAAGAAAGAGGGATAATTGTAGGACAGCCGCTATGGGAACAGTCTTCAGTTGCTGTCAACTCAGATTATATAAGCAGTGAAATGTAATCACAGGATTTAGCTTCCTCTCCCATACTGTAAGATTTTTTTCCCAATGTAAGTTTTCTCCACGCTGGCATCTGATGAAGTGGGACTTCGCCCATGTATGCTCATGTGATAAATACATTTGTTACTCTTTAAGGCTGTGTCTACACTGGTAAATTAAGTCGACTTAAGCTTGGCTTAAGTCGACTTAATTTGCCCTGCATCTACACTACACTTTGCTTAAGACGACTTCAGTAGCTTGCTTAAGTCGACTTAAGCAAAATAAAATCGACTTAATGAAAATTAAGTCGACTTTATTAAACCACCTTTCTACTCGACATAAGGCTTAATTCGACTTTTTAAAGTCGAATTATGCCAGTGTAGCCTGGGGTAGCCCTAAGTCGATTTAGGGCTACCCCAGGACTACACCAATGCCCTCCCTGCTGGGGGGGGCACAGGGGGAGCCTGGCATGCCCCCCAAAGGGCAGGGCATGTGGACAGGGTGTGACACTATCTGGATTTAGGGAAGCATTTATGATATTATTTTCTATTCATATCTCATAAATGCTATAATCCATAGGAGCTATGTCATGTTTGGTGTGAATAGAAAGGTAGTAATTTGCTGGGAATGATTATATAGTTTATGTCTAGGAATTCTATTTCAATTAGAAGTTAGGAATTTGATGTTATATCCATACTTTAATTTGTGTCATTCTGGAGGAATGCCTTAGACAGGAGGGTGTGAACAACCATTGTCTCCTTAATGTTAAGGAATCTGCCAGGTGACATGGTCCCAGAGAGTAAACTGATGAGCCATTAAGGAGACAATGGTTGTATTCTTTATGACCTTAATGGCTCATCAGGATACTCCCTGGGACCATTCTACCTGGAAAATTCCTAAACATTAAGGAGACAATGCTTGTTCACACCCTCCCGTCTAAGGCATTTGTCCAGAATGACACACGTTAAAGTATGGATATAACATCAAATTCCTAACTTCTAATTGAAATAGTATTCCTAGCCATAAGGGCTGACCACCACTGGTTGTTCCTCCTGGGGACTGAGCTCCTCGGCCGAGGGGAGCTCCTCAAGGTCACAGGGGCCCAGTCTCCCTTTGCCCCATTGCACACAGGGGTGCCCCCCCCCCTTCCACCGTGGACCTGCCAAGGTCTCCCTAGCTCCACAAAGTTGACCTAGAGCATCCAGTGTGGATGCTCTAGGTTGACTTTGTAAGTTCCCCTTTAAGTCGACTTTAATTTTAAGTATAGACACACTAAGTCGACTTAAAAGTTCAAGTGTAGACATAGCATAAAAATGCCACAGGATTCCTTGTTTGTTTTGCTGAACTAGATTAACACGGCTACCTCTCTGGAATTTGTCAGATTATATAAATGTCTTCACAATCATTTGTTTTTAGTTGGATATATTTGATACTCCTCAACATCTAAAAGCCCATAAGGGAAAGTGATTTAAAATAAAAGGGAGAAAGCAGTTGAGATATTTTCTTTTTAAAATTTTTAAACATACTGTTGAAGACTCACTACAGTTCTGGTTGCCCATATCAAAAAAAGATATATCTCAGTGTTACGAACAGCGACTGACCAATAAACCAGACACTTCATTTGGAATGTTATGCAACTAGGCAGAAGCATAGACCATTAAACCCCCTAACACGTACTATGGTAAAAGTACTAATGAAGAAGGGGAAGGAGCATTTTTCTTCTGCACAGTAAAGTTTCCGAGCTGTATTAAGTCAATTTTCAGTTGTAAACTTTTGAAAGAACAAGCATAATGTTTTTGTTTTGAGTTACTCCCTGTAGAGCAGAGCTGTGGCCTCCCTAGGAGCCTGGGCCAGAGGAAGGGCTTGGACGACCCCTCCCCCCTGTCCCCCCGGACAAATTTAGGAACTGCAGGGCTCCAGCCCCGGAAGCAGAGGGGCGGAGCCCAAACAGGAAAGGGAACTATAAAAGCCCAGCCAGACAGCTCAGTAGGGGGAGAACTGTCTCAGGGGAAGGATGTGGCTTCCCGCTGGTGGCGCGTCAGAGAAAGCTGGGCCCCTCCGAGGAGGCCACCCCCATCCCCTCCGGCTAGACAGCAGGGCCCAGTGACTGGGAAGGGGTCCCCGAGGCAAGGGACTGGAGGAATCGGCCCCGAGTGCACCGCTCTCCAGACGCAGTGACTGTTCCTGTGGAGGACCCTGAGGAACCGCTGGGCCCCTGTGACCTTGAGGACCTCCCCTCGGCCGAGGACCTCAGTTCCCAGGAGGAACAACCAGTGGTGGTCGGCCCTTATGACATTGAGGAACTCCCCTCAGTGGAGGAGACCGAGGAGCTACTGGATCTGCCTCCTATGTACACGGAGGGTCTGGTTGGGATTCCCAGAGCAATCTACCCCACGGATACTGAGGAAGACTCTGTGGACCCAGGTACCCAAACCCCGGGGCAGGATGAAGTAGCCCAGGGATGGCTGGCTGCCACATAGTGGGTGGCGGAGCCGCCTGGGGTCAGCATGTTTCGGCCGGAGCCCTGCTGACCACAGTGGCTGACCACTCTACCACTGGATAGGGCCCTGGGCTGGGACGCAGTGGAGATGGGTGGGCCTGCGTCCCCCTCCCTCACCCATTTCCCTAGTCACGCAGAGCACTCAAACCCCTGCCAACCCTGCTAAGAGGTTTGTGTCTCGTGCCTGCTCCACCCTGCCTGGGGGCTGGGGCCATGGCCGCTTCTTTGTGGACCAGTGCGGCTTAATTTGGGCGGTGGACCGGCCTGCGATGCTTGGACCAATGTGAAGCAAATTACACGTAGTGGAGAACGCGGGCACTGCCCCCCCTGAAAAGAAAAGGGGGGGTGCCTATTCGTGTGACAGCACTACCATTGGAAGACAGTGCTTTAGGACAAACATCCATGGGTCTGGAACAATTCATGAAATGGTCGGCTGACCACCAACAGCAGCAGCACACGGCTCAGTTGCAACGGCAGCAGCAGCTGTTACAGACCCTGGGGGAGAAGCAGCAGCAGATGATTCGAGAACTGGGGGCCTGTAGAGAAGGACCATGGCCTTCCTCTGTGCCTGAGCCGGAGGATAGGCCTGAACGCCCCCCCTGGCCAGACAGTAGTACTACAGGCCTGCAGTCCCAGAAGTGGAGGGGCGGGGCCCAGGCAGGAAGGGGAGGTATAAAAGCCAAGCCAGACAAGCTCAGTAGAGGGGGGAGCAGCTGTGGAGGCAGGATGTGCTGCCTGGGAGACAATGGACTAGGCCAGGCCTTGACTGAAGGATGGCCACGGGGACCCCGGGCTGGAGGGCAATATGGCCCACCCAGTCTACTGGGCCCCAGTGACTGGGAGGGGATTCCTGAGCCTAGAGTCCAGAGAAAGCCTTCCTGGCTCCCCCGGGAACCAAGTGCAGAGCCCCTCTCCCCAGAGGAACCTGAGGAACTGCTAATCCCCTGTGACCTTGAGGAACTCCCCTCAGCTGAAGACCCCGAGGAACAGTCACCTGCTGTGGGGCCCTATGACCTGGAGGAGCTACCCTCTGCCGAGGAGCCACAGGAGTTCCCAGACCTACCGCCTATGGACACCGAGGGCCTGGTTGGGATTCCCTGAGCAACCTACCCTGAGGGACCGGAGGGAGACTCAGCGGATACAGGTACCCCAAACCCCAGGGTGGGAGGAAGTGGCCCAGGGGTGGCTGGCTGCCACGTAGTGGGTGGCGGAGGCACCGGAGATCAGAATGTTTTGGCAGAAGCCCTGCTGACCTCAGTAGCAGACCACTCTGCCACTGGATAGGGCCCTGGGCTGGGATGCAGTGGAGATGGGTGGGCCTGCATCCCCCTCCCTCACCCCCTTTTCCTTAACCACCCGGAGAGCTCAAACCCCTAACGACCCCCCCCCAAGGAGGTTTGCGATTCTGTACCTTGCCTGCTCTGCCCCGCCTGAGGGGCCGGGGGCAATTGACTCTGTACTTTGCCTGCTCCGCCCCGCCTGAGGGGCCGGGGGCAATTGACTCTGTACTTTGCCTGCTCCGCCCCGCCTGAG
>ML685835.1:446351-527118 GCA_007922175.1 Pelusios castaneus
CCGGGGGCAATTGACTCTGTACTTTGCCTGCTCCGCCCCGCCTGAGGGGCTGGGGGCAACTGACTCTGTGCCGAAAAGGGTGCCCCGCCACTGCTAATTCCCCTAAGGCACCCGAAGGGGGCGCCCTCCGAGCCCGCCAGTGATGCGGGACATTACAGGGCCCAACAGCAGGAGGTGCAACGGCAGAACACCCAGTAGCTGACAGCCTTATTAACCGGCTCGATGAACCCAGTTGCCACGGGGGGATGAGCTGCTGGCCCCACCCTGCTGCCACTACGACTGACTAAGCTGTGCCCTGATGACGATCCAGAGGCGTTCTTTAAGGCCTTTGAATGGGTGGCTACGGTAGCCGACTGGCCCCAAGACCAGTGGGCCACCCTACTGGGCCCCTACTTCACAGGAGCCCTGCAGGCAGCTTATTGGCCACTCTCTGATGAGGCGGCATGGGACTACCAGACAGTGAAGGGGGCCATCCTCCATGTCCTGGACATCACCCCTGAGACATTTTGGCGCCGGTTCCAGGGGAAAGCCTACGATCAGGGGGCCCAACCCCGGGCCCTAGCACAAGAACTTAAGGAGGCCTGTTGCTGTTGGCTCCCACACGAGCAATGTTCCAAGGAGGAATTGATAGACACAATTGTGATGGAACAGTTCCTACATGTTTTGCCTAGCCAGGGCCGGATGTGGGTCATGCGGCATCGCCCCGCCAACCTGAATGAAGCCCCGGGAACATGGCCAGCCCCACTCCCGGGTGGTGGGACCCTGGGGTGCCCCAGCCAACCCAAGCCCTGCAGAATACACCGCCCAGCCGGGTCCGGAACCCTGGCTGCAGTCATCCGCAAGTCCAGACGGCCAGGGGGACACAGGAGGCCCCAAGGACCCCAATGCCAAGCCAAGAAAGCCAGCCCCGGCTCAGACCCAGGGGGACCCCAGGAGGATGGGACCATGCTTCAAGTGTGGACAGATGGGGCATTTGCAGTGGCAATACCTCATGTCGGTATATGCAGGGGAAGGGCGAGCCTGAGGACCAACCTCCCCGAAAGCCACGATCCCAGTCCAGATAGCGGGGAGATCGCTGGAAGCACTTGTGGACTCAGGGTGTGGGCAGACCCTCATATTACGAGGTCTGGTCCCAGAAGATGGGTGTGCTCTGGGCCAGGTGGGCCTTCAGTGTATGCACGGGAACCTGAGGATATACCCCACGCTCCCGGTCCCCCTAACTGTGGGGCGGGTCACTCAGACCATCCCCGTGGGACTGATGCCATACCTACCATACCCAGTCATCTTGGGACGGGACTGGCCTGATTTTGCTGGGGTGCTCCAGTGGTTTGGGCGGCTGTGGGCCCAAGGGGGCAACCAATGGATCCCCGAGACACCTCAGCCCCCAGCTCGGGAGGAGGATGTCTCCAGTCATGGGATCCACAGCCCAGAAGAGGAGCCCGAGGACCCGGTTGGGAAGCCGGCCCCAGATCGCAGCCCGCCCAAGGTGGAGTAGTCCATCCCACCAGAAGTGCCTATTGCATCGGAGAATGCTGGGACTGATTTTTGCAGGGATTAGCGAGAGGATCCCACCCTCTGGAATGCCTACGAGCAATTAGCAGCCATGGATGGGGTGGTGACGGACCATCAACAGGCCGGCCAGTGGCCACACTTCAAGCTGCACCACCTTGTATCAGGTCGAAAAAGACCCCCAAACAGGAGAATCATGGGCCCAGCTAGTAGTGCCCCGACCACACCGGAGAGTGGTCCTCCAGCTGGCCCACGACATCCCTGAAGCCGGCCACCTGGGCGCAGATAAGACCCTTGTGAGGATCCTCGCCCACTTCCACTGGCCTGGGGTGCGCCAGGGGGTACAGGATTACTGTGCCTCCTGCCCGGACTGCCAGAAGGCCATCACCGGAAGAATCCCACCAGCCCCGCTGGTACCCCTCCCCGTAGTGGGGATGCCTTTCAAGAGGGTGGCCGCAGATCTGGTCGGCCCTCTAGAACGTAGCATTGGAGGTTAGCGGTTTCTGCTCGTCTTGGTAGATTACACGACCCGCTTCCCAGAAGTCATCCCCTTGAAGAACAGCATGGCACGGACCATTGAGGGGGAGTTGGTGAAGGTCTTTGCCCTAGTCGGGCTACCCCGAGAACTGCTCACAGACCAGGGGCCAGCGTTCATCTCCCAGCTGTTCAGAGAGGTCTGCGCCATCCTGGGGATCCGAAAGCTACAAACTTCAGTTTATCAGCCCCAGACAGATGGGTTGGTGGAACGGTTCAATCGCACCTTGAATCACATGCTGAGGAATTTCTCTCCTGAAGAGCTGTGAAGGTGGGACCAGCTAATTCCGCCATTACTCATGGCCATACAAGAAGTCCCACAGGCCTCCACCCAATTTTCACCCTTTGAGCTGCTATTCGGCTGACAGCCCCAGGGGATCCTAGACCTGATGAGGGAGAGCTGGGAAATGACCCCCTCCCCAACACAGGGATTCTTGCAGTATGTGCCCAACCTGCAGAACCAGCTCCACCAGGCAGGATCGTTAGCACAAGAAAATCTGAAGGTTGCACAGGCTACCCAGGCGTGGATGTACTTCAAACTTGGTGACTGGGTCCTGGGGCTACTCCCTACCACCGAGTCAAAACTCCTGGCTCAGTGGCAAGGCCCCTACGAGGTTATCCACCAAACGGGACCCGTAAACTATGAGGTCTGACAGCCCGATCATCGGAAAAAGAGACAGATCTATCACATCAACCTCTTAAGATCCTGGTGGCAACAGGAGGCCCTGATGATCACTCCTTATCCACTGGACCCCAAGCTAGGGCCACAGATCCCACAGTGTGATCCTGGTGAACTTCACTTGAGCACGGACCTCACTGAGGCCCAGTGGCAACAAGCTATGCACCTGTTGGTGGCCTTCACAAGAATCTTCACAGCCGTACCTGGAAGGACCACCCAGGTATATCGCAAGATCCAGGACCCCCCCTGGAGAAATAATATGCACGGGGGCATGATCTCCCCCTCAACACCTCCAAGCTTCTGTAGAACAAGAAATCCAGGCCATGCTAGATCTAGGGGTAATTGAACCCTCAGGTAGTGAGTGGCAGAGTCCTATTGTGCTGGCCCCAAAACCTGATGGGTCGCAGCAATTTCTTACGAGTAAATGCAATATCTAAGTTTGATTCTTACCCCATGCCTTGGGTGGATGAACTTCTGGAGTGGCTGGGGGATGCCCAGTATTTTACCACCTTGGACCTCACGAAGGGGTACTGGCAAATCCCCCTGGACCCCCAGTCAAAGGAAAAGACTGCTTTCGCCATCCCAAGTGGATTGTACCACTTTGTGAGAATGCCCTTCGGCCTCCATGGGGCCCCCGCGACCTTTCAGCGTTTGATGGATCAGCTCCTTCGACCTCACACTGAGTACGCGGCCGTCTACATCGATGATGTAGTTATCTATAGCCGAGACTGGAATTCTCATCTTACTCATGTGACGGCTGTTCTGTGAACTTTAAGGGATGCAGGGCTAACAGCCAACCCTCAAAAGTGCCGGATAGGTTGTCTCCTTTCACCCTATCTTGGGTACACTCTAGGACTGGGCACTCTGAGACCCCTAATTGGGAAGGTGCAGGCCCTTCAAGAATATCCCTGGCCCGCCACTAAGAGACAGGTCCATCAGTTTCTTGGGATGGCCGGGTACTATTGACATTTTGTCCCAAAATTCTCGATGATAGCTGCTCCCTTAACCAACTTTCTAACAAAAGACCAGCCTCTGCGGGTTAGGTGGAACCCTGACTGCGAGCAAGCCTTCATAGAGCTGAAGGACAAGTTCTGCCGAGCCCCAATTTTGTATAGCCCGGACTTAGACCTCCCCTTTTTAGTGCAAGTTGATGCATCGGCTGTGGGAATAGATGCGGTCCTCACCCAAGAACGTCAGGGAGAAGAACACCCCATTCTTTACATCAGCCAAAAGCTCTTTCCCTGGGAACAAAAATACACCACTACAGAGAAAGAAGCACTGACCATAAAATGGGCCTTGGAGGCACTACGCTATTACCTCCTCGGGTGCCCCTTCGCAGTCATTTCAGACCATGCCCCACTACGTTGGCTACAACAAATGAAAGGCACCAACGCCTGAGTGATGCGATGGTACCTGGCCTTACAACCCTTCTCCTTCTCAGTTCAACACCGCACAGGTAAAAACCATGCCAATGCAGACACCCTATCCTGCATGGGAGAGGGGACCCGATCCAGCTCTAGAGACCAGGAGCTGGACTTAAGGGGGGGCGTGTGTGTAGAGAAGAGCTGTGGCCTCCCTCGGAGCCTGGGCCGGAGGAAGGGCCTGGACGCCCCCCCTGGACAAACTTAGGAATTGCAGGGATCCAGCCCCAGAAGCAGAGGGGCGGAGCCCAAACAGGAAAGGGAACTATAAAAGCCCAGCCAGACAGCTCAGTAGGGGGAGAACTGTCTCAGGGGAAGGATGTGGCTTCCTGCCAGTGGTGAGCTGGAGAAAGCCGGGCCCCTCTGAGGAGGCCACCCCCATCTCCTCTGGCTAGACAGCAGGAGGGCCTGCCCAGTTTACCTGGGCCCAGTGACTGGGAAGGGGTTCCTGAGGCAAGGGACTGGGGGAATCGGCCCCAGGTGCACCACTCTCCAGAGGCAGTGACTCTCCCTGTGGAGAACCCCGAGGAACCGCTGGGCCCCTGCGACCTTGAGGACCTCACCTCGGCCGAGGACCTCAGTCCCCAGGAGGAACAACCAGTGGTGGTCGGCCCTTATGACCTTGAGGAACATCCCTCAGCGGAGGAGACCGAGGAGCTACCAGATCTGCCTCCTATGCACATGGAGAGCCTGGTTGGGATCCCCAGAGCAATCTACTCCTCAGATCTTGAGGAAGACTCTGTGGACCCAGGTACCCAGGTGGGATGAAGTAGCCCAGGGGTGGCTGGCTGCCATATAGTGGGTGGTGGAGCCACCTGGGGTCAGCGTGTTTCGGCCGGAGCCCCGCTGACCGCAGTGGCAGACCACTTTTGCCACTGGATAGGGCCCTGGGCTGGGACACAGTGGAGATGGGTGGACCTGCATCCCCCTCCCTCACCCATTTCCCTAACCACCCAGAACACCCAAACCCCTGCTAACCTGCTAAGAGGTTTGTGTCTCATGCCTGCCCCACCCCACCTGAGGGCTGGGGGCAACTGACTCCCGTGCCTGCCCCGCCCCGCCTGGGGGCCGGGGGCACGGCCGCTTCTTTGTGGACTGGTGCGGCTTAATTTGGCCGGTGGACCAGCCTGTGACACTTGGACCAGCGTCGAACATCTTACACTCCCCATTTCCGAGTTACGACCCACCTCCATTCCCAAGATGTTTGTAACTCTGAGGTTCTACTATACTGGAATTGGAAAAGGCACAGTGAAGGGCCACAAACATGATTACAGGTCTTCTACAGCTTCCATACTCGGGGCCAAATTAACAAAGGGGCTTAATCCCTGGGCCCCGGCCTGAAAGGGGGCCTAGGCTCCAGCCCCTATGGCCCCTGCCAAATCCGCCACCTGCTAAACCCCCAGTGCCAGGAGGACTGGGGCTCTAAAAGAGCCCCTATCCTGCTGGTGCTGGGGGAAGGGTGGGTTTTTGAGCCAGAGAGGCATTCCCGCCCCGCCCCTGAACTAGCCCTCTCTGGTCAGCTCCTGCTGGGGGTGGGGCAGCTCAGGGGCCTGCTCGTGCTCCATATGGGTATGGCCTCTGGAGTCAAGCCACCTACAGCAGGCCCCCCCATGTCTGCACCCCCAAACCCACCCAAGCTGCCCCCCCCAGGTTCTCCTAACCCCTGCCTCCTTGTCCCTCCCAACCTCCCAAGCTGCACCCCCCTTGACCCCGTAACCCCCTGGGCTCCCCCAATCCCCTGACCCACGCACCCCCCGGTTCCCCCAATCCTCCAGCTAACCCCCTGATTCCCCAGCCCCCCAAGCTCCCACAACCCCCACTGCCCCCTCACCTACCCCAGCAGCACTGGCTACATCCCCCCTCCCCAGAGCCTCCTCCACTCACACCCTCCCTGAGCCCCTCCAGCCCTCCCCCCTCCCGCCCCGGCAGTGCCAGCCAAGGCTCCTAATCCAACCCCCCAGCACCAAATGGCTGGGTGCCCTGCCCCCCCCCCCAGGCAGGGCATCACTGCAGTGTAGGGGCCTGAGGGGTGGGCAGCCCCAGGCACCCCCTATGCCTTGCTCCGGCCCTGTCCATATGAGGAGATATTTTTAAAAGTCTTGGACTGCTCCTTTTGAAAAATAGACAAGTGGGATATGGAGGCAGTGGTTTCTCTGGCACTGGGCATGTGGGGTAAATGCCCCAAGCCCTAGCACCAATGCCACAGGTCTGGCCACCACCAGTGACCCAATGCACCCCACCAGGGCCAGGGATTGGAAGCCTGCCAGGTCACAGTGCCCGGATCCAGTCCCCAGTGGGGCCAAGGATCTGGGGCCCACCTGGTCGCTGCCAGCCCGATCTGGTCCCTGCTGGGGCCATGGATCCAGGGCCCATTCAGCTGCTGCTGGACAGATCCAGCCCCCAGGGCTGGCTCGAGTCGTCCCCTCCCCCCCCAGGACGAATTGGGCTCCCAGGATGGATTGGGCCCACCCCCTGGGATAGATTAGGGCCCAGGCCCCAAACCTATTTTGGGGACAGCAACACCCCAGTGTGGAGGTATGATTGAAGTCCATAAAATCATGAATGATGAGGAGAAAGTGACTAAGGAAGTCTTATTTACTCCTTCACACAATACTAGAACCAGTGAGTCACCCAATGAAATGAAAAGGCAACAGGTTTAAAACAAGTGTAAGGAATTACTTTTTTACACAATTCACAATCAACCTCTGGAGCTCAGTGCTGGGGGATGTGAATGCCAAAGGTATAACTGGGCTCAAAGAAGAATTAGATGTGTTCATGGAGCATAGGTCCTTCAGTAGCTATCAGCAAAGCTGGAAAGGGAGGTAGCCCATGAGCTGAGTATCTCTAAACTCCAACTGCTAGAATCTGGGACCTGATGTTGTGGTGGATCACTTGATAATTGACTGGTTCTGTTCGTTCCTTGCGAAGGATATGGCACTGTCCACTGTCAAAAGATAGGATACTGAACTAGATGTATCACTGATCTGACCTAGAATAGACATTTGTATGGTCTTTAATATAAAACAATAGCAAGCACTGAATTACTTTTACTAGAGATACTTGAATCTTTTACACATTTATATCTGTTGCTCCTATTTTTATAAATAGGAACAACCTAATAGATTCTGCATTTAGGTAGAAAGGGCAATCACACTGAATACATACACAGAGAGGAGTCTTGCAACGTATTGTGCTTTTGAGCTGTCAACTGGATGTTTCCCTTTAACTTGTCTTTCTCAGTCTGGATTTTAATCATTCTTGTGCTGCCCTCACCCCTGAGGATGCCTTTAGGCACCTGAACATATCGAGTAATCTGTATAAAATGTTATCTTACAGCAGACAGCTGCAGTTTTTTACTTTTTCTGGAACTCTGATATACAAACACTAATTTGCTTGGTGATCCCTTTGCTTCATATACAATTTTGATATAATAAATGAGATTTAAATAATGAATATGTGATGTAGCACATTCTATCTGTTTTTATAAGGCGTATAAAACAACTGAATTAGAAAGTAAGTAATCAGTCATTTTAAGTTTTTCTGTAGTACCCCTCCCTCTAGTGTTTAGGAGAACAAGTAAATTAGAGCTGCTTGGCAATTGTCTGCAGAAGATGTCACAGTGGGATTCTGCTCTTGTTTTCCCCAGATTCTAGGAAGTTCTGCTTGGTGGCCTTTGTTTGTGTTCATTTTGTTTCCCCCAAAATGTTCAAAATAAGCTACTTACTCAAATAACTAATTTTCTTGACAAAATGGCTCTGTCACTTTAGAAACAAAGTGAAGATGTTACTTATTCACTATCTGAAATGGTATAATTTACTTTCTAAGACTCGAAAGCAAATCTTTGCAGCTGTAGAATTTTGGTAGATACTACATAAGCATCTCTCAAATGCACACTGATATGGACCACATTCGGCACGTCCACTGAAGTGTTACTGGCCTGAACTAATGCTGCTTCTCATTCAAGTCCATTAATTACAATGGTTCCCCCCTTAAAAGGCTTGTTCTTGGATGCGATTGTATATAGCACCTAAGGCTATGTCTACACTAGAAAACTTAAGTCAACTATACTAAGTCGACTTAATAAGGTCAACTTTAAGTTTAAGCCAACTTAACAAAAGTCGACTTAACTTTTCTAGTGTAGACATAGCCCCTTTTCGACCTTATTAAGTCAACTTAACACTTTAAGTTGACTTAATAAGGTCGACTAAGGTGCTAATCCCCGTCCACACTGGCTTAAGTTGACCTAATAAGGTCGACTTAAGTGTTAAGTCGAGCTAAAATGAGGTGTTAAAGTCGACTTAGGAAATGCTTAAGTGGACTTAAGGAAAGCCCAGTGTGGACGCAGAGTAGTTTAGGTCAACTTAAGCTTCCTTAAGTCGACCTTACGTGTAAGTGTAGATGCACCCTATGGCTATGTCTGCACTTGTTAATTTAGGTCGACTTAGCTAAGTCGACTTTGTTAAGTCGACTTAGCATGTCCACACTTAAATTTTAAGTTGACTTAGAGGGGACCCTACAAAATCGACCTAGAGCGTCCACACTGGATGCCTAGGTCAACTTGTAGGGGCTAGGTGGACCTGGGACAGGCCCATGGTGGCGGGAGGGCACCCCTTGCCAAGTGCCAGGGGGCTCAGCCTTTGCCCCATTTTACCTTGGGACCCTGGCAGGGCATAGGGGCAGGGTGGGCAGGGCACGCCAGGCTGTGGCTGTGCCAGCCACCCTGGCAGGGAGGGCAGTGGGGAAGCCCTGGAGCACCCTAAGTCGACTTAAAGTCGACTTAGGTCTGCTCCACGTCTACACTGGCTAAGTCAACTTTCTAAAGTCGACTTAGCCAGCAAAGTTGACTTAAAATGAGGTTTTATAAAGTTGACTTAATTTTTCCTTAAGTCGACTTAAGCAAAGTGTAGTGTAGACGCAGAGTAAATTAAGTCAATTTAAGCAAGCTTAAATTGACTTAATTTACAAGTGTAGACACACCCTCTGAGACCAATTCCAGTCTTGTCTCTCATTGCTGTGGGTCAGAAAAAGATGTAACTAGCTCTCCCAGCCCCAGCAGCTATGGTTTCCTGCTGCTAACAACTAATGTATTCTGTATTTGAGTGGCATGAGAAAGTCCTGGAAGGATGTCTTTAAGGCTTTCATTAGAACTGGAAAGAGGGCCACTTTGCTTTCCATTGCAAATGCAATATTCATCTATACCTCAATTATAAAATGAGGTTAAATTCCTTGATTGTGATTGGTTTATTTGGGCATCTTGTCTCTCTTTTGTGCAGCAATATATTTGAATATAGCTGAAATGAGGGCACTCGGATTTCCTACCAAGGTACATAAACAATTTGTGTAGACTTTAATTGGGTTTTTTTTTTTTCTACTCCGTATGAGAATGCTTTCCAAATTGCTAAGGCCTAAATGAGGGACATGTTACATGACAAAAACACAAAATGAGGACCATCAAAAAACAACTGTTCATGAAGAAAAATTAATATGCTGGAAGATTGATTTCTTGTAGCATAAAAAACACTTTCTGTAACCTCAGTTTCATAAGTCTTTATTTCTGATGTAAATACTTTTCAAATATAAAAGTGAAAGGGCACATTTTGCATACCACATGGTTAATTTTGGAAATAATATGAGGAATGCCTCTTGACATGAGGGACAACTAAGATGTAAGTGAATTAAGTATTCACAAAACACTGAATAAACTTCCTAATGCCTGTCCCAGCATGCACTGAACTTAGGTGCTACACCTAGGAAATATTGTGTGGGAATGGTCTCTCCCTGGCTATACCATAGTTCTTGTCTAAAAACAGGAAGGGAGATCTGCAGAGGCTTACAGCTTTGTGGTTGGAGTTGATACATGAAGCCCATTATTTCTTTCAACCCATCTCTGGTTTCTGATTTGAGGGACACTAATTCTCGAGGTTAATCAGATAGATAGTTAGATTTTTTCTTCTTCTTTAATTTCCAGACCTTTTTTTATAGAGAGATCCTTGAAACTGAGTTAGAGTTGAAAGTTTGTCGCTGACTTTTTCTGCAGATAATGGGGGCTTTTTTGCTCTGTCTAACAGTCACAATAAATTGGCCTTTGGGGGGGGGGGACTGTTGAAACTAAGACCATCGATTCCTTTTTTGGGACATAGGTGGTTAGAAGGAGGGAGAGGATCCCAGATCAATTTGCAGCTATTGAGGAGTGGCCTGCTCAAATTGTGGCTGATGGCACAATGGCTGCCATTTGCCTACCAGTGAGAGCCATTTTGACTTCTGCCAAAAAGAAGGGCTGAATAGGATGAGAAACACTGTCCTTAGCACAAGGTGCATCTAAATCTGAAGGCACTTCATCTCTGTCCCTTCATGTCTGTAAAAAAGGGAAAATAATATAAGATATCTCAAACAAGTGCTGTAACAACTAGTGTCTGCAGAATGCTAACGATCAATACAATGCACACTCAGCTCCCCATCAATGGGGAGGCTTAGTGGCCCTCAAACCCCTCAGTTTTGCCTTCACAAAAATTTTAAAAGGTGAGAAAACTACACATGGATCCCAACACAACCCTCTGAACTCCATTTCTACTGCAGCACAAAAGGTTGGGGTAGAAAAGCAGTACCCCCTACATGTGGTTTGTATTAGATCAGCCATTTGTCTTGTTTAACCTCCTTTCATTACCCTCCCCCCAAAATTTGCTCACTTTACAGAATGCTCAAACCATCTCTTTCCCTAGTTACATGTTCACAATGGACTGGCGCTGATACCTTTTGTTAGATGGCTATAAAATGTTCTTTTGCACTAAATTCCTGTGGCTGATTTCTTTGTCTTGTGGCAAACTATCAGGTACACTCAGTTTGGCATGCTATTTCCAGGAGGTGAACTCTTCACCGTCAGAAACAAAAAACACAGCTCACAGATGTATTTTGAGACCGTATTTTGTTCTTTATAATATCATCATCTAATACACCTCTGTGTCTAGTTAGGGGAATACCACCTGGGTTCTGAACTTGGATATGACCATCCAACATCTTGACTGATGAAAGGAAACATGACAAAGTCAGTCAGTCAATTGTGCTTGGCTGTAGTGGGGGAGAACAGTTCAATGCATGTGTGGAAGACTGTCCACAGTGGCTACAGGTCCACTTGCCTAATGGAGATTGAAGCACACTCTGCTTCCTTTCTCACCTACAGGACTCAGCCTGGACTCTCTCTGATGACTTTCCACAATGACTGCCCCAGTCTTAACCCGGCATCTCCAGACTGATCAACTGTGGGCAGGGCTCACCCAGCTGTCGGTGGGAATACTGAATTTCTTAAGACCCTGCTTGACCTTGTCACTGTATCAATGCTTTGGCCTTCCTCGGGGTCATGGATAGCTCTTCAGTAGACCACAAAGCATAACCTTTGGCAGAAAATCTTGAGGCATGTGCTCCACAGGTACGTCCACACTGGAGCTTCAGGTCGACTTAAGGACAGTTAAGTCTACCTATAGACCGCTGTGTCCAATCTGAGCACTGAGTAAGTCAACTTATATGCTTCCTTAAGTCAACTTAATAACACCACCTCTTAAGGTTGACCTAAGGCTTAAGTCAACCTTATTAAGTCGACTTTAAGCCAGTGTAGATGGGGGATGGCCCTTAAGTTGACCTAATTGGCCTCCAAGCCCCCTCGGGGTATGTCTACACTGGAGGCTCTGTCAAGTCAATTTAACCATGGTCGACCTCGCAAGTTTCATTCAGTGAGGTGTAAGAATGATCAGCATCATCTGTGTAGACTATAGGCTGGCTCTCTCAAGGATCTCATTGTTAGTGATCCATTGTTCCCTAGTGACTCCAAGGATTTTTCTGAGAAAGCGAAGGTGGAAGCTGTTCAATCTCTATTCCTGCTTGGAGGATGTGACCCATGTAAATGCCAAACAAACAAGGATTCCTGTGGCACTTTTAAACACTAGCACATTTATTTATTGCATGAGCTTCCATGGGAGAAAATCCCACTTACTGAGAAGTCAAGCCTGATAAATGGACACCTTTGTATTCAGTGTTAGCAGCTTGTTGTTCCAGACGTGTGAGGTATGTTTACCAAACGTGACAGAAGCTTTACTGAGTCTCGCATCAAGTTCCGTTTCAAGGCTAAAGAAGCTGGTTAAAGTTGAGACAAGTTAGGAGAAGTGATCCAAATTGTCCAGGGCTTTATTATTGATGTATACTTCAGGTTGTATGTTGGTATCCTGTGACATAACTGCTTTCTTAATACTAATTGCATTCCGAACTTGATACTTGCATCAGAACTTATTCATCACGATCTGCAATCCACCAGGTGAATTAGTGACAAATGTAGCATCATCTGCAAAGAGAAGATCCCAAATAGTGAATTCGGTGACATGCCTTTTGCTCTGAAATCACCTAGTGTTAAACAAACCACCATGCAGGTTTGATTCAGTTAGTACAGGCTGGTCATTTCCAAAGACACACTTAAGAAGAAGAGAGAAGATGTGAAAGTTGGTAGGCAGTAGGATACAATCTTGCTTCATGCCAGAATCAATGTTAAACTCAGATGAGGTTTCATTTTTATATAGCAAACTTTTTGTGAACAGCCAATTTTCAGCAATTCTTGTATATGCCATTCCTGTGTGCCATGTCGAAGGCGTTTTGAAGGTCAACAAATGCTACATAGAGAGGTGCCTCTTGTTCATGGACTTTTTCCTTGCAACAAGTGCATTGTGAAGGACATGTCAGTCACGGAGTATCCAGCTCTGAACCTGTACTTGCTCTCAGGATAAACTCTCTCAGCAAGGACTTGGAGTCTTTTCAGCAAAACCCTGGCAAGCACCTTGCTGATTGTGCTGAGGAGAGATATTCCTCGGTAATTGTTAAAATCTGCTCTGTCCCTATTATTTTTGTATTAAATTAATTATTTTTGTATCTTTGAGATCCTGAGGGATGTGGCTTTCTTCCCAGCAGAGGCTGAGAAGGGCATGGATGTCACTTACAAGTTTTCTCCCTCCTGTCTTTAGGAGCTCTGGAGGTATGTGATCATTGCCTGCTGCTGTCCCAGGTGCAATCTCTTTGGCTATGTCTACACTAGAGGCTCTGTAAAGTCGACTTAGAGAGTCCACACTAAAAACTTAAGTCAACTACCTCTGTCCACACTGGCAGTTGCTAGGTCGACCAAGGAGTGGTGCATTGTGTGTAGCTGTCCCACATTGCACCAGGTCCTGGAGGTCAATTTAAGGGCACTCCCCGTCCACACTGGATTAAGTTGACTTAATAAGGTCGATTTAGGCATTGTTGACCTTCAGAGGTGGAGTTATTAAGTCGACTTAAGGACGTGCTTAAGTCGACTTCAGGAAGCAACCAGTGTGGACACAGCATTCTGTAGGTCGACTTAAGTGTTGTTAAGTTGACTTGTGGTGTAAGTGTAGACATACCCTTTGATAGCTTTCTCTACATCTTTGCGAGTTGGTATTTGGTCCAGCTCCTGCATCACTGGAAGCTAGAGAATGGCAGCAAAGGCAGTATCATAAATAATGACATCCTTTGAGTAGAGTTCTTTGTAATGCTCTGTTACCTTGCTTCTGTTAATAACCAAGCTATAGAAGACACACTCCTGATATAAAACACAGACCTCTCTGTAACATTCCTGCTTTGCATATTTGGTGATTCACAAAATACAGTCTTCTCCTTTCCCAGATACTTATTTTTTATTTTATTTTATTTTTATTAAAAACAAGCATTAGTTCTATGAAGCTTTTAAAAGGCTAGCTTGATAGTGTCTTAAGGAGTCCCTGCTGTGTTTCCAGGCTTTAGAAGTTCCTTTTCCTATCCTTATACCAAATAGGGCTATAGGAAATCAAATTTGGTTAGATGAGTTATAGGCACCCAACTTTTTTATCTACAGTTGTGAAATGCTGTGCCCCATGTTCAACCTTATAGTGAGAGTTGTAGATCATTTGTATTCACCCTTATAGTGTAACTGTATATCATGTAATGCAAAGTGTGCCATTTGGAAATATCATATTTCTGTACAGAAGATCTGATTTGAAGGGTAACAGAAGCTCTGTGTAAACTCCTTGATATAAACAACTCAGTCTTCCAAGTTCTGTGGTTGCAAATGGATTAAGAGATGGTGATGAACAATTAACTATGCTACATACTGTAAACTTAGTTCTAATTGATCACCACACGTTAGTTCTGATGAGGCTTTTCTTATAATGGGACTCCCAAATATAGCTTTCCATAACTTTCTTCTTTTTTTTGTAATTTGTGGTTTAATGGGGAGATTCTTGGTCTGGAGAGTAACACATTTTGAAAATACAGTTCATTTTGCCAAAACAGCTAACAGCTGTGCAGGATTATAAATTAAGATAAAGAACTCATACAAAAATGCATCTAATTGTTTGAGAGAAACTGTTTGCTATATCTGAATTTCCCTCTTTCTCTGAAGCTTATATTGCTGTGTAGGGTTCCACCCTCTCCCTCGTACACCATGTTCAGTTCATTAAAACATAGTGGACTGCAGTAAAAATTTAGAATGCAGTTGAATTTCAGGATTTAACTTTTCATTCGTGATTATTCAAACAGAGGATTTATTTCTAAAGAAGCTTATGAATAGAATGATGGGGTGTCTAGCAGAGACAACTGCTTTTAAAGGAAATATACTGGAAAGCTTAAATATGTAAGTGTCGAATCTTTTTTTAGTGCAATGAATGGTTTACAACTACTCTGACAAATCACTATGCAGATACTATGGAGGCTCAACAAAAATGATTAAACACAGATCATCCCTTTTAATTTTCCTAGCTGATTTTAAAAGTTGTTAAATTCAAATATGTAAGAACACTTCAGACCTGTACAATTGTTCTTGAAAATGTAGTTAACACATTCTTATTGTAGAGTTAAAAACAAAACACTGGGTTTCTAGTATTTATGCCAAAGATGGAAATAAATATACCAACTAAATATGAACTTTCACTGGACTCACTCTCTCCTTTCAGGCATCTTTTAAAAGGTTACCAGTTTTATTTTAGTAACATATCATAGGGCTGGAAGGGACCTCATGAGGTCATCTAGTCCAACCCCCTCCTAAAAGCAGGACTACTCCCCCTAAATCATCCCAGCCAGGGTTTTGTCTAACCGAACCTTAAATATCTCCAAAGACGGAGATTCCACCACCTCCCTAGGTAATCCATTCCAATGCTTCACCCCCCTCCTAGTGAGAAAGTTTTTCCTAATATCCAATCTCAACCTCCCCCGCTGTAATTAGAAACCATTGCTCCTTGTTGTGTCCTCCGTTATTACTGAGAACAGCCTAGCTCCCTCCTCTTTGGAGCACCCCTTCAAATAGTTGAAGGTTGGTATCAAATCCCCCCTCAGTCTTCTTTTCTGTAGACTAATAGTAGACATATATATAGTATATAGTATGTATAGCAACCCAAATTTTGAGTCTATTTTGTTACCATTTTACAGCTATATTGAAGAGTTCATACAAAAAACATGAATTATACCGCAAAGATGACCAACTCATAAATCCTAGGCACTATGACACAATTAAAAAAAAAAACCCTCATCAATTCATCAAACTAAAATAAGTAGTGGAACTTGCATCTTCTTCAGGATAATTATTAGAGGCAAAATGATAACCCTTTGGCCGATCTAGAATTTCCTCCAGTAGTGAGTGGTTGGTGCACATTCACATTAGGTTAATGTTTCCCAATCTGAGGGGGCACATTACTAGACTGCTCCAGAGGTCATCTGGAGTAGAAGTGAAACATGAAACAAAGAAGAGGAGCACTGAGTTTGGGGAAAGTTGCATAGCCACATATTCATACCCTAGTTCTTCACTGAGACCGTCTTCCTCTTGACCATGCAGCGTATTGTCCAGCAAAAGTAAAGTATCATATGGTATTATTTAACCCTATTGTTACAGATTTTTCAAGGGGTATGTGACAATCAGGACATTTCTAAAAATATTATAAAACAAAAAAAAATCTCCAATCCCCAGTTAAGGCTATAATTCACCCGTCTGTGTGTACTATTGTGGTGGTGATGTCTATCATTATGGCTGAAATAGAACCTCCATCATGCCTTATCAGTCACATGCTTGGTTTCCTGCCAGAGGTAGTTAGTTGTGGAAGGTTTCAGCAAAATCTGTTCAACCAGATTATGAAAACAAAGGCAAAACCAAACATTTGGTCAATGTGTTCCAAAGAGAGAATTTGTTCCTGTGTAACTCAACAATGCCTTGAATTGATTTTGTTCAAAGTTGTGTTATTATACAGACATCACAAAGATGGAAAGACCAAGTTTGGGGAAATTAGCTTAGTAGTTTTAAAGTTCTGTGTTACATACATTGTAAGATTTTCTGTTCATTTTAAAATAGCTTAGCATATTGAGGGTGCTGAGAAGAGTTATAGCTTTATTTAAACTTGCAAAGAATTTGAAGGCTAAACAAATCTTAAACGTGCTTTTAGAAAACTAGAACAGATATTTTCATCATAGTGTTGGTGCTTTTATGGGGCCACAAATATAGCACAGACTGTATCATACAAGATGTTCCTTGCATTTTGGGGTTAGTTTATGGTTCTTTTTTAATTTTATTTTTCACACAGTGAAGAAAATGCAGAGGCTGTTGTTGTGGAAGATGTAAAGAAAGGTTGCTTCCAAGTGACATCCAGCATTTACAAAGGGGTTGAAGGGAGAGTTATGTGATATGAGACGAATGGATAACGAATGTCAAAACTTAGCCCACGTCTAGAAACAAGATAGTAAACAGGTAAAGACTTTCTGACAGTACCAGTCTAGGCAAGCCTAATGGTTTCTACACCTGAATTGAACCAGCAGCACTCTGGGGTAACAGAGGCCCAGAGAAGATCATCAATAATCCCTCAGAGTTTGAGGATGATTGTCTTCCATAAAAGGATATATAGTTATTGCTGGTGGATCCACAGGTGTCTAATGAGACTGATCTGGGATCAACAGATCTTGTCAAACAACAGTTGGGGGCAGACATTTCCTGGTAGAAGGGGCTGATATGGATTGAATCAGGCTGTGACATGTTCTCTCCTCCTTTCCTGTTTCTCCATTTCCTGTTCTTAGTTGACGCTCAGAATATTGGAATCCTTGCAACAAGGTCCTTTTCCATTTTGGTTGGTTGAGGGCTTGGGTTTCCCATGAGTTTGTTAAATTTGCACATCTTCATATTGGCTTTGAGGGTGTCTTTGCAATGCTTTTTTTTTGCCTGCCACATCAGGAGGGCCACAGTAGTGGCAAAGCTTGGTACAAAGCAACTATAGTAGGCAGGGAGGTTCATTTACTTTTTTTGTTTATTGATGGGGGCATTGCTCCAATGCTTCTAGTTTCCCATCAACAACTTCAGATGCCCAATCCCTTACCATATAGCTGAAGTAAGCAACCTTCCAGGTGGCCAGCCTACATTTGGCATGGTTGGCCTTTAGCCTTCCCTGTTTGAGAGCTTGCAGGACTGTGCTTATTTGTCTGAAGTCATCCTCACTCTCAGAACTACACATGACAATATTGTCAATGAATGCTTCTGGATAATGTTCACAGTTCTTCAGGCTTTGGTATGTGACCATGCCCCCATGAAGGCCAAATCGAAGGGTCTTGAACTGCTAGAGGCCACATGGGATGGGCAATGTGGCCTTCTCTTGTGATTAGGTAGTCTTAGGAATCTGCCAATACCCTTCATCAGGTCAAGAAGTAATACATATCTGTTGGCCCCTAGCCTGCACAGCAGCTCATCTGCTCTAGGCATAGATACACATCAAATTTTGATATTACATTTACTCTCCAGAAATCGATGCAGAATTGGCATGACCTACTGTGTTTTAGCACAAATGCAGTGAGACTCCTCCACTCGCTGTGGCCTTCCTCAACCACCCCTAAGTCCAACATGGCCTGCAGTTCTTGATGGACTGTTTACAACATTTTCCATGGTGGCAATTGCAGGCTTTCTCAGGCGTTTTTTGTCTGACTTAGTAAGCTAGGTGAGTGTGTCCTGACAACTCTGACAAAACTAAAAAACACCTTCCAGTCAAGAGAATTGTCTTGTTGCTTGACTGCCCTAGAGGAAGTTGGGGGTCTGAACAAGGCCTTCCCTTAAGGTCAGGTTTTAGTTCCCTGGAGGCTGTCCCTCTCACCAGGCCTGTAGAACTCTGATGTGCAATTCCCTGGAATGGACATCTTCAGACTTGGGTGTTCCTGCAGCCACCACATAATTTTCTGAGAGCTTCCTGCATTGCAAAACCCACTCCCATCCATCAGCTGGGACAATCTGCATGACTTGCTCCAGTGCAGCCTGCTTGGCTACCTTTTCCACAATGAGCGTTTTGGACTGGAGCTATTGCCAGCAATGCTCTTTAAAGCTCCAGGATACCACTCAAGATTGCACCACCGCCCCCTCTGCCCCTGTAGGGAAAATCTTTCTTGTAGAAAGCACTGTCAGTGAGTCTCCTCCATGCGATCAAAGATGTCTAAAATGGCCACCTTGATCTGTGTGTATTCTTGTGCATCTGTGGCATCAGGGCTCTGATATGCTGCTTGAACCAGACCGGTTAAATGAGGTACCAGCAAAATAAGACAGCATTCAGGTGGCCATCAAGCCACTGTGGTGACCCTCTCAACAGTGACAAGGAAAGCATTGTGTCATTCCCAGGCCCCATCTGTGTGAGTTTTACTGGAAGTTTGGAGTTGAGGTGAGGTTAGCATCCTGATGCAATGTTTGTGCTTCCCCTGGGTGATTGTAAAAGGATTGCCACCTGTTGTTGCTGCTGCTCTGTCTGTTGTGCCACCAACTCTTGGATAAGCTGCTGGTGTTGAGCTGCTTGCTGCTGGTGTTGGATGGTCGTTTGTTGGAGTGGTTATTTTGTGGCTGCTGCTATTGGGCCATCTGTTGTTGCAGGCTGTCCATCAGCCACTTCAATAGTTTGTGTATAGAATCATAGAATCATAGAATAATAGGGTTGGAAGGGACCTCACAAGGTCTAGTCCAACCCCCTGCTAAAAAGCAGGACCACTCCCCCTAAATCACCCCAGCCAGGGTTTTGTCTAACGGAGCCTTAATCTCCAAAGATGGAGATTCTACCACCTCCCTAGATAGCCCATTCCAATGCTTCACCACCCTCCTAGTGAGAAAGTTTGTCCTAATATCCAACCTTGACCTCCCCAGCTGTAATTTGAAACCATTGCTCCTTGTTCTGTCCTCTGTTACCCTCGAGAACAGCTTAGCTCCCTCCTCTTTGGAGCACCCCTTCAAATAGTGGAAGGTTGCTATCAAATCTCCCCTCAGTCTTCTCTTCTGTAGACTAAATAAGCCTAGTTCCCTCAGTCTCTCCTCATAAGTCATGTTCCCCAGCCCCCTAATCATTTTTGTTGTCCTCCACTGGACTCTTTCTAATTTGTCCACATCCTTTCTGTAGTGGGGAGCCCAAAACTGGACACAGTATTCCAGATGCGGACTGACCAGTGTCGAATAGAGGGGAATTATCACATCCCTCGATCTGCTGGCAATACTCCTACTGATGCAGCCTAATATGCCATTGGCCTTTTTGGCAACAAGGGCACACTGTTGGCTCATATTCATCTTCCCATCCACCATAACCCCCAGGTCCTTGACCTTTTTTCCTTGTGGGTTTACAGCAGACTTGGGACAAGTGCCATCATTCTCCACCAAATTGTGATGGGAGATGCTCAGTATAGGTGCCATGTAATGGTCAGGGCATTGGGTCTCTACTTGCCCCAACTCCGGTGTCTCTCACTGGTCCCTATTGCATCTGATGTTGCTCTGCCTTCTGATGGGTGTGAACCCAGCCCTTCGTTAGGTCTGCAATTAGCTGAATCCCTCTCTGTAGTAATAGACTCCCGAGGAAGATACTAGGTCCCATCAGACTGTTTAGCAGCTCCTGCGGGTGCTCAGACCCAGCTGTGATGTTTGCAAAGTCTTTCCCCTCCCGAGGTTTCCCCAAGCGGCAATATGAAAGAGGGTTTTCATGCCTGCCATATCAGGGGCTATGTCTACACTTACAAAAGCTTGTTCGAAATTAGTTAATTCAAACTAATTTTAGTTAGTTTGAATTAACTTAATTTGAACTAGCATGGCCCCACTAGAATGTTAGTTCGAACTAGCCATGGCCATGCAGGGCACTTGCTTAGTTCGAATTAGTCAGTTGCAGGAAGGTCAATCTGCCAATTAGTTCGAACTAAGCAGTTAGTTCCAACTAATATGGCTACATTTGACTTAGTTCGAATTAACGGATTGAATTAACCATTAATTCGAACTAAGCAATCAAATTTATTAGTTTGAATTAAGGAAGCCCTTAATTCGTACTAATGAAAGCCTAAATTGGCCAAGGCTTAAGTTAGTTTGAATTAAGCTTCCTTAATTCAAACTAACTTGCAAGTGTAGACATAGCCAAGGTGATTAGTAGGAGAGCCCAGGCCATCTCACTACTGGCTCCAGCCTGGGGCCCTGTGAGAAGTAACAACTTCCAGAAGCTGGAATTGTCTCAACTTTACCTCCCTAGGGGTGCGTCTACACTTAGAAATTAAGTCAACTTAAGCTTGCTTAAGTCAATTTAATTTAATCCACGTCTACACTACACTTTCCTTAAGTCGACTTAAGCAAACTGCTTAAGTCGACTTAAGGAAAATAAAGTCGACTTAAGGAAAATTAAGTGGACTTTATTAAACCTGCTTTTAATTTGACTTTAGCCTTAAGTCGACTTCCTAAAGTCGATTTAAGCCAGTGTAGATATGGAATAGCCCTAAGTTGACTTAAAATCGACTTAGGGCTCTCCAGGACTCCCCCACTGCCCTCCCTGCCAGGGGGGTGGCACAGGGAGAGCCTGGCATGCCCCCACAAAGGGCAGGGCAGAGCCCTGCCCACCCTTCCCCTAGGCCCTGCCAGGGTCCCTGTCCCCCTTTGCCCCGTTGTACCAAGGTACAACGGGGCAAAGGCTAAGCCCCCTGGCACTTGGCAAGGGGTTCCCCCTTGGCATTGTGGACCTGCCCAAAGTCCCCCTAGCCCCTACAAGTTGACCTACACATCCAGTGTGGACGCTCTAGGTCGACTTTGAAAGTTCCTGCCTAAGTCGACTTTAAATTTAAGTGTGGACATGCTAAGTTTACTTAACTAAGTCGACTTAGCTAAAGTCGACTTAAATTAACAAGTGTAGACATAGCCTAGGCTAGGCCACATCCTCGGTCTCACTATCCCACCAAAGGCTGCAGGTAGGGATGGATGCCTGAGCCCTGAATTGCTTATTAACCCCTTGAGTTCTACTGTGAGTTTTACATATCCTACCACATATTGTTCTTTTAAAGAGAATCCCCCAAACTACCAACGAACTCTTGAGGAGGGCTAGCTAGCAATCTGATTTCCAGCTTTGCAATACTTACCAACATTCCCTAGAAGCACAGATTTGTACTTCAGCTAGGCTGACTCAGCCTTTAATCCTTCCAAAGTCGATAAATCCTTCTAAAGTAGATAAATATCATGTTTATTGTGTGTACATTATTCAGATTAGATTTTTAAAAATGAGGTCCTGTCTGGACGCTGAGGACAGTAATGTCCTAGTTCAGCAATACCCTTAAGCAATTGTTTAATTTCATCGCTGTTTAGCAAAGTAATTAATATTCATTAAAGTCACTGGTACATAAGCAAGTGCTTGAGCATGTGTTTGTGTTTTTTATTCAGTAGCTATGAGCAGCTGAATCAAGACCTAAAATCCCATTTTGTAACAATGGGGGGTTGCGTCCAAGCTTCATAAAAATAATTCCCTTCCCTCCGCACACTCTGAGGAGTTTGTTCTGCACCATTTCATTATTGACTGGCTGGTGCTTTAGTTCTACCACTTTGCAGTGGTGCTGTGAGTAGTTAATAGACGGCTTAGGTGGCCTCTCTTGGAAGAAAGGGATTTCGAACCATAAAATGTGAGACTGCTAGTTTTCCATTTTTAATTTAATAGAAACATTTTATTTTCAAGTAAATCAGGAAATGTTTTACATGATTTGGGTGGTGTCAGGGTGATAGAGTGGGCTGTCACAGACAATGGGTAAAATTCACCTTTGGAGGGAAGAGGGATCTTTGCCCCGAGTTGTTGCCTGCTAGCATGAGCCTCCACTTCAGAGGAGAGGGGGAGAAGTTTATTTTCCTCTATTTATAGCCAATGTACATTTATTGTTGCTCTCTTTGTTAGCAGAAAGTATGTCCATGGCCTTTTATTACCTGTTCCTGCTCATCTGGTACATGGACAATCTGAACTTCATGATTGTTAATTACGTGGCTGTTAATTTCTGCACATGAAAACTGCCAGAATGGCAGCCCTGGAAACAGACATACTTTATCCACAAAATAGTTTCACAATCAGCAACAGCAGTGAAAATTGCAAGCACCCTGGAGGGTAGTAAAAACTGCCTTTGCAATGTGAGAGGCCAGTTGGTCCCTTACTAAAAGTTTGTTGGTCTATTTGGCTGACCCTTCCTCATGCCAGGAGAGCAGGGAAGGACTAAAGAGGAGTTAGGACCTTGGGACTGATAGGACCTCTCCGGACAATCAGAAGGCCAGTTGTAAGCCACCAGCAACTCAGGTCTGTCTGACCCACCAGAGAGCTTGTTCAGTCATGTTAGTCCCAACCCCTACGTGTGCTGCGGAGGGGAGTCTCAGTTGGGGTGAGGTGAGGGGTTGGAAGCCAGCGGAAGCAGATGGGTGTGAAAGGCCAGAAGGGAACTGCTTAATAACAAATGCCAGGTGTTAGGGAGGAAGCGCAAGGGTTAGTTCAGGGAGAAGGAATCCACCATATACATTAGTATACATGGTAACAGATCTAGCTGGGCAGTGTGAACAGCAGCACTGAAATAAGGGAGCCTGTAGATAGCAGCCTGGGGAATCAGAGCCAGTAAAAGGAACAAGAAATGGTCACAGGGACCCCAGAGGAAGAGAGTGAATGGAGCAGCTGAGTGGGGGTTGACCTGCAGGAGCCCAGTAACGCTCCACCATGTACTGCCCCCAAACCAGCTCTGCAGGGAGCTGTGACTAGCGCCGACTGAGGGACTCCAGGGAGAAGGAGATGAATCCTGTGGAATAACTGTGCCAGTACGCCAAAGGCTTTTGATGTCCAGTCCTGGGACAAAGATCTGTGTGAGCTGTGCACAGCCTGGCCAACAGTGGCCCCACCTCACAGCAGGCAGGTGAGTCTGGGGCTCAGAGGAGGAGGATTTGGGGGGATTTAGGGGTTCCCCTACAGTTTCCTTCCTTTTCAATTGGGGAGTGAACTGAGCACGAGTACTCTTCTAGAGCAGTCACTTGCCTGAGGTGGGTCTCCTTTGTTCACTAAAACCTACCGGGGAATAACATCAAACCAGTTGCCTCTGTTTGTAGGGGAAGATTTGGGGCTTGCACAAAAAGAGGAAAAAATGGGGATCTGGACACCACTGTGGCCATGTATGTGAAAGTCTGCGTGATACCATAACCTGGTGGTTGGGGCATTAGCCTCATCGCATCACTCTTTCAGGGCTATGAAACTGAAAAGCCAAGTTTTACCACCCCACAAAAAAGGCTGTTACTGTTTAAAGTGTGTATAGGGGGGGCGGGGCAGTTTGTCTATGTAACCCAGATGCCTATAAGGGCTATATCTCTTTAAGAGATCTGTGGGGGTGGGGTGAGCAATCTGAGTCCTTGTTGCTGATGCACAATTAGCATTCCACACTGAGAAGTTTCTGGATGGTTGTATGGGTACGTCCAGTATGTTCCTCTGGTGTGGAACACCTCAGACTCCATGAGGGCAGCTGGTTTGCTCAAGGCCATGGTGTGTGCCCCGATGGGCTGAGATTAGCAGAGCCCAGGAGCAGAGAGCCAGCTGTTTTCCCAGCTCTGAAGACTTGCTGAAAAGCAACATTAAAAATCTAGCAGTCTTGTCAGACATCTCTTTTAAAACTCTTGGATGCAAGTTAGCTGCACTTGCTGATTTAAAAATATCCAACTTCAATGGCTGCTGTATCTCAGGAAGATGGTATACTAGTGGAATGGAAAGTGTGTCGTCATCATCATCTGATAGGACAACGTCCTCTGGCTGTTTCCCAAATACAAAACTGAAATGTTTTTTGAGCACTTCATTAGCGATGATTCTCCCATTTCTGTGTAGTAATGGATCAATACCAATTTTAGGAAATTTTTGTTCCTAATATACTTAACTCTCATGGTAGATTTCTTCTTGTGACCCTTTGCTTTCCTTAGCAATTTTCCACAATTCCTCGCTTCTGACTGTTTGCATATTGTTTTTTATTTGCATAATCATGTCACTTCTCCTCTAAGCCAGGTCAATTTTTTCAGAACACAAGTAAAGCATTTTTAAATAGTTCTCAATTATCATACACTTTTCTGGCTTAAATTCTTCCTTCCAGTTGATTTTGCTTATAATTGTTTTCAACTTTGTGAAATTGTTCCTTTTAAAGCATGCAGTGTGTGTGTGTGTGTGTGTGTGTGTGTGTGTGTGTGTGTAAATTAGTTCTGTGATTAGTTCCTCTTTATCTGTCAAAATGAGGTCTGATACAGAATTCCCCCATGTTGGATGCAATGCTTTTTTTTTTTTTCTTTACAAGAAATGATCTTCTATAATATTTAGAAAATCTAATGATGTTTAAATACTGGCAGCATGAGACTTTTTCGTGTGTGTGATTTGGTGACCTGTAGCAGACACCAACTAATGCTTGGCACTTTATCAGTTAGGACAATGATCCATGTGCTTTTAAGATAATTTTCTTCGAAGTTATTTCTTCTGAGTTATCAGTGACTTGGAGACAGGCCATTTTTGACATAGTGCCACTCTCCCGCTTCTTCGCTCACTTGATCCTTACTACATAAGTTGTAATCATTGGAATATTTAAAATCAGTCATACCTCCAGATTTTGGTAATACCATGTAGATTGAATTTTGCTCATTAATGAGTAATTCTAATTCCTTTTGTTTGTTACTCAGTGTTCTACCACTGGTTTACAGCCACTCAAAGAATTTATTCTCTGCATGTCATTTGGTTCCTTGATTAATTTTATTCTCAACATCTAGATTGTTTTTGTGCAGAGTGCTCATTTCTTCCCTCTTTTTATTCCTGTTATTATTAGTTTAATGCCTTTCTCACTACTCTGGTTAGCCTGTCACCTAGAAGTTTTTTCTCCCCCTTCTGCTGAGATGGAGGCCATCCAAACTATACAGCCTCTGTAACCAGTGTGGAGGGACCAACATTCCACAAAATCAAAATCCTTCTACTTGTACCACTTACCTCACCAATAGTGCACTTGCAGAATCTTCTGCTATCTGTCTTCCTTTGTTCCTGTCCCACGAGTAGTCTCCAAGAAGCTGACTTGGAAGTTCTTCTTCAACAGCCTTCTGAATTTCTGTATTCTCTATGAGATATCCCAAGACACAGTATCATTATTGCCTACATGAACCACCATCAGCGGATCCTGGTCTGTCAGCTTCAAAGCCTACCCAATCTTAAAGTGATGTGTCATGTCTCAGCTCCAGGAAGGCAGCATGTTGTCTATGACAGGACCCTGGGATAAAACCTGGACAATGGGATCACTGAGGCCTCCAAACCTACCCCTCTGAGCAGTCCCTCACACTGTGATGCTAATGTCAAGCTACAAGCCTCTGACAATCATTGCACTTACACAGTCAGGGACATACATACCCACCTGCGTTACATGAATGATCTCCCAGCTACTCATGAACCATCAATACAGAGGCTTGAGCCAATCTCCCCTAGCTCCAGCCCTATACCCCAGAATTGTACCATCTTGTACTGATCAGAAGCCCAGTCAGTATAAGCTCATTATTTAATTCACCATGCACTCAGGGTGGAATGGAGATACACCAGCCTTTGTAAGCAGAGCTGAGATTCCTCAAGCACTTCAACCAAAACCACACTGTTTTAGTTAAAATATAAACACTTAACATATATCTTTCTGTAGTTAATAAATCTATAAGTAATAGGAATAGAGATCAAATTAGATTATCTAAGAAATAAAAATGAATTCAGTCTTTATTCTAGTTTAACCAGATTAAGCAAGATTTGAATCCTTTTCTTATCCTAATAGATAGTTTTCAGTTCCCCAATACACAGACTGGACCCCCTTCTAGCCTAGGACCAGTCTTCCCCAGTTCAAAGTCTTGGTCCTCCAAATGTTCTTCCAAGTGTTGATATAGGAAGGGGGAGAGAGGCCAAGTGATTAAACTATTGCCTCTCTTTTAAGTTTCCAGCTGCTAGAAAGATCCTTCCTGTGATGTGGGGGTCAGGCAGTCTCAAGTGCCTATGATGTGTAAAGAAATAATACTTTTTTTTGTTTGTTTGTAAACCTGCTGCCTATACATTTCATTTGGTGTCCCCTCATTTTCATGTTATGAGATGAAATAACACTCCTTTATTTACTTTCTTCATACCAGTCATGATTTCATAGGCCTCTGTCATATCTCCTCTTAGTCATCTCTTTTCCAAGCAGAAAACTCTTTGTTCTATTAATCACCATTCTTCATTGCTACTCCACAAATCCACAAAAGGGAATTGCTACAGTGGCATAATGACATCAATCTCTCTCTTGCCTGGGAGCCGAGCTAGTTGGCCCTGCAGCCTTTTTCAGCCCTTGCTGTCCAGGTGAGGAATCAAATTCTGCTCCCTAGAGCATAATTGCTATTTGTCCACTAAGCTGGTGCCTGTACTAAAACATTCATCAGGATAGGCTATCCCAGCCAATGGGCCATCGAGCATAGATGTCCAGACAGTAAGGGGGAATTCTCACTCACGCTCTGGGCATTTAAAACAGTCGAGCATTGGTGGCAAATTTTTCATCTTACTTTGTTTTTAATCCAGTATGCTCCCAAGAAATCAGTTTTTATTAGAAGGCTAAAGCCACAGCTGTTCTGTTCTTCGCTTCCCCTTTTGATAGGACATATCGAAAATAGAATGTTCTGCAGAAAGTAGTTAACTAACAAACACTATTTTCAGCGCCTGTGAATTAATAAGTAGAAAGACCTTTTTGTTGTAAGCGTTGATAAATTATTTCATTATCATTTTAATAGAGTTTCAGCAGTCTTTTGCCAGTAATGAGTTGTGAATCTTGTGACTTGTGTGCTGGGAAACTGAACCATATGTGTTGATGTTCTGCTTTTACAAGATAAGAAGGCTTCAAAAGATGTCAGGCTTAATGCCAAATAACTAAGCCATTAGAACAGGAAAATGATAGAGCTTGTACCTAATAGAGCTTGGCTCTGCTTATTCCAAAAACAACCACCAGTAGCTAAAGAAGGCTGCATCTACACGGGTAAATGAAGTCGACTTAAGCTTGCTTAAGTTGACTTAATTTACCCTGTGTCTACACTACAGTTTCCTGAAGTTGACTTAAGCAGCTTGCTTAAGTCGACTTAAGGAAAATAAAGTTGACTTTATTAAACCTCCTTTCAACTAGACCTAAGGCTTAATTTGACTTTTTAAAGTCAAATTAAGCCAGTGTAGACGTGGGGTAGCCCTAACTCAACTTAGGGCGACCCTAGGACTACACCAATGCCCTCCCTGCTGGGGAGGAGGCATAGGGGGAGCTTGACATGCCCCCCAAAGGGCAGGGCAGAGCCCTGTGTGATGCTGTCTGGATTTAGGGAAGCATTTATGATATTATTTTCTATTTATATCTCATAAATGCTATAATCCATAGGAGCTATGTCATGTTTGGTATCAATAGAAAGGTAGTAATTTTCTGGGAATGATTATATAGTTTATGTCTAGGAATTGTATTTCGATTAGAAGTTTGGAATTTGGTGTTATATCTATACTTCAACTTGTGTCATTCTGGTGAAATGCCCTAGACAGGAGGCTGTCTACAACCACTGTCTCCTTAATGGCTCATCAGGTTTCTCCCTGGGCCCATTGTAGGTGGGAGCTTCCTTAACATTAAGGACACAATGATTGTAGAGACTCCCACCTACAATGGGCCCAGGGAGAAACATTCCCAGCAAATTACTACCTTTCTATTGATACCAAACATGACATAGTTCCTATGGATTATAGCATTTATGAGATATGAATAGAAAATATCATAAATGCTTCCCTAAATCCGGACAGCGTCACACCCTGCCCACATGCCCTGCCAGTGTCCCTGTCGCCCTTTACCCCATTGTACACAAGGGTGCCTCCCCCGCCACCATGGACATGCCCAAGGTCCCCCTAGCCCCTAGAAGTCGACCTAGGCGTCCAGTGTGGACGCTATAAGTCGACTTTGTTAGTTCCCCTTTAAGTCAACTTTAATTTTAAGTGTAGACGCACTAAGTCGACTTTAAGTCGACTTAAAATTACAAGTGTAGACATAGCCGCAGTGAGTATATATATGAGCTGTGTGAGTTACTTATACAGAAAGTGGGGTCATGAATTATTTGAAAATTGGTTAAACCTGGATATGGAACTTGAAGGAGATGGCTAATGTATATGTATTGCCCAGAGTTTGGTTAAAAATTTAGGTTCTGGTTAAGAATTTAGGTTCAAGTGGTGTGAATAAAAGAAAAAGAAGATACCTTGGCTTTCTTCTTCAGTAGTACCTTAGAACTCACTTATTGCAGGTCATTAATCTTCAACCTAACAATTCTAACTGAAAACCCAGATGTCTTAACTGACTTCAACTTTTCAGCAAAGATTTAAGAGCAGGCAGTTTTAGTCCTGATCTACACTACAAACTTATGGCAGTATAACTACCTTGCTCAGGGGTAATCTATACCCTGGAGTAATGCAGTTATAGCAGCTGAACTCCCAGCGTAAACAGTGCTACATCAGCAGGAGGGATTCTCCTGTTGACATAGCTACCGCCTTCCAGGGAGATGGTGTACCTGTGCTGATGAGAGAAGCTCTCCCATTGGCATACGTAGTACCTTCATGAAGTGCTACGGCAGTTCAGCTACGCTAGTGCCCCTGCAAGTGCTGTAAGTGCAGACAAGCTCTAATGATTTCTCTATACTGAAATCGCTGCATCGGTCTCCCTGGCTCAACTCAACGAGATCAATTTGAGCGGCCAGTAGAGACTCACTCAATCAATCCTGGAAGTGCTCTCCATTTGATGAAGTAACTCCACCCCATTCCACCCCACCCAGAAGAGTAATGCTGTGTCAAATGGAGAGCATTTCCTGTCAGTGCACCCCAGTGAAGTTGCCACAATAAGGGAGGGTAAGTCAGTCAATGGAGATGTGTATTCTACAGTACGTAGTTTGCATATCTCCTGTTGACTCAGCACCAGGCCTCTGTCAGCTTCATATTACTCTCGTATTAATGGTTTCAAGGTTGCTTTAGATAATTTTTTAAGTACCCTAAGGTCAATTTCATAAGGCCAAGCAGATTTGAATCTAACTTCAACCTCTTGTTTCCTTGTTTTAGCTTGTGTTCCTTCTCTCTTGTGGTTAATATTAATTATGTTAAGCTTCTGATCACCATTGAAGTTTCTAGTGAAGACTGAAGCAAAATGGGCATTAATGATTCAGCCTTCTCAGCATCATGCATTATTAGATTTCTGGTCCCACTAAATAGAGCCCTATATTTTCCTTCATTCTTCTCTTCCTCCTAATGTATTTATAGACACTCTTCTAAACACCTTTTATGTCCTTTGCTAGGTGTAACTCATTTTGTGCCTTTCTGATTTTGTCCCTACATGCTTGTGCTATTCTTCTATTCTGCTCCTTAGCAATATGTCCATGTTTTCACTTTTGTAGGATTCCTTTTAGACTTCCAGGTCACTAAATAGCTCCTGACTGAGCCATATTGGCTCCTTCCCATTCTTCCTATTTTTCCTTCATATCATCATAGTTTGCTATTATGCCTTGAATCGTGTCTTTTTGAGAAACTGCCATCTCTTTTGAACTCAATTTTCTTCCCATGGAATTTTACCTACTGTTCTTTGAGGCTATGTCTGCCCTACAGCTTATGTCAGCATAACTGATGTTACTCAGGGGTGTGAATAAACCGCCCCTGAGCTACATGTTATACCAGCATAAGCAGTGATGTGGACAACACTGTTGGCAAGAGAATTTCTCCTGTTGCCATAGCTATCACTGCTTGTGGAGGTGGTTTTATTATGCTGTCTGGAAAGCACTCATGCTCTCTCTGTCTCTCTTTCTCCAATCGGTATAGAGTGTCTTCACCATAAGAACTGCAGCACTGTAAGTGTAGACATTCCCTGAATTTGTTAGTCTGCTTTCTTGAAGGCCACTGTCCTTATTCTGCTGCTCTTACTCCTTCCTTTCCTTAGAATCTTGAAATTTCACAATCACTTTCACCAAAATTGTCTTCAACCATCAATTCGCCACTAATTCCTTTGGTAGACTCAAAACAAAAATGGTTATCCCCAAAGGTTACTTCCTGCACCTTCTAAAACAAATGTCTCCAATACATTCTAAGAATTTTTGGACATTTTGTGTCTTGCCACATTACTTTTCCAGCAGATGTTGGAGTAATTTAAAGTCCCTCATTACTAACAGGTCTTATCTTATTTCTGCTCTAGAAATAAATTACCACTCCTCCTTCTCCTGATTTTGGTGGTCTACAGTGGATCAATACATCATATTGCTCCTTGCCCCCTGCCTTTGTCCCTCTTATCATCACCCAGGAATATTCAGCTGATCTGCCTCTCATCTCCTTCTGAACCTTTTAGCAAAGATATACATTCTTGATGTATAATGCAACACAGAGGCATAGCCAGCCCCTGTTTTCTGGCTGGGCCATTGCAAATGCACAGTGGGCCTGGCCAAGGGCAGCTTCTGGTCATGTGAGTGGGCCTCAGGTCTAAATGGGTGGGCCCTACCAGTGGCTATGCCCCTGATGCAACAACTTCCCCTATTTGTCTTGCCTGTTCTTCCAGGACAAGCTCCCTTCTATACCGAGAGGATAGTGTTCAACTGATCACTAAGGATGACAGGCAACAAACAACTGGGTTCCCCTTCTGGAGCAAGAGGCTGGGATGGGGGGAAACTAAAAATCTCCCCCCCAACCCACCCCCAATTACTAGTTGTAGTTTCCTGGCTACAGTGTAAATTGCCCTTGTGCCAAAGAGAGAAGAACTGAACTCCTGTATAAAATGACTCCATTAAGTCTGTGAAGTCATCTTCCTAACCTTTCTCAATATCTTTACACTGCCTCTGTACATAATGGTATATTTATGAAGAGTAAGAGTAAGCTACATTTGGGGGTATGAGGGAGAGCAAAAAAAAAAAAAAAGTTCCACTGTCCTGCCCCAAAATGCTAAAGTTAGGTGACACCAGCAATTACTACAGATTAGTAAAGGTCTATGGCTATGTCTACACTGGCAAGTTTAATTCGAATTAAGAAGGCTTAATTCGAACTAACTAAAGCCATGGCTACACTAGGCTTTAGTTAGTTCAAATTAAGGGCTTCCTTAATTTGAACCAATAAGTTCGAATAGGGCTTCAGAAATAAGGTTTTAATTTGAACTAAGTAGTTTGAATTAGCCATTGTGGCCATGTTAATTCAAACTAATTTCTTAGTTCGAACTAACTGGCCATTGAAATAAATGGGGATCACTAATTCAAACTAAGCAAGTGCCATTCATGGCACTTGCTTAGTTCGAACTAACTAAAATTAGTTAGAATTAGTTAGTTCAAACTAACTAATTCAAACTAATTTTAGCAAGTGTAGACATAGCCTATGGTAGTATCTTCTTGGGAGGGAGTATTGATTTCTAATTCTATTTTAGATACTGGTATCTGGTTTTCTATTCTAGAGGGGGTTTTCGTTACTTGTTGAGCTTTAGCATAGGTTAGAATATCAATATGCAGACTTGGCTCGTTATCACAGTGAGAGAATTTAGAATGGCATAACCGAGAAACACATAATGCAGAAGATGGCTTTTGCATTTATTGTGAAGCTTTAATCTTGCATCTATTATCTCTTCACAGAGCTGAGTAGTTTTTAAGATCAGTTTTCTGCATCTGTGGTTTTAAACTCTGCTTCTGAGACAAATGACTTTGATGGTCTTGGCTTAGTCCAAGTGGCCCAAATCTGTCAGGCACCAGCTGGTATAATGAATGGTCTGGCTGTTGACTGAAGCGTGGATGATGAGCGCTAACACTATGCCCCTGGCATTATAACCTCTCTTTCAATAGAGAGCGCTACAGTTCTATGCATTCATTAACTCTAACAAGCCACCAAACAATTAAAAAAAAATTAAAAAGTGGGGGTCTGAAAATATTTACTGCTTTTCATTCTCTAAGCTTGTGCTAAACAGCAGAAGGCAGACTGAGAATGGCCACTAGGCATGTGTGCCAAGACATGGAAACAGGTAGTCCAATTCAGCAGCCAGGCTTGTTTATGCACCTTACACCTATGACTACACTCCCTCTGCTCCCACACAGGAATGGCTCCCTGCTAGTGCCTTTCTTTGGTGCGAGCCACTCCAATGGGGGAGGGGCACTGCCCTCACCTACCCACTCTGGTCACCCTTAAAGGGTGTAACAGGTGGCCATACTTCTTCTGTGCACCCAGAAGCTCCAGGAAGCATTTTGTCCCCCACGCACAAAGGAAGCCATGTCAGGACCCAGTTTAAAACTGAAGACTGCCAGAGGCCCATTTTTGTGTTCAGACCTCCCCACGCTCTGGAATAGAAAATAACATACGAATGCCCACCAGGGCAAATTTTGCCAAGAGACACTGCATTATGCAAGATCAAGTGATCTTAAAATCTAGTAAATGTAGGCAAATGGACTGCAAACTTAATACAAAAGACTCAGACTCACCATATAGCAAGGTTAAACGCATATGGTGAAAAATAATAGAAATGCATAGTTTACCTAACCTGCCCCCTGAACTGGGCATACACAAGAACTGACTCCCAGAGGCTTGGGAAGACTTAATTGGCAGGCTATCCACACCACTGAAATCAGAACTAAGGCTATGTCTACACTTGTTAATTTAAGTCGACTTAGCTAAGTTGATTTTACATCTTAGCATGTCTACACTCAAAAATTAAGTTGACTTAAAGTGGTCCCTGCCAAATCGATTTAGAGCATCCACATGGCCCCCAAAGTCAACCTGTAGGGGCTAGGTGGACCTGAGACTGGTCCACGGTGGCAGATAGGGGCACCCTTGCCAAGTGCCAGGGGGCTCAGCATTTGCCCCCTTGTACCTGGGTACAATGGGGGCTGAGCAGGACAGGGACATGAGCAGGGTGGGCAGGGCTCTGTCCTGCCCTGTGGGGGGGCACACCAGGCTCTGCCTGTGCCAGCCACCCTGGCAGGGAGGGCAGTGGGGGAGCCCTGAAGCCCTTTAAGTCGACTTAAAGTTGACTTAGGGCTAATCCGCGTCTACACTGGCTTAAGTCAACTTAATAAAGTGAACTTAAGCACTAGTTCGAATAAAACGAGGTGTTATTAATTCAAACTAACTTTTCCTTAATTTGACTTAAGGAGCATCTTAAGTTGAATTAAGGAAAATGTAGTGTAGACGCAGAGTAAATTAAGTCAGTTTAAGCAGGCTTAAGTTGACTTAATTTACAACTGTAGATGCACCCTTTGGGTTTTGATAATCACTCTCAAAAAGTTCTGGCAGGCAGGCAAAGCACAAACAGCCAGAATGTGCGAGGTAAAGGAGACTCTTCTAAGCAATGTCAGCTGTGGATTTATTCTGACTCTTGTATCTTTATTGAAGGTAGTTTTCTGAATGTTCTAAACACCACTGGCAGCCCTCACCTGCTGGCTAATATATTTTAAATGGGATTGCATGAACTGTAAAGGAAAACAGATAAACTGAACAGCTGCACTATGTCCATAGTTACTTTAAATTTGTATCCCATTTTTAAAATGTATGGTAGCTCAAGACTCACTTTGGGCTGACATACATAGTCCTGTGGATTCAAACATTTGTTATATTTTAGATTTTCCACTCAGTCAGAAAATGCAAAAATCCATTATTTCTGTGACCCATAGGAGCAATTTTTTGTGATCCCTGTACTGTCATTTTACATATAACTAACAAACACTGTTCCCAGAACTACATGTCATTTTAAAAAATAAATCCTGGTACAATAAGGTATTCATTTGTTTAAAAACTGCCATATACATTTTAGTTCTTGTCAAAATACAAAGGAAAAATAGTATTTTGCTAAACAGAAGAAACCATTGGTGCAGATGAGTAATTTTATGTTCACTCTCAATGGGGGCTGATAATGAAAGTGAAGAATAAAACCCAAACATTAAACTCTTCATAAAAATGTCCATGTCTTTTTTTAATATAATTTTAAAATTATTTGATTTAGAGCTTTTGAAAAAGGAGAATTGTAACAAGCCCTTCAGAGTTTAACACTGGCACTTAATCATTTATGTAAGAAAATGCAGTAATTACCTAGCTCTGATATAATATCCAGATCTGGAACAATGTAATGACCATCACCTCCAGTGTCGGCTTACTTTAATTCTTTTTTTTTTCCAATGACTTTCAAATGCTCAGTGGATGAAACTAGGTGCTTCAGAGCTGGATGCATTTTAGTTCAGTCAATATCTAATTCCTCTTCCCAGATAAGAGAAAGGAAGCTGATGAAATCTTTCCAGGTGAACTCTGGGGAATCAGATCTGCTAATACAGTAATGCACTCTCTAGTCAACTGGGATGAGAGGAGCATATGGCACAGCACTTATGCTGTTCAGAAGGCATGTCTGATCAACTTCCATTTATCAGAGGTGTGAAACTCATTCTATGTGGTGGGACACATTGGAGGGCAGGACACCTGATGTGGGCCATTTGTCCGTACGGACTCCCGAACCGCTTCCCAGCACACTACCAAGTGGGTTCTCCAACCCTTTCCCCAGCCCCCCATGGGGCCAGCTCCCTGACCCCCCCGTACCTGGCTCAAAGGGGCTCAATCCAGCCCATGGAGTAAACACGCGGGGCATGCCCCGGGCCAACCCCCCCCCCCCCACCCCTGCATCTGCCACCCTGCCGTGCTCAACCCCCCTGCCCCCTGGCCATGCTTGCCCCACAAATGCCCCACCCTAAGCCATGCTTGTCCCCCAAATCCACCACCCCCTGCCATGCAAGTTCCCCCACATCCACACTCACCCACCGCCAGGGCCCACTTAGTCTCCCTCCTCTCACGCCCACTGGCTCTGGGCCCACTCCCCGTCCCACTACCGGAGGACACTGCACACTCCGCACCTTGCTCCCCCCGCCCCCCCCCCCCCAGAGCCCTGCTGGCTCCACTGCCCCCACCACAGGCAACCCATGCCCGTCTCCGGGTCCCCACCACCACCACTGGGGGACTTTGTAGCCTGCACCCAGCTCTGGACTCTCTTTCACCCCTAGCGCTAAGCTCCCCCCTCACCACACCACCTCACCACCAGCCCCTGCAGCCTCTCTGGGCTCCCCCTGACACTGGGGACCCTACATCCCATGCCCCGCTCTGGGCTTCCTCGCACCCAGGACCCCGCACCCACTGCCACTCCAGCTCTTGCTGTTATGTGCTAATTCTCTATTTGGAGAAATAAGTTTATTTGCCAATATCTAGTTCTCTTTGTGTGTGAGAATGAAGTGAAATCTTGGGAGAGAGGCAGGAAGTAAATATTGGCATCATTATTTATATATAAGAAATATTGTGCATATTTCCTTCTCTTCCAGAATACATGCATGATAGCTGGAAATTCAATTTATATGGAGAAAATTAAGAGGCCTCAGCTGAGGTTACTCAGGAAATAGGTTCTGTAATGCACTGCTATTTGTCTGTCACATTCATATACAGACAAGTTTTATGTAACTGAAAGTTATTAAAATAAAAATTTTTCATTGCCATATACATGGGATGAGTTGGTGCTGGTTCAGGCTAATTCTTAGAGAAGATCCCATCTCACAAAGCACTCTCCACCTGTGACAAACTGGGAAACCGCTGTATTATTTCATCTGAATATGATATATGCTTATTTGTCTGTCTGGTGGATTACTTATTTGTTATGTGGTGAAAGCAAAAGGAGTCATGTAAGCATCAGATCATCCCTCCGTGCCATTTGGAAGGGAGGTCATGTCCTGTTGCTACTGTGCTTCTGAGGGTACAGAAACTTAAAATGGGGAATTAACATTTGGGGCAGGGGCCCTGGTCTCTTCTACCAATCACAGGCATCTATGCAATCTCTAGCCCTAGCCAGGATGAGCAAGCAATCTATGGCTCCAGGCTCCCAAGCAGAGCAGTGAAACAGCTCATAGACACAAATCCTCAGGGAGGTCTGGGTGAGTAAGCTGGCTCTAGCCCTCAGGCTTGTGGGCATGGTATGAGAAGACTGCCTCAGGCAGAGGTGGCCTTTGGCTATTGGGGGCCCTAGGCAAAAGCCCATTGTGGAGCCCCCTATAGGTCCACAAAGACCCCCTATAGGCCTTCAGGGTCCCTGCTGGGGCCCCGCTCCCTTCGCCCCCCACCCCCTCCCTCCTGCCCCAACTCCCTCCCATGCAGCCTTGGCCCCCTGAGCCAGCTCCTCCTTCTGCTGCCGACTGAGGCAGATGTGGCTTTTGGGGTAGGTGACAGGGCCCCTAGGCATGTGCCTGCTTCGCCCACCCCAAAAGCTGCCTCTGGCCCCAGGAGTGGCATGGGAAGTGCGACGCCTGACTCCACTGAGTCCTAGGGACCTATCAGTGGCAGAGACGTCTGTCACTAGGTCAGGAGGGCTCCAGCCACAACTCACTGACACAGTGCAGGGCACAAATGGACAGTCATACAGCTCCCCTGGGTTCTGTCCTTCCCCCTTTCCTGGAATACCTGGGCCTCAGCGTTGCCTTCAGTCTTCTTGGGGTAGGGGGCCATAGGCGCTTAGTATTGGAGGCAGCCAGCAGCTCTTCTAGGCATTCCCAGCTCCAGTCAGAGGCAAGCGACAGATCCTCTTGAGTCCAGGAGGTGGGCAGCTTCCGAGCAGAGCTGTAGTCCAGCTGGGGTAGCAGCAGGAGTGGAGAGATGGCCTTCCCTTCTGGCTGCTCCCTCCCAACTAAGCTAGCTGGTTCACCTTTTATACTTCCTGGTCTGCCCTTCAACTTCTGATGAGGTGGGCAGGGTTGTTCTGGCTTTGCCCACCAGGCATCAGGCCATCCTGCCCTGTCCACTTCTGAGGGAGGCCACGCCCTCTTCCTACAGGTTGTTAGAGGAACCAAGCAGAAAAGGTAAAGCAGCGGCCTAGATAAGGAGCATAACTGCAATCCTTCAGATGCAATATCCAGGTTTCTAGCAGTGAAGAGATGTCTCCTCTGCCCAGCCCCAGAGGCTCAGCTATTTTGTCAGGACTGAGAACAGAGCAATCAAACTTTCCAGAAGGTGTCCACAAGAACTGACAGATTGGCCAGAGATTGAGGGAGCATGCTGTTAGCAAGACAGTCTTTCTCCCAACCAGTTAGCTCAGGGCTCAACAAAACTGGTATCCAGCTAGGTGCCAGCAGTTTTATTTTTGGTCACCAGAGGGTGCTCCTCCACTGCATTTCCACAGCTAGGAGCCAGGCTACCGATCCTGATCGTCATGGCAACCCGGCAGCTGGTTTTGTTGAGCCCAGGGTTAGCTGGTCAAAACACACTGAGGTTGAGCCTTACTATGGAATAATATCAGTTTATTCATCTCTCTGTACAGAAATAGCTCTTCCTGTAGAGGCACATGTCTATCAACAATAATTGGAAACAGACTTGTTCTTTTAGATTATCTAGTTGATCACCCTACTGGTGCTGGTTTGTCCTCCATAGTTTATTTTCTAGTGCCTTGTCTTGTTTAGTGCTACCTGATACTGTTGCTGAGGAAGAGAGAATGTTGCACAAATTTCAGGGTATTTTTGAAAAATAACAACTAGTATTGTAATAGTAACTACTAAGCAAAAAAATGTGTTTAGTGTTCTCGTCTAGGCTGTGCAAAGGGGAAAAGGAAATGATTTTGTAAGTAAAGTAGGATGTCATCTCTGGCCTATAAATATGTGTACATTCACGCTGCCTCATTAACAGATGATTTGCAAATACAAGAACTTGTCAAGCATGGCTAAAATCTTAGATAGGCATCATTTAGCAAGGCAATTGACCTTCCATTTAGTCTGACCTCCCAACATGAAATGTAGGAAGGTACTGAGTTAGGACCAACTTTTGCTGCCATTTAAATGAATGCAATCACATGAATGTGTAACGAAGGGCAGAATTTCTTCCTTACTTGCCAGGGACAGCCTTTATACAACTTCAGCCCTCGCTTGGTCTCCAGTGCCTCTTTCAGTTTAGAAAATTTTGTATGTTCCTCTTTCAGTTCTCACTCATCTCATTAAAAACTTGTTATTGTCACTTTTGGCATAGACAAAGTAACAGAAATAACTGAACCAGACTTTGTACACAGTGTTATGTTGATCCCAGGATATTATAGTTCCATTTCACATGGTAACATTTTATATATCTCAGCCACTCTGGCCAGTCCAATATTTGAATAGTTGCAGGAAATCAGCAGCCCATTGTAAATACGCAGGCCAATTATGCCCTGGTATTATCAGGTATAACAGCAGTGACTGGTTGCTAGTAATTTCATTCTGCCTACTGTATCATTTCTATAAGCTTGAAGCTATATGGTGCCTAAGATGCTGCTTTTTATCTGTTAGTCCTAGTCTGGAATTTAAAATATCAAAAACTTCCAATTAAATAGATTCTTGATTTTTGTGAATATATATAAAATGACGAAACCCTTTCTTTTAAACTTTTCCTTTATAAAATTATTTCATGGTGATTGGAGAAACTACTCCTTGTCTTCTAAATCCAAGCAATGCTCTTTATATTCAGCATGCTTTGCTCTCTCTTGTGCCGTGACTCAATGTATTAATTAAAAATTCATTAGTTCTTAGGATCCTCTGCCTGCTTTGTAACGTTACCTGGCCCAGATGTGTACTGTTGACTTCCTCAAACCAAAGTAAATACGTTCTTCTTCTCAAGATCTTTGGTTTCAAATCATTCTTGATTGATTAATATTTATGACATAACATATTAAAGCCATGAAAGAGCAAATGGATTTCGAAGATATGATTTTTCTTTTGCAGCTGTGCACTAGAAGATGTTTAGATGCACTTGAAGTTTGTACATATAAACATATTATGTATATAGTGTATATTTCAATATGACTCTGGCGAGTGTGCCGCAGAAGGATAAAATAAATAATTTTAGAAAATGGACTGTTTTCTGATGGAGTAGTGTATTCAGTATTATTTTGCTCTATCCCTCTAGATAATATTTTTGACATAATGTGCCAAATCTGGAATGTCATATCCCGTATTTCAAGGTAGTTCATATACAAATCTTATTCCTATTGTTTTGACTCTGTCTTCATCCAAAGTCAGAAGGGACACATTTTCCTTTTCTGGTTGAGTGTAGGCTAGCACTCTCTGGTTCCATGTGAGTAGTGAAATTTGTATGTATTGATAGATACTTGTATTAGACAAAATTGAACAGGAGCAACTTACGAAATTCCACCCTAAAACAATGGAAATATCACAAGAGGAGGAGATGTTCTTTTGAGAATTCGTCAGTCAGGATGGTAAAAATTGCTTGATACCTGTTCATGTAGCAATTTTTTTTGCCATCTTTGGGTAAAATCTTGAAAGAGCAGATTTGAGAAATGTTGGTACCATCAGATCCAAACAAACCCTAGCTCTGACATTGCCTCAAACAAATAAAGCCTCGTCTTCCATTATTGTCTTGATTGCTAGAAAAGGATGAAAGCTTTATCCAGGGTACGTCTCCTTCAGATGGAAACTAACATTTTATCATTTTAGCTTCCTTTTGAATTATGGACATCCTTGATCACTCTTGTCTTTCCATTGTAAACTTTTCCAGTTAGCCCTTAGGAATTGTGTAATAGAATTTTTTTTATATCTTATAAGGCAAACATATAACTAACCTGAGAGCTTACTGCTGGAGTTGGGGAATATGAGTTAGAAGTATGAAGCAGATTGTTAGAATGTTGCTAATAAATATTGAATCTATTTTTTATATTTATCTGGATCTATTTCCCATAAGACACTATAGATACACAAGTTACAGTTGTAGCACATAATTAATAAATTTTTAAAATATTGGAGTACTTTGATTTGAAGTGATTTATCAGTAAGAACATAACAGAGAATCCAAACGCAGTTTCTCAGGCATAGTTTATGATCTGTTTGCAGTTTTCATCCAATTACTATGCACTCTCTGTATTCTGGTGACATCTTCTGGATGAGGTTGCTTGTAGAAGGAATAATCAATATGGCTCCTCTTGCAACCTTCTCCCTTTTTTGTAGCCTTCTCTATACTGGCTTCTGACACAAAATGAAGAAGGGCTGGAATGATATATATTAGATTCAGATATAATACAAATACTAATATGCAGTGCTCTTCTTTGTCTTTAAAAAAAAAAAAAGTGCCAGTACTCGGCCAGGGACCTGGCTGGCGGTGGTGGCAGAAGCCGGGGCCACATTGTAGTGAAAAAACGTTGCCGGTACTCAGTACCCCTGAGTACTACCAGAAAAGAAGCACTGGGTACTACTATCCTTTCAGAAATATGTACCTAGAGTTTGCATGTAAGAATTTCCATAACAGTGTTTTAGGAGCAGATCTTGAAACAACAAAAGAAAAAAAGCTACATGAAACTGCATAAATAATACATAACACTCCGATATCTAACTGGGAAATGTCTTTCATGTAGAAACTACAGCATCTTTCTCTATGTTGCCAGGAATCTCTGGATTCTGTCATAAAGTGATATTTTACTGTTTTAAATGAGACTTTTATTTTAATGTATCCTTGCCAATATACCATGTATATATTGCATAAAATATATGTCAGGGCTTTGTGGTATTTTTTTGTATTGGCATCTCTGAAGTGCTGGTCTGACCTTTACTGACTTAACTACTGGTGATTTCTGTTGCTTTATGGGGGAAAAAATCCAGACCTTATTTGCTGTTCTTGGCTGTATTTATGTGTGATGGTTCACCCTGATGACTTTTTAAAATTTGTTTAATGCTCCAATGTCTAGAAAACGTATAGCAAAAGATATTAGTTACAATTCCTTTTCCTAAGGAAACGGGAAAGGTCTTGGAAAGGTTATTCTACAATTGTGCTCCATGTAAAAGTCCATTAGATGAATAATACATGTGGCTCTGAAAGATGTGTAATTCAAACAGAATACATTGAACAAGAAACTCTGTAAGTGGCAATTAATTTCTTGTATTTGTGGTACCAATTTTATCACTCAGAAGCTAAAGTGCTTGAAGATTTTGATGTTCTCCAGAGGTGGCGTGCTTTGCATTGAATGAGTTATTTTATAAAACATGGCACTACTGTGAGTTTTAAAAATGTTCTTATTAATATAGCAAGACATGTTGGGCCAACTTCTGACTCCATTACATTGATGTAAATGTGGAATAACTCCACTGAATTCAGTGGTGTTATGACTTTAAGTGCAAGGTCTCAGACATTATTAGTGTCAGAAGCTGGTTAAGATATCTGAAATTCCTGTCTCCCAGTCCTGAACTCAAAGAGCGATGGGGTTTGGAGACTGCCAGTGGAATCCATGATGAATATTACTTGTTGTGTAATAAACTTCATATATGTTCTTAACTAAACTTCTGAAATTTATTACATTTCCTAGCATCTTTTTAAAGAAAGCAAGATTGTGAAATATTGTATGAACTCGATTAGCTAGCAATGTAACTAATGTTTTTGTTTTGATTATGCTTTATAGTGGCAGCCTTGTTTAGTGTGTAGTTTACTTTATGAATATCTTCACATGATGCAAGCTGAACGTCTGTTACTATACAGATACCTGGGGTTGCTTTGAACCTAAATCTTGCCTCAGAAAATATTAAAGACTCATACATATTTTAAAAGAAATAAATCTGGGTCATTCAACACAAATGTTGACTTAAAGCACAGAGCAACTTACTCTTCCCCATGGAAAGAACTCTTCCTTGCAGTTCATCAATAGTCTTTTTCCTGTGTCTCATAAGAAGGTCCTGAAAAATACAGTGAGAAAGAGATGGAGTCAGTTACCCAAATGCTATCATATGCAATATATATGTTCTTCTTAATTTGACTCTAAAGGAGAAAAGGATGTAAACAACCATAACGGGCATCAAAACAAACAAGGAGTCCTGTGGCACTTTTAAAGATTAACACATTTATTTATCACACGAGCTTCCATGGGAGAAAAGCCCACTTCGTCAGATGCTTTGAATGGGCATAATTGTCTGAAGAATTGCTCTTCCGTTCAAAGAAAGAGGATGAGTCAGGAAGGAAGAATAGGATGGGTAAGACTTGAGGGGTAGAACTACTGCCCCTCCATTCCTAAAGAAAACTCCCTTTCAGTAGAGGCACCCTACATTCTGGGGTCATCTGAGTGTGTAGGAGTAGTTGGTAGCAGCAGTCTAATGGAGCAAGGATACTCGATTAACTTCCAAGGCCAGAGACAGTGCAGAGGCCTAAGGCCTCTGTTTACATGGTCCCAGTCTCCCATGGATCCTCTGGGGTACACTAAGTATAAGGTGGTCTTTTCCTCAGATTGATAACTCCCATCCCTCAGATGTGCAGTGTAAGGGGATCTACTGTTTCCAAATTTGCTCCTGTTGGCTGTTCTCATGGTGGTAAATTTAGAGTTAATACCAATGGCTAATTTATAAAACACACTTTCCTTGCGAGGGAAATACAATAGCTATTTGAATAACCAGATTAGCAATCACATCAATAATTTAGCTGACATGGCAATCACTAGATTAAATTATCCTTGGTGATTAATTATTTTAAAACTCTCTAATCATTCCCACACTGTAGAGTCCAAGAAGCGGGATAGTTTCTTTGGGTATAAAGTGGGGAATCATGAAGAAGAAATGAGGTGTGCAGGATGCTAAGCATCAGGATAAATTTAGCAGGGTTCTCTGTGACTCTACCTGGAATTAGTTGGAATAATCACTAGGGCTATGTCTACACTGGTTAAGTTAAGTCAACTTAGAGCAGTCACACTGGAAACTTAAGTCAACTGCCCATGTCCACACTGGCAGGTGCTAGGTCAATGGAGGAGAGCCGCAGCTGGGGAGATCAGACAGGGGAGAAGGGAGAGCTGCGGCTGGGGAGATCGGGCAGGGGAGAAGGGAGAGCTGCGGCCGGGGAGATCGGGCAGGGGAGAAGGGAGAACCATGGTTCTCTGCAGCAGGGAAACTGAATACATCCTGTAGCCCCAAGCACTCTACCTGGGTCCCTAGGCAGTGGCTCCCTTCTGTAACCAGGAAGATGGAAGATCAGCACTCCTCTCCTCGCTCTGGCTCCAGCAGGGACCCCAACAGATATAAACCTACAAAGAGCACTTTGCCATGCTTCCTGCTACAGCCAGGAGAAGCGAATTGTTGACCTCCCATCCACTATGGCTGCAGCAAGGAGCCTGCACCCATCTTTTAGCGCTGTGGAAAAATGCTCTCTTTGGCTACGTCTACACTTGCTAAAATTAGTTCGAATTAGTTAGTTCGAACTAATTCAAACTAATTTTAGTTAGTTCGAATTAGCTTAATTCGAACTAAGCAAGTGCCATGAATTAGCAATCCCCATTCATTTCAATGGCCAGTTAGTTCGAACTAAGAAATTAGTTTGAATTAACATGGCCACATTGGGTAATTAGAACTAGTTAGTTCGAATTAACCCTTTAGTTCGAATACCTTATTTGAACGTATTAGTTCGAATTAAGGAAGCCCTTAATTCGAACTAACTAAAGCCTAGTGTAGCCATGGCTTTAGTTAGTTCGAATTAAGCCTCCTTAATTCGAACTAACTTGCCAGTGTAGACAAAGCCATAGAGTTTCTTCACCAGACGTGCAACAGTGATTCTTCTGTGCCAATGTAGTGCTTCCAGTGTAGGCTAGCCTCGTGAATTACAGTAGAACCTCCGAGATATGAACACTGGAGTCAGACAGACTAGTCAACTGCACACCATGTGGATTCGAAGGTCAGGAGTCATAGAATCATAGACTCTTAGGGTTGGAAGGGACCTCCTAAGGTCATCTAGTCCAACCCCCTGCTAAAAGCAGGACCATTCCCATTAACTCATCCCAGCCAGGGTTTTGTCTAGCCGGGCCTTAAATGTTTCCAAAGATGGAGATTACACCACCTCCCTAGGTAACCCATTCCAATGCTTCACCACCCTTCTAGAGGGAAAGTCTTTCCTAATATCCAACCTCGACCTCCTCACCTTCAACTTGAAACCATTGCTCCTTGTTCTGTACTCTGTTACTAACGAGAACAGCCTAGCTCCCTCCTTTTTGGAGCACCCCTTCAAGTAGTTGAAGGTTGCTATCAAATCCCCCCTTAGTCTTCTCTTCTGCAGACTAAATAAGCCTACTTCCTTCAGTCTCTCCTCGTACATCACATGCCCCAGTCCCCTAATCATTTTTGTTGCCCTCCGCTGGACTCTTTCTAATTTGTCCACATCCTTTCTATAGTGGGGAGCCCAATACTGGACACAGTATTTCTGTCCACCATAACTCCCGGGTCCTTTTCTACAGTGCTGCTACTTAGCCGATCGGTCCCCAGCCTGTAGCAGTGCATGGGATTTTTCCTTCCTAAGCGCAGGACTTTGCACTTGTCCTTGTTGAACCTCATGAGATTTCTTTTGGCCAAATGCTCCAATTTGTCTAGGTCTCCCTGAATCCAGTCCCTGCCCTCCAGCATGTCTACCATTCCCCCCAGCTTGGTGTCATTCCTGAACTTACTGAGCATGCAATCCATCGAGAGCATTAATGAAGATGTTGAACAGAACCATCAGGCAGGAGTGGTACGTCCCCACCACCAAGCAAATTCTGTGTTGGGCGTGTAGTGCATTTTAAAGGTAGGCACAGCTGGGCTGCTTGTCCATCCCCTTCCTTCTACACCCCTCTCCATCCCTCAGCCACTGCACTCAGCAAGCCTGGGATGAAGATGCTGAGGTTCGCAAACATGCCGCCAGCCTGAGCAGGGTCTGCCCCACTCCACACTTTGGCAGGGAGTGAGACAAGCTTGTAAGCACCATCTGAGCCCGGGAAAGAAGCTGCTGCCACTGAAAAGAAGCTGTGGCCTGGAGCTTGATCTGCTTGAGCCAAAGCCCAAACTGCGGCCAGCCCATTTGTGCTCTGCAAAAAAGCATCAGTTTTAAAAGGCCACAACCTGCACTGTGCGTGTCCTGATGCTTCCCAAGCTTTGTCCACGGCTGTGTTCCTAGATCCATATTTTGTTCAGCAGAGTTAATATTTTGGAGTTATGAACACCCTCCATTCCTGAGGTGTGTGCATCTCTGAGGTTCAACTGTACCTCATTCAAAGTGTGATAATGTGATGGTCTTGTTCATGCTTACGGTGCTTGCACTGTGTCCATCATACTTTACTGAACAATAAGTGAGGTACATAGAGCCACTGCAGCTTAATCGGTGTATTGCTTATGTTTGTGTAATTCGTGATCATAAATATCTGCCATGGCATGAGCTACTGTTTTCACAATGGGATGGGTAGCTTTGTATTCACATGGAAAGATAAGGCGCAACCTCATTTCTGCATCCATATATGTTCATCAGAATGGCCCCACGGTTCTCAAAATTGGGCCATCACTTAAATAGTTTCACTCTGGGGATTTCAACTATATTTTTGTGGGGTTCTTTTGTTCTCTTCCTCTCTTCTGGCCTTCCTGAAATGTACTCATTAAAGTATGCTATCGTCCTCAGTGACAGCAGGCATCTGATTATGGTCTAAGTCTTTGGAGCACTCTGTGTCTTAGTGAAGCGTATAGGAATGAGAGGTTTTGATAACGTATGAAACAAGTTGGTTCTGACTTCGCAAAGCTTTTGATGAAACTTCTCTAGCCTTTCCCTGATCTACCTTTTATCTTCCTTTGGAAAAAAAATAGGATCTACTTGTTAGGAAGACTTTGATGGAATGTACTTTCTTCTCTTTGAATTATGAAATACAGATTTTCTTGGCACAAGAGGATATCTGGTATTGTTCTGACATTCTTTGTTTAGTCCCCTGATGAATTCATTTTATTTCCAGTTGAATTCAATATGAGGAATTTTTAACAACTGTCCTCTGGCCATCTCTTTTCACAATTCGATCTTTATTTTAAAGAAACATTATTCTTAATATTATTCCAAAGAGATTCCTTCATATTTAGCCAGATTCCTGTCTCATTCTCATACTTGTAATGATGTCAGTCTTAAACTAATAAAATTTATGTGAGATCTAAGCTGATGTGAATTAGTTCTGTTTTTTTTTTTTTAAATTTGAAACAACCTGCTGTCTGTATAGCAAGAATGAAGGTTTTTTCACTGTTCATTAGATTCACAAAGAAATGCTGGCAGAGTGAGACTCTCAATCACTCTACCTAACTTCTAGGGTTATGTCTACACTCAGAAAGTTAAGTCAACGTTATTAAGTTGCCTTTAAGTCGACCTTATTAAATTGATTTAGAGAGTCTACACTAGACTCTCTAAGTCGACTGGATAGGTCGAGGGAGAGCTGAGGCTCTCGGCTTCCCCCGGGGAGAGCCAACCGTGCACATCTGGCTCTCCCCAAGACCAGGAAGCCTCTTGTGGCTTGTCCTGGGGAGAGCCAGTCACGCACAGCTGGCTCTCCCTGAGATGGGGAAGCTGTGAGCGGTTTCCCAGGGAGAAGGGAGCTACTCTGGCTTCCCAGCCAGGGCTCCAGCAGGGAGGGAATCCCTCGCTGGGGCTCCGGCAGCAAGGGAATCCCCGCCGCCCCAGCCAGGGCTCCAGAAGGGGATTCCCTCGACACGGGAGCCCTGGCTGGGGAAGTGGGGATTCCCTCGCCCCCCCAGCCAGGGTGGCAGGGGAATCCCTCACTGCCGGAGTCCCAGCGGGATATTCCCACCTGCTGGAGCCCCAGCTGGAGAGCCCTTCTCCCCAGACCACAGCTCCTTTTCCGGGAAGCGACGGGTCCTGGGGAGAAGGGAGCAGAGGCTCTCCCAGGGACAAGGGAGCCATGCTTCCCAGCAGAAGGGAGCTGCGTGGCTCCTTTCTGCCAAGGAACCATACGGGGTGTCCTTGCCCCCCGCCCTAGGTCGACTTATGGAATAAGTTGACTTAGGGTGTCCACACTGTCTTAAGTCAACTTAAGAAGTTGACTTAAGCCTTAAGTCGACCTAAAAGTAAGTGTTATTAAGTCAACTTAAACTTTCCTTAAGTTGACTTCAGGAACAGCTTAAGTCAACTTAATAAAAGACCAATGTAGACAGGGAGTAAGTTAGGTCGACATAAGCCTCCTTCTTAAGTCGCCTTAACTTGTAAGTGTAGACGTACCCCTAGGTGTCTGGAAAATCACTTATTTCGGGGAGAATTATGAAATCAATTATTGGGCCTATATATAGTATTCCGGCCCTTCCACCCTATCACCGGTAAAAGTGAGTTATATTTGATAAAAGTCTCTGACTTGGTCTGTTGCCTTGGTAAATGGCCTCTTCCTGGGGTTTCTTCTTCTTTCTTGCCTTTTTCTATTGAGGGTTGGTGACTTTTATAGACTTCTTTCAAAACATTGTTTGCCATACAGAGATCTCTCTGAGATCCTTTGATACTGCGTCTTTGGTCTGCCATTTATCCACAATAAGGAGCCATTCTACCAACATGGCTCTCCAGTCTTTGTTGGCTATGCCTTTACGAGCTATCTTAGCCTCCTTCAACTTGTTGTACACTGAAGCAATCCACCTGAGGCTACTTACAACCTAATTTCATTTCCTGGCGTGAAGCATCCAACCATTTGATACTCTGAACAGCTTTATTTTTATGGCAGAGAGCGTACTGATTTCCTTGCTTGTGGCTGGCCAAGTCTCTGTTCTAGACATTAAAATGGATCCAATTATAGTTTTAGGCCTGGTGTACAATAGACTAGGGATTTTTTTTTGTTGTTGTTGACCAAGCTCAGCTTTTTTTGAGAAAACCATGTTGATGTACATACTCCAACCCTTTCTCCTCCCCCCCCCCCCCAGCAAACAAAACTGCCCTGTTTTGTTTTGTTTTTTGACAAAAGAAAACCACCTTGACGAGAGGTGTAGGGCTCATGTCAGTTTAGTTAGACATGTGTCACTCCTTAAATCCCTGTGGGACTGTCATGCTTGTCAATTTCACTGCTCTGCTGAGTGGTGAAACTGACAAGAAAACCCCACTGAGAGCTGAGCAGCTGGTTACTGCTCCAGCCACAGCCTTGTCAATTTCACAATTAAGCCATGAAATTGACACAGCTGTCCCAGCCAGAAGGGGTGGGGGAGACCCACTTTTCAGGAGCAGGAAGCCCTGGGCAGCTTTCCCTTGAGAATGGGAAAGAGGAAGCCTGGGGCTGCCTCCCAGGGAAGTCCGGGCGGCACACTGGGAGTCTGAGAGCTTGTGGGGGCTCCCAGCTCCCCATGCTTCCCCCTCTTAGGTCATTGGAGGTGCTCCTGGTGAGGACACACACCATCAACTGAAGGATGTAGAGTGGGCATCAGCCACTGTGGTGATTATTGCAGTGGCTGTAAGTCAACCTATGTTAAATTAACTCGTAGCTGTCACAACACTTTTTTTGGCCTTCTTTTGCTCCTGTATATGCCATCTCACCACTGCTCAAGCCACTGACTTGCCTCCTCCCCCCACTTTTTAAAGATTGCCTTCTTTCTTCAATGGATTCACCACCAAGACTCCCTTCTTACTCCTTTTGGCATTGGTTTCATCACTCCTAGGTCTTCAAATGCCATTTCTAGAAAAGTTAACTTGAGTTTGAACCAGTTTTCTTTCACGCAGTCAGGAAGTCTACACATTACTCCTTGTGTGAAGGTTTTTTTCATTCCTTTCTTTAAGTTTCTATTGCAGGCCTTTCCAGTGCCCAGGGTTCAGGTGCTTCCAAAGTATCTGCATTCTGAAGACCATTAAAAAAAGTCCGTGCTGTCTCACAATGCACTTGCCAGCTATTATCCTACAATTGATTATCCCTAATCAATTTCTTATTAAAAAAAGAACTCAACTTGTATTCTTTACCAGTATAAGTTATGAGCTGGCTTTCCTTCTTCTGAAAGAGTGTGTTTGCAATTGACAAGGCTGTAGAATTGTTTTCCCCTCCTGAGTGTGATTCCAAAGCCATACCCATCATAGACTGTTTCATACCCACCTTCACAGTTCCAACATAGGCATTTAGATCATCTCCAATAATTGCCTTCTGATTGGGTGGTATGTTTCCAGTTAGGCACAACAACTCAAAGCACTCCTCTATTTTACCTTTCAATCCTCTCCCACTTACTGGGTTTACAGTCATCAGTTGGGCTGACCGTCTCATAACCGCTATCCTGTGCCTCTGCCTGGTTCCATCCGTAGTAACTCTAATCCTTTTGGGAGGGTGAACCTCCTGAATTTTGTAGCCTTCCATCAGCATCTTGGTTTTTTGACCTTTCTATTTTGGTCTCTTAGATGCATACCCTATTTACTTTTCAAGACCTCATATAGCTCCAAACTTTTTCAAGTCAATGTTCAAGCTTACTAACTCCTTTAACTTTAGCAGCTTGCCCAGTGTCTACAATCAAACAAGACCACCAATCCCAGTCATAGAGGACCTCTGAATGACATGTTAGCTGCCTCAGCCAGCAAGGTGCTCAGCTGCTACACTGAAGTGTGATGTGTAAGCAGATAGCAGGGGGAGAACAGTTATTTATGTATTTTGAATACATAACCATACTTGACCATAGACGTATTTCTCCTTCATGCACAGTAAATAGGTACACTGAAAAAAATAGCCCATGCCAGGCACATATAAACCTAAAATAAGTGATGTGTTTATGCCAAAAATCAGTCCTAATTTACCAGTCATACAACTATAATGAAATGAATAGGCTGCATGACATGTAGATAGGGCAGAATATAAGCTTTAATTTGCTCCCTATCTTTTTAATACAGGATTTATTTTGAATGTAATGAAGTTATTCTCCTGTTTATTTTAAAATCAGTATGATCAGATGTCTGGGTTTTACCACACTGTAGGATCTCTTAAGCCTTTTGCAGTTCAGGCAATCAACTATCTCAAGCTGATCTGCATGCTGACCTTCAAAGCTGGAGTAGCAGCAGCAGCTTGGGGTGAATCCAGTATTTTCTGCAAAGCCAGGATTTCAAGAAAACAATTTTCTTTTTAAATTAGAGAAAAGCCTTAAAAATTTCAGTCGCCTCCCCCCAACCGTCACATCATACAGACAGCTGCTGCTGAAATACAGGCTTTTGTGAAGAGAGCAACTTGCACGCAAACGGACAGCGCTGAACACCATGGCTATGTCTACACCTAAAAACGCTAAGCCAACGTAGCGTGTTCACACCAGAAACCTAAGTCGATCTAGCACATCCATGCAGGCACCTGCTAGGTTGATTCACGAGGGGTGCATCATGGGATGTGTGCCAACATGGCACCTGAGAAGGACCCAATCTCCCAGCCAATCCCAATAAAAAGAGGAAGTGAGCTCAGCAGCCTCCATTGTGCCTGGCAGCATGCAGCACGAGGAGGTCATGGACCGCACTCTGTTCATGTAATTTGTCAGGCTGGTGCTCAACACTTGCTTTGCAGTGCCCAGCGCTCTCTTCACATGGATCACAGTCTTCTTGGACCCGGACAGCACGGAGGCAGACAGGAGCGCCACCACCATGCTGGCCCAGCAAGCTGCCGTGCTGATGGTGGCCCCCGGGCCTCATTGCCTCTGGGGACGGGAAACCAGCAATGACTGGTGGGACCGCATCATCTTCACCACCTGGGATGATGACCAGTGGCTACGGAACTGCCGCATGAGCAGGCAGACCTTCCTGGAGCTAGTCCGAGAGCTCACCCCCGGTCCTGCAGTGCAGGGACACCCGCTTCCGACCCACCCTGCCTGGGGACAAGAGAGTGGCTGTCCCGTTCTGGAAGATGGCAACCCCAGACTCCTTCCGCTCCCTTGCACACCAGTTTGGGATCGGCAAGGCCACTGTGGGGGGCCACCCTGCTGCAGATCAGCAGAGCCATCAATCAGGTCCTGCTAGAACTACCTTGTCACCCCAGGAAACCTGCAGGACACCCTCGATGGCCTTGTGCCACACAGCTTCCCGAACTGTGGGGGCATCGTGGATAGGACCCATGGCCCCATCAGAGCACCAGACTACCAGGCCAGGGAGTACCAGAACTGCAAGGGCTACAACTCTGTGGTCCTGCAGGCCCCTGTGGACCACAGAGGGATCTTCACAACCATTTATGTGGGCTGGCCGGGGAAGGCGCACAATGCCTGTGTGCTCAGGAACTCTGGACTGTACCACTGTATGTAGGTGGGCACCTTCCTCCCTCCACACACCATCACCCTCAGGGATGTCCAGGTGCCCGTCCTGATCATCAGTGATGCTGCCTACTCCTTGCTCCCCGGCTCATGAAGACCTACACTGGAAACATGGACACCAGCAGGGAACTGTTCAATCGATGGCTGCTGGGCAGTAAGCGTGCCTTTGGCTGGCTGAAGGCGCGCTGGAGGGCCTTCCTGACGTGCCTACATCAAGCTGAGCACACCATCCCACAGGTCATCAGCGCCTGCTGTGTGCTCTACAATCTGTGTGAGCTGCTGGAGGAAAGGGTCCCCCACTTCTGGGAGGCTAAAGCCCAATGCCTTGTTGGTCTGTTTGAGCAGCCCGAGGCCATGCCGCTCGTGCAGCGAGCCCAGCAGCAAGCGGTCCTCATCCAGGACGCGCTCAATGACCACTACCTCACAGAAGAGCATTGAGGGGGTGGCCCTGCTACCAGGCACCCTCACCTCCCCCACCTGTCCCATGCCCAACCCCCAGCCACCCGTCCCCAAACCAATAAAAAGAACAAGACCCGTCCCACTCCCTCCAGGCTGTCAGCTGGGCCTGCAACTCCTCGGAGATCCAGACCAGGTCCCCGAGGTGCTCATCCCTGCTGCGGTGTGCCCTCCTCCTCATCCTCATCAGGGCTGGCAGGACCCTGGGAGTGCCATGTAGCAAGATGGCAGGGGCTGCTGGAGAGAGGCAGAGAACACAGTTGGTCCCGTTAGCTAGCTCGCTAGTGCAGTGTGCAGCCTGACAGCATCTGCTGTGCCTTGGCTATCCCCCTGATTCCCAATCTGTGTCCTTTGTGACAGGACCCCCTAGGTACACACTGCCATGCTGTGCTGCCCAGGTTGGGTGCAGTGCCCATGGGGGGGGCTACAGGCAACCCTGTCCCAGGGGTGTCTCCTGAGGCCACATACATGGGGGGTCTGGTGCATGCTGTCTGGCCTTGGTGCCCCCACCTATGGTCCCCCCCCCACATCTCCCGACATGCCCCCACCTCACACTCCCCATCCCCTCTGCCCCATAGGAGGGCTTCCATGCTACCCCATGCCTGGCACCCTGCCTGTCCCTGAGCCATGTCTGTGTCCCCCCCCCCCCCACAGTGCATGTCCCACAGGCATGCCCAGTCCTGCCTGCAGGGAGGGAGGGGTGCACTCCCCCCAGGTGTCTGGCGTGATGTCCCCTTGCCCGGGTGGTCCTCATCAGGGGAAGCCTGTTCCTCCTCCTGCTCTGGGGCAGGGATGAGCTAGGGCCTGGCTCCAGGGTCCGGGGCTGGTGGGGTGTCCTTCTGCTGGGTGATGTTGCCTGGCTCCAACACCACATTCTCATCCACCGAGCCCGCCTCCTGGTCGTCGTCCAGGGATGGGGGGGCTCGGTGGAATCAGTGTGGGCTGGGAGGCCAGTGCTCTCCCCCCGGAAGGCATACAATGCAGTGAAGTAGGGGCAGCTGATGGCAATGGCAACCCCCGGCCACAGCCAGTCCTCCCGGGCCTTGTGGTACTGCTGGCCGAGGGCCTTAATCGTCACCTGCACCTGCTGGGTGTCATGGATGTGCTCCCTCTCCACCAGGGCCCCGGAGACGGCAGCATATACCTCCCAGTTGTGGTCGGTGCCCCGCAACTGGGACAGCATTGTCTCATCCTCCCATATGGCTATGAGGGTGAGGCGCACCTCATTTGTCCAGGATGGGGCCCTCCTCCTTTGCTGGCTGCTCCGGGATACCTTGTCACTATGGCAGTCCTGGCCAGCTCTGAGGAGCACGTTGGGCAGGGCTTTGTCCTGCCTGTGGTAGCCCAGGGTGGGCTCTTCCTGGAGTCTAGAACCCTGGGAGGAAGGTCATGTTGCCAGTTAGGTTGACCTAATACGTCCAAACCGTGTTTAAGTCACCATAATATGTTTGGCTTTAATATAGGTCGGCCTAACAGGCGGGATTTATTAAGTCGACCTAAGGACGCACGTGTCGACTTAATGAAAGCCAGGTGTGGACAGGGACTAAGTTAGGTCGACGTAAGCCTCCTTAAGTTGACCTAGCTTGCACGTATAGACATAGCCCATGATGTCACAGCCTGACCCACATCCACTGTCTTGATGGCTGCTTTTCACCTCAGCCATTGAGCTAGTCATCAATGCTGCAAACAGAATCCAGGGCTCTGAAACGTTCACGGACGTATAGTAGCTCAAAATATACTCGCTTATATCTTACCATAGTGACTAAGTTTGAGTGGGAGGCTAGAAATGTTCACAGCTGAGCTAATCAGTTTTAATTAAAGGTTTAAATAATAATTAAACTCGCCATCCCATTACTTGTCTTCACTCTTACACGGCCTTATTAGTATAATGGCAGCTAATGTGCCTAATGAGCTGATTGTCATGGTGTTATGTAGAGCATGTCTTAAAGCCAGTCAGATTATGTCATCAATCTAAATCACTTTATAATGGTTCATTGCTCAGCAGTCATCTAGGCCAGTGGTTTTCAAACTTACTTAGGGTCGGGACCCAGTACTAGGTCGCAGAGCCACACGTACCAAGTCGTGGCATCCCCTTCTGCTGCCACCAAAAAACTGGAATGTGTTGCTCAAAGATGTAATTGTTGGGTTGTGGGTATAAATGCTTTTTTTCAACTGGGCCCCGAGGGAAAAAAATCATTTGAAAACCACTGATCTAGGCTATAGGGACACGGTCCTATGTTTGTACCAGCTTAATAGTGGAGAGAATCTTTTTAATGCTTCAATAAAAGATGTAAACGTTCATCAGTCAGGCAGCAACTGCTTGAGTATGGAAGAACTTCCCCGTGAGAGAAGTTGTGGGGGTTTTTTTGCTTTTTGTTTTTACTAGAACTGTTTCTATGGTTTGTGAAGTAATGGCTTGACTCTGCCAGATCTGCACAGTGGACATAGACAATAGTGTAGGAACTGAATCCTGCCATGTTAGCCATTGGTGGTAAGAAGGCAACAAGCTGTCAGCTAGACTAACAGAATATTGTCCAAAACAAACAAATCATCACTCATATAGGAGGGCTGCAGATGTGAGCTGAACAGTACCATCAAAGTGATATATAGGCTGTGAGCTGAACACTACCATCAAAGACAAAAGAGTCTTGTGGCACTTTTTCTAGTGCCACAAGACTCTTTTGTCTTTCTACAATAGACTAACACGGCTACCCCTTTGGAATTTGACTACCATCAAAGTGATATATAGGCTGTAGCAGATGCAAAAGTGGCACAAAAGAACAGGAAGTGATGCGTCGTTGAAGGCTGAGGCATGGCAGGGGCAGAGAAGGAAAGGTGGTTTTATTTAAGGATCCCAAAGAAATTATGGTCTTTGTTGGAGATACTGGACTAAACACAACTTTGGTCACTTTGGCAACTCCTACGATCCTGCCCTTGTAAATAGATGAACCTAAATAGATGAGTAGGTCTTTTCTATTCCTAACTCTAAGCCTAATTTGTGTGTGTTTAAGAATACATTGAATTTTTTTTTTAATTCTGAATAAAGGGGTCCTGTACAATGCATTTGTTGAATTAATGAAGGTGGATATGATTAAATGATCTACAGAATGACCAGAAAGCAATGTATTATCTCTTCAACAATCACAGCCAAATAGATTTCTGTAGTATAAAGTCTTTACTGCACTAAAGTCATAAATACAGAAGTCATGGAAGGGAACATAGCAATTAATTTGTGTCATCATGGAATCAATATTGTAGGAAGTGGCCTGAACCAAAAAAAAGTCAGTGATATATAAAATTGATCAATGATGGCGATGCTTTTAAAAAACACACTAGTGGGATTCATGTGTAAGGAGGTTTTTAGACCATCAGAGAAAGTGATTTAGTTTCCTGTTCATAGGTGTGACTTGTTGCTAGTGCATACTCTGTTTCTTTCTTCAGGAACTGAAATTGGGATTTTTTTTCTACTGCTCTCACTGGAGGTCTTGGGAATAGGATCAGATCTCTAGCCAAAGCCATGATCTACTTGTGCCATTTTGTACAAACATATGTGATGATTTTTTCCACCTTAACTCACCAAAACAAGTCTGAGTACAGCTTTACAACTGGAGCCAGCTACATAATACACTCTACAAATTTAATTTCTTCAGGGCAACCTTGTGTTTGTTCTTCGTGAGGAGCTTTATTAACCTCCTGCTGGTTCGATGATATAACTGTACCCACTGTGTGAGTGATGGATCATAATGTGGGTAATGATTTGTCTATCTTGGGAGATCAGCAGTACACTTCAAGTAAGGGGCAGTAGACTGCCTAGGATCTTGTACATATTTCAAGTAACTAGCTAATTTCCATAGCTGCTTGCAAATTTGACTTAACAGACTGGATCTCCACACATAGGGTTCCAGAGAGAAACAACAGGCACATTAGTGAAAAATGAAAAAAGTGAGACAACTAGAAAGGTTAAAGAAAAAAAGTTCTACCATTTGGGGGCCTCTTTCTGCCCTTATTGGGATGGCATATGGGTGATGTAGATGGAACTGCAAGGCTGGCTGTCAGTAAGGGTAGGAAGTGCTTCTTTGTTTTGGACTTTGAGACAAATCTCTGACCCCAGATAGCATACAGGATTGCCAACCATCCGTAAATTTACAGACAGCCCATAAAAGTGTATACAAAGTTACAGCTGTCCATGAGCCCATAATTAAAAGCGAACATCTGTGAAAATCTCTCAGCCAGCATGGAGAGGTGTGGAGCTGAGCAGTAGGATGCTATCTGCTGGGTCCTCATGCTAGAAGACTTCCACCTCTATTTATGCTGGGCTGCCCACCATCCCGTGGCCTAGCATTCCTGCCTTTATTCCCCTCCTGCCTCTCAGCTCATTTCCCCCTCCCCATCTCTCTCCAGAGCAGCAGCTATACCTTTCCTCTGCTGCTGACATTATATGATTATAATATTGTAACATAATTGTGTTGTTTATGGCATTTTTAGTGATATCAGTAAAACATTTACTGTGTCAGTGAAAAATAACCCAACTTCAGATTTCCATGTCAGTAAAAACTAAAATACAAGATTGTCAACCTTGCCTACGCAGCTCAGTAGCAGGTCCACAAAGGTAATTGTATATACCTAATAAGCCAGTGTGTTATTGCTTCTTTGACTAGCATCCCTATGGGTGCACCTCTGTAGGTGTGTGTCTTTGCACTTCTGATTGGAAAACTTCTGTAGCAGTATCTGTTGTGGGCTGCACATGTACTGGCTCATCTTGTGCTGCATTCTCCGTTCTTTCTCAATGCCCCTGTCTAGAGATGGAGCCTTTAGCTGTCCCTTAGCAGATCAACTCTCCTTTTCAACTGCTGATTTGGGAGTTTTACATAGTCTCTAGCCTTCTTTGTCTTTTATGTGACCATACCCCCCTCTTTCTCAAAGAAAAAAGAAAAAATGTTATTCTTGTGTTGACTCCTGGGAGAGGAGGGACACCTTGGCAAGGGTATGCTGGGCTCTCTGGGCTTCAAGAAGTGTCCAACTTGCAGCATGGTGACTCCAGTTGTGGACAAGCTCTCCCAGTGCGTTTGCTGCCTCAGTGAAGGCCCACAAAAGTATTCTCACTTCCAGCAGCTCTGACCGAGATCCCACAAAGAGAGAGAGCTTTGCCAGAAAATCATCTTTAGGGAGGCAGCTCTCTAAACACAGCCCTGCAGCAGGTGTTTGTCTTCCCCTCAACATTCAAGGCTAGTGGTTGAAGAAACCATTAGTGGACTCTGACAAATCAAAAAAAGAGAGTGGGTAGACTCCTGAATGAGCCCAGTGATTGATAAGTGAAAGCAACTTCCATCTTGTTCAGTATCCTTGGCACCACCAGCAGAGATCATCTGGCGCCCATGCCTTATGTCAACATCCAGTACCACTAAGAGACTCACAGATGGTTTGGCCATGAGCACTGAAGCTGCAGTACACATACATACACTGCTCCCCGCACCCCACCCAGTACACAACCTAGTATCAGTACTGCCAGCGTCAGCCGCCCAGTGAGCACTGGAGATGTCAATACGGGCAAGGTCCTTATCTTCCACCCCCACCACCGACACTGGGACATGTGGCACCAACAGAATCCTATCTGATTGAAGATCGGGTAGTGTCAAAAGATCGTAGAACCAACCCATGGCCAACCAAGGTGTATTTCCCCACAACCATGTCATACTCCTTCAACATCAAGTCAAGAATCAGAAAGTGAGCTACATGAAGCTTTTGTATCCTTCTCTCAGGCTCCATATGGGATCCAATACCAACAGAATCCAGGAATGTACCACCAGATGCCACTGCCGCCATCCTGTATGGTCACCCATGGGCACCTCCACCATGTTCTCTACAATCACAAAGGCCGTAATAAAACTCTTCATTGGCACACCAACGGCCTGCCTTGGGGGCACTGAGCAGTGCTTGTGAACTTCCCAGGCATGCCCCCTCAGTCAGCATCGTGGGCCTCAGAACCTCAAGAGGTGGAGGAGCAAGAAGGGGATACAGAGGAAGAAGTCACACCCAAGGCTATATCTTCCTCATTCCTAGATGAAACAGTCATGCTGTCACCACCATCCATGGCAGATGACTTCCATCTGTTTCAAGAACTGGCAAAAAGTGTGGCATGTACCTTTAGAGAAGATTAAAGATACACACCATAATCTTGTCAACATACTCCATGAATCAGCCACTTCCAAAATTGCCCTCCCAATCAACAAAGCCATCATAGATCCAGCCAAGATGGTGTGGCAAACCCTGGCTTCGGTAGCCCTGACATGCAGGTGAGTGGACAAAAAGCATTATATCCCTGTGAAAGACTCCATTCTTACTTCACCAACCTGCCACCCAATTCTATTGTGGTGGATGCAGTGAACTCTTACAGCTAACAACATCACTCCGTGGCTACACCATATGATAGAGACGTGCGAGTGCTGGGACCTTTTTAGTAAAAAGACATATTTCTCGGCCAATTTACAACTCTGAATTATGAAATACAAAGTGCATATGGGGAAATATGACTACACAAATTATAACAAATTCAACAATTTTTATTGATAAAGTGCCAGAGACCTCCTGAGACTCCTTCAAAGCCATTGTCCAAGAGGGCAATTAATGGCAAAGCCGGCCTTACAGTCAACCCTTGACACTACCAACATGGCTGCCAGGATCATCTCCACAGCACTGGTGATGAGCCAGGTGTCATAGCTCCACCACTTGAGGTCACACAAAAGAGATAAGACCATGATGGAAGACCTCCCTTTCGAGGGCATGAAACTCTTCGGTGAGAAACCTGGTGCCTCTCTCCATTTCTTGAAGGATTCCAGTGCCACTTTCATGTCTCCAGGAATCTACACACCAGGGCAAAAGAGAAGCCTTAGCTCTCAATATCAACAAAGACCTTATTCATCCTGTTTTTCATTACAGCAAGGGCTTTGAAGTCCAGGGAAAAAAGGAGACATGCTTAGGACAAATGCCTTCTGACTCGCAGTCCTTGACCCCATCCCCTGTGATTTGTTTATGCCTACAGTAGCCACCTGAAAATGCCAAGGTCAGGGCAGGCTGCAAAAGGAGTGCAAATTCTCCCAGCACTGGTGAGTGACCCTTAAGTCAGGCTTCCCAACCAGCAAACAAACAATGCATCTGATCCCCCACATTGGTTATCAAGAAGTTAAAACAAAATATACTCAGTCCCCTGTACTGCATTTCAGTCTCTGGCCTCCAATTAGCCACTGGGTCTAGTAAAGAGATAAGTTACTTAAAACTCCATGTTCTTTACCAAAAGGGTTCTCCTGACCCCAAGGGTCAGCCACAATACCAGATCAATATAAGTTTGGACCTTACCAAAATACCATACTTGCAGCTAATTCTTTAGTGATTAAAACTAAAGGGTTATTATAAAAGGAAAGAAACAAACAATAAGAGAATTGTTAAAGGATTAAAGCAATCACCTACATACAAATGATTTGAAAGTCCACAGACATCAGGTTTACAGTAAAATTGAGGCTTGTATAGTCCCCCTGGTGCATATCTAGTGTCCAGATGAGTCTAAATCCTTTGTTTCACAGCTTCACTTGTTAGGAATCCAGTTCAAAGGAATGAAGACTAAATAGTTCATGTATAGAGTTTGTTTCAATTCTCCCATGAGAATTAGCAGGGTGGTTTCAGACTTATCCAGATACTGGAGGTATACCAGAGAAACTGTACAAACCTACAAACTCCAAATGACTTGCTTTACATGGACTTTTAATCATTGTATGTATGTGATTTGCTTTGACTCTTTAACATTTCTCATAATTGTTTCTTTTCTTGTATAATAAACCTTTTGGTTTAATTACTAAAGGCTTGGCTGGCAGCATGGTATTTTAGGACAGATCAAAACCTCTCTTGTTCTGTGTTATGTGGCTGATCGTTTGGGGTCAGGAGAACCTTTTTGGGGTAAAGAGCATGGAACTTTAAGTAATTTAATCTCTTTACTAGACCCAGTGGCTATTTGGGAACCAGAGGCTGAAATGCAGTAAAGGGGGCTGAGTATATTTTGCTGAGGCTTCTTGATAACAAGTGTAGGGAATCAGAAACATAGTCTCTGACTGGTTGGGGAAGTTTATCTTCAGGTAACACATCAGTGTTGGGAGAATACGCTCTCCTTTTTGCAGCCTGTCCTGATATTTGTGTTTTCATGTCATCATCCCAGAAGGCCCAGGTCACACTGTCATCAGCCCTGAGAGTGTTCTCCAAAGTCTTCTCATTGGTGGCCACCATCTACATTTACCAGATAGAATAATCTGTCCTTACTTGGACAATTGTCTCCTCAGATTCCAGTCACTTCAAGAGGCTTGGTATGTTTATTCATAGAATTGGGGCTGTAGACATGTGACAGGCCAAACCTTTTCTACTTTGGGACATGTTTTTATCCATGTTATCCCTTATAGACAGGGCTCAATGCAGCCCTCAGGTGCCAGCCAGAATCTGCCTCCAACACATGGCAGCCAGCACAGCAGTGATTCTGCACACCATGCTGCACATGCGATGCCTGCAGATATGGTTTGACTTGGTTTACAAACCAAATGGAGACAGTCTGTGAAAACTTCTGTCATTATTCACCAGAATTGGGAACTTCCTGGATTGGTGGAAGAACCTGGCCAACACAGGCAAGGGATCCCTTTTCTTCAAGCACTACCTTTGTCATGTTTTACAACTGATGTATCCCACACGGGGTGGAGTGACAATTTAAATGACCTCACAGAAGGGCAAATGGTCACCTACAGAGATAGCCCTACATATCAACCTCCTTGAGTTGAGAGATATCAGGAATGCCTGCATCCATTTCTTCCCGCTGAGAACACAATCACATACAAAGATCCTAATGGTCAACAAACCTATATGTATAATATCAACTGCCACAGAGGAGCCACAATGACTCTTTCTGTGTTTGGAGGTAATAAAAGTATGGAATGGGTGCATCTTTCACAACATCACCCTGTCCCAGGCTCAGAAAACTCAATAGCAGACAAAGTCGCAAGTTCCCACATGACCATGAATGGGAGATACCTCTGTGTTTTCTAATTAGAATTACCTGGGCTAGAATTGAGGAAATAGTAGCCCAGATGGCACATCCCTCATACACAGTATTCTTCCCAGATAAGGTTACAAGTAGGCCACATGTGAAGTTCATCCCTAAAGTCACCTCCTTATTTCACCTGAATCAGTCTAGTCACCTGCCTGCTTTCTACTTAAGGTTTACTGAGATAATATGGAGCCCATATGGCATACCTTAGCCATCAGGAGAGCCCTGGCATTCTACCTAGGTAGTTCAAAGGTCTTCATGAAGTCCCCTAGACTTTTCACTGTGGAATGATCCAAGGGCTCAGTGATGTCAGCCCAAAGACTCCCCAAGTGGATCTTGAATTGGCATCAGACAATGCTATCAAATCTGTAACCTGACCCTTCTGGGCTCAATCTATACCCATTCCGTGCAATTGCGCTCCACAGCTGTCCCTCTTTAAAGATTTCCCCATCTCAGAGATCGACAGAGCATCGATGTGGACATCAATCCATACCTTTGCAGAACATTATGTGGTCACTGGGGATTCTGCCTCTGATGCATCTTTCGGTCCACAGTACTAGCACTGATAACTAACCCAACTACAAAATCTCAGCCCTCAAAAAAAGATACTGCTCAGTAGTCATCTACAATGGAGCACCTATAGCGAGGAGTTATTCACCTTCTGCAGTAACAATGTTTCTTTGAGATGAGAGTCTCTAAGGGTGATCCTTACCCAGCATCCTCCCTTCTATTTTGGAGTTCTCATTATCACTGTACAGTAGAGAAGGACATGAGAATGGTTAGCCTGAGTGCACTGGCTAGCCTCGTGGCACGGCATGAGGGGAAACAGTGCATGTGCGGACCCAACAGACCTTGCTACTGAAGTTCTTCGATAAGAAGTGCAGACACATCTGGAGCAGCCAGAGGGGGACACATCTTGAAGAAACATTATGACTTCCCAAGGTGACCAACTTCTTCTTTCCAGCTGTTGTCAGTTGGCTATGTGTGTGTTCTCCCTCTATGTTGCACCAGTTCTGCGCAGATAGCTGATGAGGAGACAGACTGGGTTCAGTAGCAGACGCGCTTGGCCAGGTTTATTGCCAACAGAGCCTGGTACTAGAAAATGATGGTGGGTTAGACAATTTAATGACAGGTGTTGAGAGTCAAAAAGTTAATGTTAAACATTGTCCACATCAAAATATCCAAAGTGAATATTTTTTAAATCAGACTTTAGTTCTCAAACAGCACTTTTCTTATATTGCTAATCTGTAAATTAAGTTGGTTATTATTAATAGAAACATTATTCATCTATTTGCATGTAAGGTGAAATCAGTGTTTACTAACATTTACAGATAAAAATTTTATCTTTCCCCATGTACTTTTTTTTTTTTTTTAAAAAGGAGAGAGAGGAAAAGACTCCTTGATGGGGCATAATATTCCTATATCAGCTCTGCCTCCTAAAATAGTAGCTGCTCCCCTACAAATTTAAGAAGGGACAGGACAGAAAAATCTGTATAGATCACAGTGCCAGATATGAATCCAGACCTGAAGAAGCAATGCTCTAGCACTGAATCACCATGCCCCCAGCTACCTTTGCAAATGCAGATGTATGGCCTGTATAACATGGAGACATCCCTTTCTGCTAGTTGAAGGCTTCAACAGAGGGAACTATAGTTGCGATTCAGCCTTGGAAATGTTGTATAACACAGTGAATAGTTCTGTACTTTGGAGCCTGTGACGTACTGCAAAACTATTTCTTCTGCCATCTTTACTGTAGTAAGTAGTTTCTTTTGACTCTTCACAAGCTGATGTGATTATCTAGTACATTTCGCTGCCAGTCAGATTATTCTGTACAGAATATCCATGTGTGCTTTGTGCAGTCCAGCTTCACACAGTATTATGCTAATTTGCCAGATTTTTAAAAATTGTTGTGATCCAGTTTAGGAAAATGATTGCTTTAATATTAAAAAAAAACACCCTGTTTTCTTTTATGTTAAGGGAGAAGTTTGTAATGCAAACTAATATTTCAGTGTAAGCCTTTAGCACCACTAAAACAATTAATTATGGGACAATGGCAGAGGAAAATGTTTTTTAGTTTTGTTTCTTAAACAAAAAAGCAAGAACTAGATGAACTCTGCCCCTCCTTGATCATGCAATGTTATTCTTTCCTTCATCTTTTTTTCTTGCCCACCCTCCTCCTTGGCAACAGTTTTCACAGGTGGTGGGAGTAGCAAATCCAGTTAAGTGTAAGGTCCATTAATGCCCATGCTTGCTTTCTTCAGTAACACTACCAAGCTGTTTATAAAACACTTCAGGTGTATGACCTGAAACTACTGAATTTTCTAAAAGGCTTCCTTGTAGACTATAACTCATGGATTTCAAGAAAATGTCAGGTAAAGTTCTTAGGTCCATAAGCTTTGGAACATTTCCTATTTTCCTATGTAGTTTGGTACTGCAGCGTTTATCATATACAGTGGAAACAGATCACTTAGACTGAGGAAAATTGTTTTTCTAAATGTTAAAATGTCTTTAATAATTGTAACCAATTTATACATCATGGTTTCATAGATTAATCTTCTATGAACTGCTCAACCTTATGCAAAAGTGGCATCTATATTAAGCCTAATACATTTATTTATAGAGAGAACAGATACTCTAATTTAATTAGAAGTGCTCATTATATGTTCAGACAGGGCCAGAGAACTCTTAGTGATCTGAAATGTGTGTGTAACACAGTGACTAATTAACTTAGAGGTGAATTTTTTGGTGTCTTTGGAAAGTAGGCATAATACATTATAATTTCTGTGTAAACTTTGGAAGGTGAGATGTTGATTGACTGAAAAGACATCTCTGAGGGAAAGGTTCACATAGAGTCCAAGGCCAAAGAGAAGAGAGGGAGAAGAATTCTTAGAGAGTTGCAAGGATCCAGGAGTGGCTAACAAAAATGAATACCATTTCTTTACTTTGCTTTAGGTAACAAGCCATTTTCAGTTGGCTGTTCTCCTTTGGCCAGTCTTTTGCCTCAAGTGTTCAGGAACCTTCTGGCTGTACTGGTTGTGAACGTGTGTTAAGTGGGGACCAACACACATCTTACTTTAATTAACTCCACATCAAAAGTAGGGACAGCTTCTCTGGATCAAGTCCTGTGAGAGGCATGTTATTTGATTGAACTATCCTACCTCAGTCTGACCCAAATCACCACCCATCTTGACATTATCTTCAGCATACACCTTGCCAACTCCTTAACTTCTTTGGACAGTCTCATCTTGACACACACCTCACCCCTTACTATCTCTCATTTTTCCTTGGCCAACACATTTTCTTATCCTCCTGTTGGGAGCCAGAACAACTCACATTTTTTCTTGATGGCAGGCTGGGCTTTGAGCCACCCAGACTGTCTTCTTGGGGATGAAGAACTTCAGCAAGGACCACATACATGCTAGAAGCACAGGAAGCTTAAAAGGTTTAGCAAAGTCGACTTAATGTTTCCTTAAGTCAACTTAAGCAGCTGCTTAAGTCGACTTAAGGGAAGTGTAGTGTAGACGCAGAGTAAATTAAGTCGACTTAATTTACAAGTTAGACGCACCCATAGAGCTTAGTTTAATTACTAAGGGCTTGTACATACTACCACTCATGTCGCTATAACTTATGTTGTTCAGGAATGTGAATAAGCCACCTCCTGAGTGTAAGTTACACCACCCTAAGCACCAGTGTGGACAGTGCAGTGGCAGCAGGTGAGTTCCCAGCATGGTGGTGGTCTGATTTCCCACCCAAATCTGTCTGTATTTTTAACGCATGGCTCAGTGTCCCTCTGTCCTGTCGTTTTACCCACTCTATGTTGAGAACCAATTGCCTTGCAGAAAAAGGAGTTTCACTCGCATGTAGTCAGTGTACATACAGAGCAATATTTGTTTGTTTTGAAAGCAGCAACAAAGGCAGAATAGTTCCAAAGGGGTAGCCACATTAGTCTACTGCAGAAAAACAGACAGAGTCCTGTGGCACTTTTAAAGACTAACAGATTTATTTATCGCATGAGCTCACGTGGGAAAAAATCCCACTTCATCAGACGCTGTGAAGATAAGCATCTGACGAAGTGGGATTTTCTCCCACGAAAGTTCATGCGATAAATAAATCTGTTAGTCTTTAAAACTGCCAAAGGGCAGAATAGTTTCTAAGACTTTTGTGTGCTGAGCTAAGGATTGTGTTATGTTTACTTATGTTCACAGAGTTTATACAGCCCCCTCCTCTCTCTCTAGGAACATGGGCTTTAAGAGTTGAGGCTTTTGCAGAAGAGATCTGCAAGGCTGCTGCCCAGGTTGACCTTGGGTAATCATTGCTGGATAGTCTTCCATGTGGCACTTTAAGGTATATGCTTGGTCTGGATTACTATGGGTTGGTTGTGGGATGTGAGGAAAACATGACTGAGGAAAATTACTAACTACTTTTTGTCATGGCTCTCTGGAGCTGGTGCTACTTTATACACACTTTTTCCTTCTCCATTTGCTGTGGTAGACTGGATTCTCAAGAGGACAGAGGTGCCTAGAAAACCATTAGGAATCACAAAGGCAGAGTTCAGCACCTAGTCTCTCTACACAATAGAGAGAGATACTTCTAAGAATGGGATCCAGAAAAGCAGAGAGCTACTTCAGCTACCCAACATGAAATGATAAGGAGAATAGTGTGTGCTAAGACCCACCACTGTGGGAGGTACTCAGTGATTGGCATACTCATCCCAGATGTCAAAGACCTCCAATTCCAATACTTCAACTGCCTGAGAAGAGACTTCAACAGGCTCTGCCACCTCTTTTCTGATTGCCCTAGCAACTGGGCTGTTCTGACGTCGGGGCCTTGTAGGTACAAACTGAAAACCTCAACCAACAAAATTCCAGTGGAAGAGCATTAACTATTACCAGTGCAAACACTCTCCTGTTGAAGCTGTTTTACTGTGTGCAAAGTGCCATTGGATCCTCAACTTCCAGGTGAGTGCCTTTTGCTCCAGGGTACAGTCAATCTCACTCACTCTGGCCTAATAACTAATTATTTATCCACAGCAGAACAGCTTCACCAGGAGAGGCTGAGGGAGATCCACATTAGAACATCCCATAACGCACAGGATAGAGCACTCACCTTAGGGCTACCAGATTCCTGTTCAAATCCACATTCCACTACTGAGTTCAAGATTATGAAGGCAGTCCTCATCAGATTTGTCCCCCCATGTGGCCATTTTATGCAGAGTTCTGAAGTCTCTAAGCACCCCTGTTCTATCAAGCCCCACTGCCAGGCTTCTATTCCTCCCCCCGGTTTATGAATCATATTAGGGCTAGACACCCAGGCACCAATGCGTCTGTGCAGGCAACACAGGCCCCGGGGGCACATTTACTGCAAAAAATTTAGGCTTCAAGAGATTTGAAGCACCTAAAGCACGGCTCTCCAAACTATGGCCCGTGGGCTGTATACGGCCCGGAAAGCAATGTCATGCGGTCTGCGAACGAGTTTGGAAAATCTAAGAAAAAATGTTTTTTCTCAGCTGCGGCCAGGCTGGGGAGTTTTCATATCTCCCACCCTGAGCATGCGGAGATGTGTGGCTCAGGGCGGGAGCAGCCTGGCCAGGGAGTGACTGGGATGCTCCTGCAGCTCCGGCCAGGTAAGGGGAAAGGGGTTGGGAGGGATGGGAAGCCGGTGGGTGGGGGGTGTTGGGGAGAGGGCCCAAGTGAGCGGATGGGAGAGGAAGGGGCCTGGAGGTGTCGGGGAGCCAGCAGGCATGGGGAGGGGAAGGGATCAGCAGGGGAAAGGAGCGGGTCTCCTTTTCTCTGCTGACAACCCCCCACCCTCCACCTCCCCTGCCGGCATACCCACACCTGTTTTTTTTGGAGTTTTAGAAAAAAACCCACTGATAATAATTAGTAAAGTTATTATATTTTTAATTGTAAATTCTGCGTAATTTGCGTTTGATATGCACCCTGTACAACTGTCACCAGACGCTGTGCCTCAAGAGAGAGAGATGGCTTCTGCGCATGCGCTGGATATTGTTCCGCACAAGTCCACACCCACGCTGGCTTCTTTTTATGTTCAAAACAACGCAACGCTGCATTTTGACTACAACTTTGTTTTGACATCAAAATTAAATTTTGCATTTAATTCAGCATTAATATGTTGGGAACAATACCAAAGCAAAAAATTGATTTTGAGTGTCGGGTGTTCAAAGGACAGTGGAGTTTAGAACAAAAAGTATTTAACGACGTCAAATATCCTTTGTTGTTTGTTGACTGAGCTTCTTTTTTTGGATAGTCTGGCCCGCTAGTAATTAAGTAAAAGCAGATTCGTCCTCAGGTGAAAAAGTTTGGAGAGCCCTGACCGAAAGGGTTAGGCGGCAGCTGAGTGGGGGTTTCATAAATGAGTACCAATGGCATCTAAATCTGGTATTTTGGCTTCCCAGTTAGTTGTTAGGTGACTCTAGCCCTAAAGCCTGGGAACGAAGATGGGCACTTAATGTCCTTGACTGACAATTATTCTGCCAGCTTACTTCTTGGTAAGTGGAATGAATTGTCTGTGGTGGGGCCGCTTTTGCTGTGGGGTAGGAGAAGAGAGAACTAGACAAAAAGTTTTACAGGGAATAACTTCTTCATTGATCTGGGTATTTGTCACAGTTCATGTGGACTAGTATCTTTTTCTCTCTTTTACCTTTACGATGTCTTTTGTGGAATGACCGTGTCTTGCTGCTTTTGTTTGGTATAGTGGCTAGCAGAGTAAGGCACCAATCCTAAGTGGGTGCTACCATAATATACATGATGATTCAAAACGGTAATTTTGTAACAAAATTTATTTTTGCTCTGTTGATACAAATCCCAAACATCAACAAACAAAAAAATTCCAGTGGAAAAATACTAGCCATTAACAATGAAACTTATTATTTAATAAATAGAACTTTGGCATTCAAAATTCTAGCTGTAAACCCTACTATTAAAAAAATTACAAAAAGAGGCAAGAACAACAGACCTAAAGGCGTGCCACCCAGTGGTGCCTTTACTTTTTACACTGAATGCATTTTGATTAAGTCATGACAACTCTATTTACACATGAGGTATTCTGAGTGGTTCAAAAACAGAACCCAATTTACAGAACTACTAGCCTTTGGGGACTGAGCCAGTACATGTCAGCTGTGCTTTTAAAAGGTAGCCTCAGACTCTCCAGTCCCCTGATTACAATGATATACTGTAGTTACTATATACAAAATTAACATTCTGATTGAATTTCCTGCTCATTTACAGAACTGGCTTACTAACATCAGACTAACTTACAAGATGTATGCCTAGTACCTAAAACATTTAGTACATATTTCTAGATATTATGTCAGAGGCTCCGTTCTATCAAAGCTTACAGACAAGTAATCTGTAATTAGAGGAAACAAGGTGCAATAATTATTGACATTCTTCTAGTTCAACTAAAACTGATTGGGACTATATACATTTTAATGGAGGTAAAAATAAAGGCACAAACGTATGCAGCAGTGGAATTAATATTGCTCATGACCTAGTCATAGAAAACCTGTTTACATTATCTTACGTATCCACTGCTTGTTTTCATATTTTAAAAATGTTGGTGGCTTGATTCAAAAAAATCTAAACATTTTCACCTGCACCAGGAAAACCTGCACCAATTCTATTAAAAGAACCCAAAATAACTCCAGTTATGCTCATGCAGCCCCACTTATGTCACTGAGGTTACATGGCGATAAGAAGGGCAAAATTCAGCCCGTTACAATTTGATTGCAGAATGCTGCTGCCACGCCTTGGATATCAGGTATTTGGGGAAAGATTTCTGTCCTTCCTTGCACCCTCTTATCCTTAAAGCAGCAAGCAGGATTATTTTTTCCCAAAGGAGAAGTGGAAAGAAGTCTTCAGAAATGAGCAAAGCAAAATACCTTTGGCTCTTACAGCTATATCTATTGGCTGTTTTAAAATGCTGTTGCCTGAGTTGAGTTGGTAGTTATAATAATCTAAATAAATTACAGAACTACAAACACTGTGAACCTACACATTTGTAGCGAGGAATCTAAGTTTACAAAATTGAGCCTGAACTACTCATAGGCAGTAAATACAGAGCATCATCTACAGTTTGCCCAAAGATAGTTCCTTTCCACGCCATTTTTGAAAAATACATTCTTGAGTACAGTAGTTATTTACTGACTCACTTAAAAGGATTGTAGAAATTAGACCTGAAACTATACAACATTTACTGTACAGGTTTCACTGTAAGTCTACTAACAAAAAGACAGAATGTTACAGCATCCATTCATTTTTCAGCCCTTGAGATTGTCTCTAAGTTATGGCAAAAAGTTGTCATGACTAAATCAGTTTAAGTAATGCCACTGCTAACATTCGTTAATCAACCATATCGTATTAAATATGTCAAATGCGGTCACACACGCTCTTCCTTTTTAACCAGTTAAACAATCATGCACATCTTACTTAGAGAAAGCGTTTTTTTAAAGAGACATCTGTAAACTGATGCATATATAGCAATAGCTACTACAACAGCAGGCCCAGTTTTAAGAAATCAAATAAAACAAACAAAAAATACTTATTCTTTGTGGTCACTTCGTTCTAACTATATCAATATTTTGTATCTTTGGCTCATTACCTCTGCCATTTCTCTCCCTGCTTTTATTTGACTGAGGCAGATAAACTCAGCGTGTTACTTTAATAATCAAGTGCTCTACATGTTAATGTAAATACGACTGGTGCTCTAATAGAACGGAAATTAAAAATGCAGAATTATCGCATAGTCATTCACAACAGTGCAACTAAAAAAAGGGACTTTCATACTGGAAGAACTTTCTAATACTTTGGAATCAGAGCACCTTCTTTCCAAGAATCTCTAAGTGCTTTACAAATATTAATCACAACTCCCCAGTGCAGAATCCCCATTTTTGAGATGGGGAAGAAGAGGCACGTAGGTCAAGTGACATAGGAAGGACCCGGCACAGATAAAGTAGCATCTGCTGTTCTCCTCTCTAACTACTGCATTACCATAACTCCAGTATGTGCACAGATAATTTAAATACCTTTTTCTTTTGGAAACAACTTTTTTTTCCTCACTTCTGCTTACTGAAATACTGTGTTGCTTAAACTTGGATTTCCTCCTTTTTACCTCCACCAAGTACTCTTAGTTGACTGTCTCAAGTCATGATGCTGAATTGCTTACACTACAGGAAGGTGCTACATACACAGGATTATAACTTCACTGAAGAGTCAGGCAGAAAGACAAGTACTTGGATAGAAATAAGTAGTTATTAAAACTACTAATCAAAACGACAGTCCATAATATTAAGTTATATGCCAAGATTCTTTGTGCCCAGATTCCTTATTTTCAGGTTTGTGCCAGTATGAAATTCCCTTTTTAAAGTAGTGTCAATAGTTCCTCTACAAATCCCAATCTTTAGGTATTTTTAAATAGCCCTGGTTCTGGGCTAAAAGAAACCTTAGCCCCCGAGTCCTTTTTTAAAATATAACCATTTGTTTGTTCAGTTGTGAAGATGGAAGATTTCCTTTTAATGCTCCCAAAGTTGTTGCTTCAGTCTGAGTAAATAATCTGTTTTGAAAACACTGAGAACCATTAATGATAGATTTTTCACACGTTTAGGGACAGTTCAAAAGAAAGACCTGCTGAATAAAGAAGCCTGGGTCATAGTTAGAAAAAGATTGACCAGAAGATTTTAAATCACTATGTTCATAAAAATGACATTTAAATGCTGAACACAAAACAGAAGGCTGAAAATTTCAAAGTTAAACCAATTATATCAGTCCACATCATACTTAAACTATTTTAAACAACAGTGAAAATATAGATATTGTCAGAAAACTGCAAATAGCAACCCCTTTACCACAGTTTGGTTTCAAGCCTACACTATCATGGCCCCAGAAGCTGACTAACAAAAGATTTCTAATGCTGTCAGCACTGTGCTGGCAGCTGTAATAACTGCACAAGAAAGCTGCAGCTATTTACTCTCAAAATTTTTTCCACTTTTAAATGTCTCTGCAGTCTTATAATTGTTTTTCAATGCTTGTTTGACAATAGTAATGCAGTTTGGCAGCCATTTTGGGCAGGTCAGCATTTTGAAGGCAGGATGTATTTGCTCTGATGGATACCTCCATTTCACTGGAGATATTGTTTTACATCAAACCACAGTTATGCAGCTGAATTCCAATCACAGAACCTTTTTGCTGGCGTGCTAATAGTCTATCTGTCCTGCAGGGACAGTCTTGCACTGGATAATATGTTCCTGTAATTTTTAAAAAAAAAGAAATCCTTTCTCCCAGGAGTGGAAAAACCAACAAGTCCCGCACAGTACACAAAATGGTACGGACTTCTGACCACATTCTTTCAGCACTGATAGGTAGAAAAACTGCCTGCACTGACACTGGAGAAAATAAAACTCCTAATAATCAGCAGGGATCAGTTCCTGAAAACCTCCCCTTCTCTCTCTGACCTAACTCATGAGGCAATTAGAAAAAGAGCAGCTACCTTTTATGGTGGTCTAAGACCATCCCAATTGCCGTTTCCAATATGATGTGTTTTGCAGAAGCATTGAGCTCAACCGCATGTTTTTCTATACCTTTAGGTGCTTGAACCTGTCACTCCGGCCTTCCAATTCTGACAGCGCAACTCAAACATCTGCTGAAGGAAAGTAAGTACAGTAGTAACAATAGTGCCTTTTCTGAGATTTTGCTTTGACTCCAGAAAACAATATAAACACACGAATTATTTAAATGAGCCACGAGGGAGGAAATAAAATCCTACATCTCTAATGGACACATTCTTCACAGCTTGGTCCTACATTCAGTAGTTTGGAGAACACAGATTTTCTTGAGGTCTGTACCACTCTCTTCAAATTATGATTTCCCCACCATCCCCCAAATTAAATATGCAAAACCTCAGACACGCTAGAGACGTCCATGTGCAGTCTTCCAATATGGCTCCTTCATAGAAATTCAAAGAACTGTGACACAGCAGCATTTAATAATGTAGTCATTGCTGTGAGACCAAAATTTAATCATTGGGTAATGCAGTTGTCTCCCATGTCCTGAGCATAACGGTCTGATATTATAGTTCTCAGTTCATCAATATCCTTCTGTAACTGACACACATCCGAGAGTTTCTTCGTGAGCGTTTCTGTGCTGTGGTAATTCTCATTCTCTTCAGCTGAATAGCTCATTGCTGTGAAAAACAAGGATGCAAGCTTTAGCTGTCATAGCAACCACATGAAAGCTTACATATGCATTCACTTCAAAAAGAGCACATTTGGGATTTAGTTAATTATACCAGGACAAATCTTGCTTCAATATAAAGAAAAGCCATGAAAATGCAGTATTCACTGGACCTTAAACTCCATACTATTCAATTTCGAATCTACTGTAGCTCTTTCAAAGTGGCAGTGGAAAAGCCTAAAGGGTAGACTGGCTGCAAAACTTCCTGGGAGTACCTGCCAACAGAAAGTGTATTGGGTGGGATGGAGGAGCTATGGCAGCACAACCTTCTCCCCAACAACCTGACAGCAGACCAAAAGCAGGTGGTGACAGGTCTGGGATGCTCAGCCAGGGCAACCTGGTGGAGGCAATATAGGCAGGAGGTGTAGCCTGGGGGAGCAGGTATATGCATCTCAAGTGAGCTTCAATTTACTCTTTCCTAGGACTTCAGGGAGTAAAGCCTTTCGGCCAACTTCTTCAAATGCTGGGTAGCTAACAATGATCAGACCTATACAGGTATCAATTTCTGCCTCATCACACAATAATCCATAGACGTGGGCTATTCTGCAACAGCTCTCTAATAAGAAGAATTAGTGCGGTCCTAGAGTATCTTCCTTTAATGTATCACTCTCATATTGTAGTCCCATTGATCTCACAAAGTCAGGTCAGATTAATAATCAGTTGGGCGATCTCAGTGCACAATACCAACTTACTTCAGGAAGTGATTTTGGTAAGTCGGCAGGTGGCATGTCCCCACTACATTAGTACTAAACCTGTGGGGCTGAAAATATCACTTTTGGATGTGATATAAACCTGAAGCCTTGATACTTATTCAAGATCACAGGGCAGTGTACAATTAGGTACATTAATGGCAGTAGATTGGCTCAACATTTGGCCTATCTAACTCCTCTTACAGTTTTCTCCACACCTGTTGGGTATGTTGCATGCTAGCAAACAGCTGCTGAATTTCACCCGTAGCGAAGATGGCACTACTACAAATGGGTTCCTGATTTGGTCATAGCCTATACATCTGAAAAGAGCTCTGGGGGATCCTGGTAGTAAGAAGCACTATGGGAATTACAACATTTTTGCAGGCTCACCTCTGTCCCTGCCAGACATCTATAACGTCAATGACATTAACAGGAAATAGCTTGGAATATTAACTATAAGACTAGAAACACTTGAAAAATATAGAAAGAGTGCTGTTTAGTTTTCTACATGATGACCAGAGAGGATACAGGTCTCAGCCAGCCCAAATGAGATTCTGTTGCAATAGACTGTGTTTTCTCAGTGTCAAAGTACAATATAAATATTGCATGATAATATCACTTACATCTGATTCCCAGCAGTAAGGAGAGGTTAGGGTCCTTCCCCTGAGCTCTCTGGGTAAGAATACTGCATAGTGCTTTCAAGTCAAACAAACAATGGGACATTTCTTTGAACAACTGATCAGCCACTAGCATCTTTTCTGACACTGGCTGTCTGGACTGTTCCATCTGCTCCCTCAAAAAGGCATTCTCTTCCGTTAGTCTTTGGTTCTTTGTGAAAATAAAGAAGAAAAAGAATTGTCATTTTCTTCACCTACTACTCCCCACAATAGTGGTACACTTCTCAAAACATTCACCCTAGAAAAAAGAAGCATGTTTTCTATTTCAGACAGTGGACAATATGAATTAAACTGAATGGACTTAGATAAGGGTGACATTTATTAGCTTGCCAATTTAGGACCTACTTGGATAAAATTAAAAAAGAATCATGCGTAGCAAAGCTTCCAGTCTGGCGCAGTCACTCAGAGTCCAAATGGCAATAAATCCTCACCTATGTGTCTGTTTAATTTATTTATCAGGTCTTGTCTTTAACCTAAATAGTAAAGCTCTTCAGGGCAGGAATTCTCTCTTTACTACATACCTGCCTAGTAAACCAACACAATGGGGCCCTTAATGGGGTCTAAAGGCCCCAGTGAAGTAGAAATATTTTTATAAGGGGTTTTTAATTACTTACTTCAAGCAGAGTTTTATTTAACTGCTGTATATGTTTTTCTTTTTCTTCTATCTCATTTGTCATCTTCTGAATTGTCAGTTTGCCTTCCAAAAGCTTCTCTTCCATAGACTAGTAGGAAAAAAAACAGGAATAAGAGACTTAATTCTTGTCACCGTTGGTATATTGTGGTATGTCAGGATAAATTGTGTTGGTTTTCTGTGCTTGTTATATTTGGATTGATTTGTTCCTCATCTGTTTATTTCACTATCATCCTCTCAGAAGTTAAATGACTTAGTACTAGGCATAGGAACAGTCTCCTCTAGCATTAGATGGGAAACATATCTCTGTAGGACATTGACTCTTTTTAGTTGGAAAACATTTTAAGTTATTGTGGCAGATTTCTGCAGTAATTTCAAACCTCAAAGAAACCCTTAAATGTATAAGTGTCTTCTTCATAAAAACAAATATCTGTGGATTTTAAATAACTAAAATGCTACTCTGAGGGGAAAAAATGATAGAGTCTAAAATTCTGTTCAATACAATTATTTCCAAGTAGCTTTTTTTAATATCAGAAGTGTCTTAACGCCCACTAAGTGTCAATTTTATGCTGATTTCATTGTGATTAATAAGATGGTGTTCTTTTCACCTTTCTTTTTCTATTTTTAAGAATACAGCAACAACTCTGCCTCAGAGAACAGTCCAACATATGGTGACTGATGCTAAATTCAGGGCAAAGGCCTTTTTTGATGACAACTCTATATGGTGCAGTTATCTTTATTCTTTACAAAATTAGTTTTAAACACAACTTAATCATGCAGTAGGGGTGAGAAAACCAAGTGGCTGCAAAGTAAAATAATGTAATAGCTTTTTGGGTCACTTCAGCTGGCCAAATGATTATCCTACCAGTCAGAAAACCTGCACTAACTTTCTATGAACCTATTGCTAAGAAATAGAGTTTCTCAGATTGGATTTCTATATTGACCAACAAAATCAACACACCAGCAACTCCAATAATGCTGACTCAACTGCTCTTGAGCATGCTTCAGTGGTCTTTCCTCATTGTCTTTCTGACAGCTGACTGCTTAAATAACAATAAACCCATTTATAAAGCCTCTTCAGATTGTGCAAAGCATAGTACAGGACAGATTTCTCCCCTAACTGAGTCAAAGCTTTTGAAATACCAGCTCATCTGATACTTCAAGATAATGTCTTGAGCTCATGAAAAAGTTACACCGTTACACAATTTCCTTTGCCTAGCTCTTTAAAAAAATTATCTGTTTTAATACAAAATATAAAAAACACATTTGTCAGACTCCATATATCTAAAGCTTTTATTTGTACTTATTGTATGTCACTGTGACTTAAGACTCCATCTTCTCATGCTCTACAATAGCAATAATCCTGCTCTGTAATGTTTTACAGCACTGAAAATGTACATCACTAAATAATATTAATATTTCAAATGTAAGTGCATGCTTCATGTTTTGCTGGTGTGGTGGGTCACAAAGGTGACTTTGGGGTTCCAAGAGACACTGCCGAATCTATAGCTCCACTTGGACATATGGTAGAATTCGGTATAACCTTAGCTATCTTTATTGTCATTATCATGCAAACTTATTTTCCCACCTGATGTCCCTAACCTATGTTTTTATACTTTTCAGAATTATATGGCTCAAATCCAGAAAGAGGAGCAGTCAAACTGCCTCACTCTGAATGTTAATAAAGCTGAGCTGCTGCTTACATAAACTTCTAATGCTTTAAATCACAGACTCTTGTAAAGCTTCAAAAGGGAGATTTTTTTCATGTTGGTAATGTTATTGCTCTCAAATCCAGTGTGCGCGTTCACGGTGTACCCAAAGGTTCCTTCATATCCTTTGATCAGTGCATTAATATGTAAAACCTGTTGCCCACTTCCAATTATTGGATGTAAATCCACTCCTGTCTTGCTCAAAACATAGGAGGAGTATTAGGTATACTTTGTCACTGGTGCCTTAGCACTGAGAACTTTGTTTTAACTTTCCCGGACAGAGGAACTCAAGGTCATGTTGCAAGAAGAAAAATGGGTGCTTCATAGACTACTGCTTACTGCACAATGCCAGCTGTATAGTGGTTTGGGGGCAGAAAACTTTTCCAAACGCATTAACCTGAAAGTAATGAAGAATGGTATTGCTGCTTTCATACTCTGACACACAAAAACGAACTACAGTGGATTTATCTTCTATATTAGGTTTCAATTTTGATTTCTAAAAGGTGAATAATATGAGAATTCATTCTTATTGGTGTACTAAATCACCATGTAGACCTTCCCACCCCCAACACTGTTCATTTGTATCAACTAAAAGAGGTTTATACATTTACCAGTCATACTGAATGCATGTCTGCATTCTTTGTTTTATGTTCATGTATGTACATTAAAAGTTTTAGAAGACGACTTGTTTACAGGTACTATTAAGTTTTATCATTTGATTTTCAAAATTTGTCACTTGTCTTATGTATAACTCTTCATTAAGGAATAGTCTGGAAATAATTTCACATACAGTTCTTTTACACTGCATCATATGTTGCTGTCAGTTTATGTATGTCACTGGCATTTTATGTATGTTTATGTATGTCACTGGCATTTTCTGGGATCACTAAAATTGGAAACTTGTATTAATTATTATTAATCCTACTTTGGATAGAAGTTTCCAGTCTAAGCGCACACTCAAGCCCTCCGACTTACCATTCAAGTCCCAAAGTGCTATGGTTTTCCCTTTCTCCTCTCACTGTGTGACTTACTTTATGCATTTGCTGAATGAAGTTAAAATTCAGTTGTGTTAATTCCATCACTCATAATGCACAAATAGTTGCAAGAGTGGGACAGCTAGATGTGTTTTAGATAACACACATTCTGTGCAATTTGGCTTTTCTATCCTTTTTTAATTTGTGCATAAAGAAAATGTGAATTTTGTGACAATCTACATTAGTCATTTTGAACAGTGTGATGAGGCATCCATACCATATTGGCAGAGAAGGAGTTAAAATGAGCATAGGGAGGGTGTGGGGAGCAGCCAGTCAGGCCCCAGACGGCCCATATAAAAAGAGCTGCAGGGCCAGTGGCGGTCAATCACTGTACGGAGCCCAAATGAAAGGATTGAGTTCCTAAAGCGCTGTAGGAGGGTAGCACCTCAGTTAGGGCAGCTGCTAGCAGGGACCAGGAGAGCTAAAGGGGAAGTTCCTGGCTGGCTGCTGAGACTTGCAGGCTCAAGGCTCTGAAACATACAAAGATGGTACTGAAGCCATTGGGAAATGGCACAGAATTTGAAGCAGCACTGATGAGGAGTTAAGGAGAGGCTATTAGTTACAGGGTCCCCAGGCTGGGACCCGGAATGGTGGGTGGGCCCAGGTTCCCCCCACTTGTCACGGGGAAAGTGGCTCCATTTAAGAGATACTCTCTCCCCCATGCCCAGCTCCTGAAGGGGGGATACACGGACAGTGACAAACTGGGAGGCCGAGTCATAAAGAGGATTCTCTGGAGGTCCTGACAGCTGCAAGAAGAGCTTCATGCGAACTGGAAGGAAGAGTGATGGGATGCAGACCACGGACATGAGCTTCAGCCTGGAGCCAATCCCCAGAAAACAACTAGGTGGCGACAGTCTGCTCGTGAGTGGTGCAAACCCATCACTCAGGCTTAAAAAAGCCATTTCCATCTATGCTTTCTATTTCTGAAGATGCACTGCATGCAACGTAACACGTTTCAAAACTAAACAGGATGTTTAATCTCTCGAAAGAAAAAAACCAGAAAGATCAAAACTGTTACTTAGAGATTACAAACAGGAAATTAAAATTGTCCAATAAAGTGGTGTTTGAAGCAGGATTTGTTTTCATTTCAGCTGACACTTCCAGGAGGCAAATATCAAGAGTAATATTACAAAGACTACTTTTTTTTTAATAAAATATTGAATTGAAAATAAATTAAAAAGCATAATTTTAAATTGTGGCTGAATTCACTGAGTAAATAAGTAAGATTGAAAAAGGTATTATTAATCTGGTTTCTGCTTAACCATATTATGTGCTTGATGGTTCTGGAAAGAAATTGCGCCTGTGCTAGGGATGTTAACAATTCACTTGCAATTTCCTATAAACCGACTCTCCATGCTAGGAGGGACAGTCAGTAAGGGACAGGAGATGAAGAGCTACATGATGACTGCTGAGGTCAGAGGTCAAGTAAAAGTGGAGGATCTCTCTCACCAGCTCTGAACATTCCATCTCCTGGGCCATGGGGCTTCCATGCCACAAGGTGGAAAGATTGTATTTTCTGGTGGAAAAGAAGCTGTGATCCTGAGTAATTAGGTCAGGTACTAGTGGAAGGCTGATGGGAAAGACGGTTGCTTACCTGTAACTGTCGTTCTTCGAGATGTGTGCTCATGTCCATTCCCACTGTAGGTGTACGTGTCCCCACGTGCACAGCCACCGGAAAAATCTTCCCTAGCTATCCCAGTCTGGTGTCCAGCGCCCCCTAGAGTGCCCTGCCTCTCCTGGGTATATCAGGGGACGCTGGGACCCAGCCCCCCAGTCCCTTCTTTCCGCTAACTCCGAAGCGGGGACGGCGGCGGGTATGTAATGGACATGAGCACACATCTCGAAGAACGACAGTTACAGGTAAGCAACCGTCTTTCTTCTTCGAGTGCTGCTCATGTCCATTCCCACTGTAGGTGAGTCACAAGCTGTACCTGGATGGTGGGCGGAGTTACTTGGTTACCGTCTGCAACACCGCTCTCCCGAAGGCAGCGTCGTCTCTGGCGCGCTGGACAATCGCGTAGTGGGAGGCAAAGGTGTGGACGGAGGACCAGGTCGCCGCTCTACATATATCCGGAACGGGTAAGTTAGCGAGGAACGCTGCCGACGAGGCCTGCGCCCTCGTGGAATGGGCTGTTACCACTGCAGGCAGAGGGGTCCTGGCCTGGCTGTAGCACAGTTTTATGCAGTCCTTCACCCAAGCCGAAATACGCTGGGCGGAGATTGGGAGGCCTTTCATTCGCTCTGCGACCGCGACGAAGAGTTGCGGGGACTTCCTGAAGGGTTTTGTACGGTCGATGTAAAACGCCAGCGCTCTCCGGACGTCGAGCGTGTGCCACCTGCGTTCCTGCTCAGAGCGGTGTGGCTTGGGGCAGAAAACCGGTAAGAATATGTTCTGGTTACAGTGGAAGTCCGAGACGACCTTGGGAAGGAAGGCAGGATGTGGTCTAAGTTGGACCCTCTCCTTAGAGAAGACTGTATACGGGGGTTCTGAAGTTAAGGCCCTTAGTTCGGAAACCCTTCGTGCAGAGGTTATTGCCACTAGGAACACCACCTTGTAGGACAGGATCAAGAGGGGACAGGTGGCTAGTGGCTCGAAGGGGGGTCCTGTGAGTCGGTTGAGGACCAAGTTGAGGTCCCAGGGGGGGACTGGAGTCCGCACTTGGGGGTAGAGTCGTTCCATCCCCTTTAGGAACTGAGAAACCATGGGGTGGGAGAACACCGTGCCGCTTTCAAAGGGTGTGTGGAAAGCTGAGATGGCCGCAAGGTGCACCCTGATGGAGGAGAGGGAGAGTCCTGCATCCTTCAGGGTTAGGAGGTAGTCCAGGATCCTCTGAACCGGGGCCTGGGCAGGTGAGAGGTGCATAGAGCGGGCCCATGTAGAGAATCGTGACCACTTGGAGCGGTAGGAGCTTTGAGTGGATGGTTTCCTGCTACCCAGGAGCACCCGCTTGACTGCCGCCGAGCAGGATTGCTCCTTCGGATTCAGCCATGCAGTCTCCAGGCCGTGAGGTGAAGTTTGGAGACATCCGGGTGGAGAACCCGCCCCGCCTCCTGGGAGAGGAGGTCTGGGAGCGCCGGTAGTTCCCAGGGGGCTGCTATGGAGAGATCCAGGAGCGTTGTGTACCAGTGCTGGCGAGGCCAGGCTGGGGCGATAAGGATGATGTTCGCTTTGTCTCTCTTGATTTTTAGGATCACCTTGCCGAGCAAGGGAGTCGGGGGAAAGGCGTATAGGAGGCCGCCTGACCAGTTCGTGAGGAAGGCGTCCACTGTGGTCCCTGTGTCTGTGCTCTGTAGGGAGCAGAACTGCGCACATTTCTTGTTCTGTTGTGTAGCAAAGAGGTCCACTTGGGGATGACCCCAGCGTTGGAAGATCGCGGATGCAACCTCGGGGTGAAGGGACCACTCGTGGCGAGGTAAGAATACTCTGCTTAAGCGGTCTGCCTCCGCGTTCTTTATCCCGGGTAGGTGTGCTGCTGTGAGACGCATATGGTGAGCAATAGCGAGTTCCCAGAGCGTAGTGGCCTCCCTGCACAGGGCTGGGGATCTGACCCCGCCCTGTTTGTTCACATAGTGCATTGCGGCAGAGTTGTCTGTTAGAATTCTGATCGTTTTTCTGCCCAGAAGGTGGCGGAACACCTTGCACGCAAGGTATATGGCCCGTAGCTCCTTGACATTGATGTGCAGGTTCGTTTCCTGTCGTGACCATAACCCCCGAGTTCTTGCGCCCGAGCTTATATGGGCTCCCCATCCCAGGTCCGAGGCGTCCGAGATCATGGTTATGGAGGGTGGCTCCTC
>ML685835.1:532118-586431 GCA_007922175.1 Pelusios castaneus
TACACCTACAGTGGGAATGGACATGAGCAGCACTCGAAGAAGAACCATCACAAATAGTTCAAAGTGATATACCAGTACTGCCATAGCCAAGCTGCCGTTTCCAAGATTATTGCAGATCCTTCTTTCCTGACCTTCAGAAGGACCTCATGAAGCAGAGGTACTGGAGTGTAGAAAAGGCATCCTGGCCATGGGATGAGGAATGCGTCTACAACTGACTGCAAACTGTGGTTTTGTTGTGAATACATCTATGTGGAAGTGGGGTCCACAACATTGGATGGGGGGACCACTTGTGGGTGTTATTGATCAGCTGAGGTAGTCTACCAGCGCATTCTGAGACCCCAGGAGGTTAGATGCTTCTAAATGAATTGTATGAGCAGTGGAGTACTGAGTGGGGGAGGGGGACCGCAGGGAGGTGCCAACTTGTTTCCGCCGTCCTCCAAGGCTGGGGAATGAGGCCACCCTGGTTGGGGTGGAGCTGCAGATAATTCGGGGGTGGGCGGGGTAGGGAAGGGTGGTGCAGTGCGATGCCTGGAGGGACCCTTCACAACAGGTGGGGGGACACAGGAGGCACTGGGGGCATCCCTCAGTGCCTCCCTCCTCAACTATGGTGAAGGGCTGGGCCAGGCTGCCTTCCCCGACTCCCCAGACTGGAGAGGAGGCTGCCCCATGACATCTAAGGGACCAAGCTGTGGAGCTGGAATGCAGGGGGGTATTCCTCAGCCCTTCTCAGGGGGCATAAGAGGTGCTGAAGGGTGCGCCTCAGAACTCTCCCCCCACAAGCTGGGGGGGTGAGGCTGCCCCATGAGAGCCAGTGCCAGGTGGAGAGGCGGGCATTGCATACTGGATAAGTGCAGGAAGAGAGGGGGCACAGCAGAGCCAAGCCTGTATTTTCACCCCATCCAGCCTTTGCTCTCCCTCCTCTGCAGATACAGATGCCCCTCCTCGAGCAGCTGAGGTGGCAGCCCTGGGACACCTCCTGCCCTGTGCATGTCAGGGGGTGCAAATATAGGCTTGGCCCCCCAGGCCCTGGAGACCCATGGTACACCACTGCATATGAGCTATGCAAAAGTGCCACAGGTCAAGGTTTCCTGACAGAGTGGGGAGGAGCGAGTTCCACACTCTCTGTTTATATAGAACATTGTTTTATTATCTGTTCTTATCGAAATGCATTTCCCTTCCAGGTGCATACTAAAGGATTGACAGGTGAGGCTCTGCTCCCTCACATTGATGTGGGTAGATAGATCTTCCCAAGACCAAAGCTCTCTTGAATCTTGAGGAGTTCTAGGTGAGTCCCCCCTGCCTCCCCCAGGCTGTCCTGAAACATCAGTGACTAAGGTCAATGTGGGAAACAGAGCAGTGAAAATGACTCCTGCACAGACTGATTGCGAGTCTAGCCACCAGTGGAGTGTTTCCAACAGAGATATAGGGATAGAGACTACTCTGTTGATGAAGTCCCAGGATGGGCAGCCATGTCTGCAGGGGCCTGAGATGCACTGTGGCACATTGGACTACATAAATTCAAGACACTAGGTGGCCCAAGAATTTCAGTTTTGTAGATTCTGGCCATGGTACTGGGTTGCTATTTCCATTCCTCTGTGACGGAGCTTATGACCCAGACTTGTGGTTTAAAGTTAGGATTGCCTCTATAAATTCCATCCTCTGGGAAGGAGTCCGTGTTGATTTCTGCACATTGATCATGAGGCCTAATCTGGTGATGGATGAGTTTATGAATTTTATGTTCGATTCCATCTGCTCCCTTGAATGGCATTTAATTAGCCAGTCATCCAGATGCAGACAGACCTATATCCTCCATCTTCTGAGTAACAGCGCCAGAACCATCATGCACCTTGTGAACACTCTGGCAGATGCTGAGCGGCTGAATAGAAGCACTATGAATTGATAATGAGACTTGTTGACTATAAAATGAAGGAACACTCTGTGCTTGGGATAATTGACACATGGAAGTATGCATCCTTCAAGATGAAAGCAGCGTAGCAATTCCTGGATCCAGGGGGAGCATAATTGATGCCAAAGAGATCATGTTGAACCTCAACTTCTTCATGAGTCTGTTGGGGTTTTGCAAGTCCAAAATGGGCTGAGACTACTCTTGGCTTTTGAGATTAAGAAGTACTGGAAACAGAATCTCTTTCCTCTTAGCTTCCAAGGAACCTCTTCTACTGCTCCTGTCTTTCTGAGTGCTTGCATTTCTTGGATCAGAAGTTGCTCATGAGAGGTAGGGAGTCTGAGGGAGAGACAGGAGGCTGTGAAGGTGGTAGGGAGCTGAATTGGACAGAGTATCCCAGTTCTACCATGCATGACACCCAATCTCTGATGTAATTTGGGCCCACACATGGTAGAAGCGGGATAAGTGATTCGAAAATGAAAGATATGAAGGATCCATGGTTTGGATTGGCATGCCGTCCATGAGTATACCCTCAAAAGTTATGTTTAGGCCCAAAGAGTTGTTGGGTCTGCCTTGTGGCCAGAGGAAGCCTGAGAAGGTTTCTTTCTATAGTTCCTGCCTCTCCTGTGGTCAGTCTTGTCTTTTTTGTAGCTGATAAAAGCAAGGAAGCACTGGGGACTTAAAATGTCTTCTCTGGGATGTTGGAGTATGTAGGCCCAGATACTTGAAGGTGGCCCAAAAATCTTTGAGACTATGTAGCTTTGAGCCAATCCATTCTGAGAACAAAGACTAACCCTCAAAAGGAGGTCCTAAATAGTTTGTGGGACCTCATGAAGGAGGCCCGAGGCCTGCAGCCAAAAGCTGCAGCACACTGCTACCCCTGAGCCCATGGAGTGGGCGGCGGCATTTATCAAAACCAGAACCCCTTGAAGCGAAGTCTTTGTGGTTGTCTTGCTTTCTTCCACCAAGGCTGTGAATTCCTTCTTGGAGTCAGGTGGGATGGACTCTGCGAGCTTCAGCATAGACCCACAAAGTGTTTAGGAAGTACCCACCCAACACCAACTGCTGGCTCACCATATGGAGTTGGATACTGTTGGTAGAATACACCTTTCTTCCAAACATGTCCATTTTTTTCCTTTGCTTCAGGCATAGGGCCTTTTGTGCCTTGACTCTCCTTTCCATTGACCGCTGCAGCTACTAAAGACCCTGGTGAAAGAATGGGTAGAGAGTTAGATGCAACAAAGTACTTCCTCTCCAACTTTTTGGCAATCAGGAGAACAGAAGCTAGGGTCTGCCACCGGGCCTTCGTGATATGCTGAGTTGTCTTTATGAGAGGTAGGGCTATACTCTTGCTGCTGAAATGTCTCTGGAATGGAGGGGAGTTGTAGGGTCCTCCTCTGCAAACTCCCTGGGAGTGGATTTTGTAGGTTCTACACTTGATGCACCCTTCTCAGAGTCCAATGGCATGGTAGCACTGGAAGCAGTGCTGAAGTGGTCTGAACAAGTAGCATTCCACTTGCACTCTTATGCCCCAATGGTTTGGGCATTGGTGAACATCCCTCGTCTGTTTTCCTTTGAGTCTTCCTTGGAAAACAGGAATGACAGTAGTGGTGCCATGCTCTTGAGGCATCCCTCAGTGCTGGTGAGGGTCTCTTGAACCAGAGTACTTTCTTGGCACCAAATCTAGCACGGACGCTGGTGAGCCCCGAATTGAGGTCAACATGCCAGGCACCAGTTCTGATGGCCTCAGGGATGGTCGGAGGGCCATTTCCATGCGGGTAAATTTTAACCTCTGGCTCCTTTCCTTTTGGGTTCTGGGATGAAAGTCTCTGCAAATCTTGCAGCGGTCCTCTAGTGAATCTCTCCAAGGCACTTGAGGCAGGTAGTGTGTGAATCACTCCTGGGCATGGGCTTCTTGCTAGCCCTACACGGTTTAATCCTGAGGGACCGAGGCATGCCCCAGGAAAGAAGGTGAAAAGATGATCCCTTAAGGAGATTTATCTACCACAAACTACTTTAACTTTTAACACTTACTTTAAACATTTAACACTATTTACAGATAATTCCAGGGGGCTCCAGAGTCAACCCTCTGGATACCACTAGCCTTGCGGCAACACGCCTACTTGGAATGGACGTGAGCAAGCACATGAAGAAGAACCTTGGCCACATTAAGTCTTGCTCGCACGTGGGGGAAATCTGGGGGCAAAAGTAGGAAGCTGAGGTTTCCCCAGGCATGACTTATCCTTAGTTGGCCTAAAGCTGGCATAACTAGTTCTTCACCATCCCTTTCCAGGCACCCAAACACAGCAGTACAAGTGGAACACACTCCAATCTGGCTATCCCCACTGTTGTTGGTCCCTAAAGGGACATTGTAAACCAGCATTTTGAAACTGCTGTAAATTGTGCCAGGAGCTGAACTGGCCCCGAGTTACTTCACAGATCTGAAAAGAAGAAACCTTTCTTTTTTACTTCTAGTGTGTTGAGAAGTGCTTCACTGCACCTGAGATCCTGATCCTCACACCCTGATTGGTTCTAAACTCATTCTCACCTTCACTTATTTTCGAAGGGTGAAAGTTTTCTCCATTGCACACTCAGTGCCTATACAACAGGTAACCCAAACTGACAGCCTGCTCAGCAACATTATGGAGATAATAAACCAGACTTTGATATAACACCAATTTTCACCTGTGTAACTCCACTGCTTTCACCGGAGTCAGATCTGACTTATGATGGGGCAACAACAACAGAATATGCCTGTTAACTACAGCTGACAGTACACTGGACACAAGAGTCAGATAGGCAAGATTTTCTTTTCCTATCTTTCAAGCACACAAACATACTGTACTGAATATACTGTGTAAAAACAGGCTATCAAGAGCAGCAAGTTCTGACAATGGAAATAGAGTGGCTGCCGGTACTAACACAGACAGACAATGCTGGCCTTGGTGCTAAAACAGCAGAGCTTGTGGTCTTATAATTCAACTCAACAAAGAATTTAAATCCGTGTGGGACTCTCAATAGCTTCCAATGATCTGCTTCCCGGCAGTAGATGGAATGAAAAGGTTAAAACCATAGGAAACTGGAGAGACCAAGGAAATAGACTGATAGATTGTAATGGCATAAGTGGGTTAAATGTTCAGTCAAACTGAGGGGTCAAAATTACTGAGTTATTTCATAAAAGTAAATTATTAATAAATATTAATACCATAAAATAATTCATTCAATAATGATTACTAATGCCATAAGAGAACCATACCATAGCAATTGATCAACAGTGCTTTTTATTTGAAACCCATTCCTGTTAGATTTCCATTCATTTAACACTGTAACTTTAGAGAAACTGCTAGTATTCAGCTCCCTGCAATCAATATTAGGGGTTTAATATGTAGGGCTTTTTTTTGCTGGCTACAATTTCTGCTTTTCCTGTGGTGTATTAAAGAGCGTACACTCATACTAATAGTACCAAATGTGACATAAGCAGCTCTGAGGACACCTGACAAGACATCCTTTACAGTTAGACCATCAGTATCACTACGGAGGCAGTTTTCCACCTGATGTGGGAAATCCAATTTTTCTATCTGCCAAGTGTTAAAAAGCTCAGTTTTATTAATTAATAAGTGTTAGGACTTTCAGTTGTCCAATTTCATTGTGCTCACGCTTGTGTTCAGTTATGAAATAGCCAACAATATTACTTCTCAAATTTGCATTTCTTTAGCGTTTTTCACTAAATTATATTACGAATACAAAGAAACTTTGTAAACTATCAATAAGGAATAAATTAGGATGCCTTGAAGGAATGCAGGTAACTGTAACTAAGATTAAGAAGAATTTTTTACTCCAAGCTTCTATTTGGGCATACATCCAGCATGTGGGTTTTGACAGCATGTTATCATAAACTGCAATTGACTAAACCAATGGCAAATGGCATTTCCTTACCTGAATTTCTAAAATCATCCCAGCTATCTGATTTTGTTGATTGTCTATGACCTATAAAAAAAATGGAAATATAACTGAGGACCACATTCAGAAAGCTTAGTCACCTGCTAATTTTAAGTAGAACATGCTCTGCAATTTGTGATCTAGTGATTCCCATTATTTTATAAATGTCCAAACCTGGAACTTGAAATTACCTACCCTTGAAGAAGTAAACAACAGGAAAAAGAGAAATACCACTTACCATTCCCATAGCAATCTTCCTCATGAAATTACTACTTCAACAAACACAATTAACTTGTTACCAGGTTTGGGGGGTTTTTTTGGTACAACTACTCAGTCTCTGTATTTTCTTGGACCAAAAATGGTTTACATTTTCCTGTGCTATTGAGAATTCATGGCAAATATATGCACTAACCCAAAACACACACATGTTGAAAGGAAATCAGGAAACAGCAATACTTGTGAAAAACTGAGTGAGAGAAAAATAAGACGAAGAAACACAGGAGGTTATTCTAAGATTGTGGGTGCCATGACTAGTTCCTCTAATCCGTTTCCTGGACTGACCTTACTGGCTTTCTCGTTCTTTTGTTTGAGGGATTCATTCTCACTCTGAAGCTGTTTCGTGTCCAACATGGGGAGGCGGATACCATCTTCCAGGCATTTTTCTACTTTCTGTTGCAAACTGCAGTTCAGAGATAAGCAATTAGTTTACTGGGAAGACAAATAAAATTGCTGTATGTTCTTGTGGAGTGTTTAAAAAGCACCATAACCGTTACCACTCCATCTCTCACCAAACCCACCAAGACTTTACAAGTAGATTCCAGTCTTGTGTAAACAAACTGACAGGTGGTGTACATCCTGGATTTCCTGAAGTCACTTTGTCACTAACTAGAACAGATTAGTCCAAATACACAGGAAAAATTTCATTATTTAATCAGTACAGCCCACCTTTGTAATATTTTGTCATTTGGGTGAAAAAAATAAATCCGGGACCAGATTCTGTGCTGCATCTCTTGAGGCCCGCCACTGGAGGTGCACCCAAACGGAGGGGAGCAAATGGGATTTTACACCACCTTTGCACTGCCCATTTTATGGGCTGCTGTGGGGGCAGAAACGGCTCCAGCATTAGTCAGAGGAGTCCTGGGGGTGGCTCTTAACAGTAGTTTTACTGAATTTGCCCATGAGATCCCTATGAGCTGCCGGCAGTCCAGAATCACGCATAGTGCCATCCACTAGAGTTTATCATTCATGCTCCTGATCATGGGCCTGTGAAGGGGCAGCATAAAGCCACAAATGTCAGCCATGACATTGTTCCTGCTCCAGAGGAATGTTCCCTGTCCCCAGTTCATTTAAAGCCCCTGTATGCTGCCAGCGCTTTCCCCTTCAACATAAGTAAGTGCATTTTATTCCAGGGACAACCCTGTTTTCCAATACAGAAACCAGAGACCATCTCAAATATCCGTCGGCTTTTAGGAGAGACACCACCATCCCTGTAGATTACACAGGCACAAATAAAAAGGTGTATCAGCTGTAAGATGGAAACAATGTGTCCAGTGATCTGCTTGGCTAGATGTCCCAAGCAGCTAGCCTTTCATCATTAAAACACTTTTAGATGGCTATTGGCATATGTATTTAGCCATTGCCCTGACACGCATCTTGAATTATAAGAAATTATCCTTTTCCTAACCTCTCTCTTTTTGCTGTTTTATTACTTAACTCCAATTAATATATATAATAAACCCTTCAGTACTATAAGGAATGTAACATACACCATAATGCCATTGTCTCATTCAATCATCCAGCTGGAATTTTTCCATGGAAATCTGCCCCATTTGTTCTTTTGCTATTGTGTACGGCCAGTGCAGCTGGTGCCCTATCAGTTAAATTTCCCTGTAAATATCATCCCACTTCAGAACAAATATCTCCCCGCTATGAGAGAGATGCAGGACTTCTAGATCTTTGGCCCGTCCGTGATTAGTTTATCCCTCAACCAATTTCTTCAGAGCTTTCCTACAGTCCAATAAAGGGTTATCGGTCTGGAAAGCTGGGAGTCTCTGAACAATGTTCTTTTGCTGCACATGTTTGTTCTACCCAGCACTAATTAGGCACTACTCCATCACGCCAGCGAAGTCAGCCCCTCCTCTGTTGTCATGTCACTTGTAACATGATACAAAGGAAACTTCTTCGTATTTTCTAGTGCACCACACTGTCACCCTCTGTGTGGTAATACATTCCAATGTGACACAAAAGTCTTTGACGCTGTACTGCAGTAAAGCTGCAAAGAATGTAGTGACTTGAAAGAACAAGTGCACTGGAACAATCCCAGAGCACACCGGCCAAGTAGGTATTTGTACCTCTGCACTGTTGTGACCAGATCTTTTTCTCTTTTTTTCTGACATACGAGCTGCAGCTCTTTCTCCCTACATTGTGTTCTAGTGTCTCCAAGCTTCTTCTCCAGATTGGTCACTGTTTCCTGGAGTTGCTTGTTCTTCTCTTCTAGAATCTGCAACTAAGACATTACATCCAAATAGTCAGACACAATGCTATGTTTTGTATTAAAAGTACTTAGTAGAGACCCAGCTTTAGAGTTACTTCTGAATACACTTTTACCCACATTTTGATTACATTTCCAACTATGGTGCACGGAACTCCGTCATAATTATCCTTGTTACACTATTAAAAGATCTTTTAGACACTCTGAATACTTGTCTTACTAGTAAGGAAAAAGTGAAACACATTGCAATTCAGTCAAGAGGAATAGCAAAACAATACTGGATGTTACAGAATATATTTTGATCTGTACCTCTTCTTTTTAGTAGTATTAAAACCTTACCTGCTTACTCTGCCTTTCTACATCATCCAGCGTTGGCAAGTCAGCCAGATATTTTTCTAGGGTTTCAATTCGTCTCTGTTTGTCTTTGTTTTGTTCAGATTCTTTTTGGCATTTCTTTTTCAGGCTATTTATATACCTGTCTCTTGTTTTAAGCTAAAAAGGTAATAAAATAATATCATTTATTATAGTGGGAAATAAATTGATTCCAAAGATAATCTGGAAATAGATTGGAGTTTTCAGAATGAAAAATCTTTAGAAACCATATTCTCAGGCAGAGGTTATGGTTAGTTATTACAGAAAACAACACCATTTATTTATTTAGATCATTTATTTAGCTTAAGTCTAACAGCTCTGACCCAGAGCAATTCTCATTTTTAAAAATTAGCATTATATTAAACGTATGTGAAGTGACAAACTGTTTTATCTGATTTTCAATGATCTACTGCTTGGAAATTGAAAATATCCAGATTTAACACATTATTCTTTTTTTATGTCAGTTGCCACAATGTGCTAGGAAGCATCTCACTATTTCAGCTTGCTCTTTGAACACGTGTGTGCATGCCGGGTGGACAGAGGCGGGGAGAATAAGAGTGGGAGAACTGGGACAAAATTATTGTGTGGACAGTCAGTTTAGAGAATCTGTGCTTCAAGTCTGTGTGTGTCCTTGGAGAGAAAAAAACAGAGGCAGAGATTGTTTCTTGGGATAATGCAAAGAATAGTCTGAGGCTTCTGCAGACGAGCTGTTTATGTGCTGCTTTCTTCCCACTACTATCCAGGCAAAGGGGACTGCTGTACATTTTCTGTAAACAAGCATATTACACTAAGAAAACACAGCTCTGTTTTTGTGGGTTAGCTGTGATATGGCATCATACTACACAGTTACTTTCCGTCCCAGTTCTTGAGCTTCTCAGGTTCTTATTCTGTATAACTTGGGATAATTTTCTGTGATCTGTGGCACATTAGCCACTACAGCATACAGCCCAACTTCAAACAAACAAACAAACCAACCAACCCACCCACCCCAAAACTTAGACCATACATGCTTCAGAGATCTTGGGTCAACACTATGGGTCAAGCTCATGTATAAGACACACTGCATGGCCTCAGACAGAGCACTGGACTGGGCTCAAGAGAGTTGGTTCTATTTCTGCCCCTGCCACTGACCAGCTGTGGGATACTGGGCAACTCACTTTCCCTCCTGTGCTTTGTCTATCTTGTTCTATGGGGAAGGATGTTCTCTCTATATGGTTGCCAAGCACAGTGGAGTCCCAGTCCAGCTGGTGCCTAAAGGTACTGAAGTGATGACAATACCTCGCTCTTACACAGTGCTTTTCTTCAGCAGATCTCAAAGCACTCTACAAAGGCAATTACCATCATTGTGCCCTTGTATAGAGTGAGCAAACTGAGGCACTGAGGTGAAGTGTCTTGCCCAGCAGGCCAGCGGCAGATCCAGGAACAGACTCCAAATCTCCAGAGTCCAGTGCTCAAACCAGTAGGCCAGTAACAGTGATTCACTCATTTCACCTTTTTATATACACACAATATAAACAGGTAGCCAAACAGCATCTTCTAAGACAGATGTCTTAAATGTTTGTTTTAGGATATTATTCTGTGAAACTGCTACAGGAATTGAAAAACAACTTCAACTAGTGGGACTAAACCCCATAGGAATCTGATCCAAAAATGTGACCTTGACACAGTCCAACGACTACGTCAGAGGACATCACAATGAAATAGCAGCTTTGTAAGACTGGCTCTCTGAAGGAATCTTAATTCACAATTAGCCTGCAGAATATTTTCTTTGCTGTGTCTGCTGATAACCAACATACATACATTCCTGGCCCTTGCTTTATTAGCAAGGACTTTGGGGGGGTGGGGAGGGGAAGACTACTTAAAACCTGTCTTCTCACTCGGGATCTGATTTAATGAAAACTGCACCCATATTGCTCAGATCAACAGCCTAGCAACTTACAGGATTAGAAACGCTTGTCACCATGAATAAGTGTGAAGTGTAACCCTCTAAAATATCCAATACAATTGGTGTTTCTGTGTCTAGTGCTGAAAACATCCATCGCGCTGAAAAATAAATGTTATATGTGACGCTGGCAATGTCAGAGTCTAATAATGGAGTCTGTAAAAGTGTCTAATAGCTGACATCTGAAAAGCTTTTCCAGGAACAATTTTCTAAACAAGTCATGAGCCTGGGGGTACGCAAGGGATGTATACAAATTCTGGCAAATTTTAAGATTGTTTTGGTATGAATCTCAGGGCCCCAAAAAGTGATGCAGTGTTCTGGCCGTTCTAAGACAATTTTTTTGTCAGACTAAATCCAAAAATCTTTGGAGAAATATCCTAGACTTATGATGTTTCCCCAAACCTATGCCTCTCCAAAAACACTTTGCTCCTCAGACATGTCATCTTCCTTGAGATGTTGCTGACCTTCTGCTTTCTTCAGTGTGGTTTAGCACAACTCTTTGGCCCCAGCATTTTCAGGGTGCAGGTATAATGGCCTTTTCGACATTTCTCTTTTTTCTTCACTCCCCTTTCCCTCTTGCATCCACGAGTTCAGGTTCTTCTGCAACTGCAATCTGTAGCTTCTCTCCCTCTATTAGCTGGGGTGTCAGCTGCTACAATGCCTCTTCCTTCCATCTCCACAACCTCAGTGTCCTCTTCTCTAGGATTCTCTCCCTCTTACTTCCTTTCCTCCTTCCCCGAGGGTGTTTTCCCTGAAGTCCCTCCCACTCCCAACATACACAAATGCCTTTTGTTCTCCTCTTGCTTACTCTTCTCACTGCTGTTTGCTGGGAATATGTGAGAGTGTCTCATGCCCGCAGTGAAATATGCAGAACAAGGAGAGGAAGATGGCAGGAGAAGTACTTAAGATACCTATAAGTCAGTCTCCAGCAGAACTCCCTTGTGGAAAGATAAGAAAACTACAGACAAAAAATTCTAGCAAAAACCTCTTGGCTATTCCTCTGAACTGAAACATTTCCCACATTTACTAGAGTTAAATTCTCTGCTGAAATACTTTAAAGTTAAATTACACCTTTAAAAGCCAGAGAGTTACTTTGGGTGGAGAGAAGGAGGAACCTAAGTAATGTGGCTGGAAGTATTACGGCTCTTTAGGGCAAAGGCAGAAATAATGCCAGAGGTGGGCGGTGAGCACTCGTCATTGATGCCCCATGCACAGGAATGGAATATTACATGATTGCATACTATTTTTGCCATAGGATCCCTGCCTCATTCAGTTCACTAACTACATAGGGTTTAGGGAATAAAGGAAGGTTACTCACCTTGGTGCAGTAACTGGAGTTCTTCGAGATGAGTGTCCCCGTGGGTGCTCCACCGAAGGTGTTGACGTGTGCTGCATCACAGCCTGGAGATTTTTTCCAGTAGTGTTCGTTGGAGCAGCGCGCGCGAGACAGCTGTCTCGCGGTGTCCCTCAGCGCTTCTTTAGAATGCGTGTGGTTCCAACAGCCTCAGTCCCTTCCCTACCCAGATGTAACCTCCAAGAACTCCAAAGTAGAGGGGGAGGAGGGCAGGTAGTGGAGCCCCCACGAGGGACACTCATCTTGAAGAACTCAAGTTATTGCACCATGGCAAGTAATCTTTCTTTCTCCTTTGAGAGCTGTCCCCGTGGGTGCTCGACCGAACGTGAGTAGCAAGCAGTGCCCTCAGTTGGAAGAAGGGACTTTGGAGATATTGTTGTGTATAGTTGATAGGACCGATTGGCCTATAGCTGCATCTGACCTTGACATTTGGTCTAGAGAGTAGTGTTTGATGAAGGTGTGGGAAGAAGCCCAAGTCACTGCTTTGCAAATGCCTGTAACTGAAACATTGTTGAAAAGGGCGGTGGTAGCTGCAACTGATCTGGTAGAGTGAGTTTGTATGCGTTCTGGAGATGGAAAACTGGTCAATTTATAACTCTCATGGATGCATCTGGATATCAGTTTGGACAATCTCTGTGAGGAGAGGACTCTCCCTTTGCATCTGTCAGCTATTGCAATAAACAGTCTATTGGATATTCTAAACGTTTTTGTTCTTTCTAAGTAGAATGCAATTGCACGTCGGATGTCAAGTGTGCGCAGTTGAGCTTCATGGGAGCTGGTGTGCGGTTTCACGAAGAACACAGGTAAGTTAATTGTTTGGTTGAGGTGAAAGGGAGTAGAGATTTTTGGAATAAACTTTAGGTCAGGTCTAATTGCCACCTTATCTTTAGTGCTGTTCGGTGCCGGAGGCTGTTCTGACACCCGGCTGTTGATTGATTTTGGCAGCCTCGCTATGGAGCACTTTGCCTGGCTTGACTTACAACTCTGACCTGAGGAGGTCAAGATTGATCTTTTGCCGTGACCCGCAGCCTGCGTACCAGAGGAACCAGGAGCCTCTTTGGTACGGGCATTGCTAGGAGAAGCGGGAGGCGTTTTTTTCCTTTCGGCTGAAGTATGAGGCGGGGTTAAGTGTACCTTTACTGACTGTGGTTCTGGAGAGGTTGACTATCTCTGAGCAGAGTCAGACGCTGGTCGAAGAGACTTTTCCATTAGTAGTAACTTGAGCCTTACGTCTCTGTCTTTTTTGGTTCTAGAGCTCAAATTGCGGCAGTGAGAACACTTCTGCAAAACATGCTCCTCACCCAGCACTTTATACATACAGTGTGTCCGTCGGATGCCAGCATGGCATCCCGATACTTCTCACACCGCTTACCTGGAGAAAACGGCATAGCCAAAGAGTGAAGCAAAGGGTGAAAATAGTGGGGTTTTTTCTCCCTCAAATATCAAAGGGAAACGCTAAATGAAAACAAATATTGAAGAGAGTAAATAAAAATGGGTAAATTTAAAGAAATTAAGGAAATGATGACAAGCTGAGGAGAGAATAACACTCGGACTGTAACAGCAGACAGTAGAGACTGTAGGGACTGAGGCGGTTGGAGCCATGTGCATTCTAAAGAGGCACTGAGGGATGCTGCAAGATGGCTGTCTCGCGCGTGTGGCTTCAACGTGGACTACTGGAAAAAATCTCCTCTCTGTGATGTGGCACGGGCCAACGCCTTCAGTGGAGCACCCATGGGGACAGCTCTCAAAGGAGAAATCATGGTTGTGCAGTGAATCAAGCTGCAAAGATTCTGCACGACCCCCAGAATAGCCCAGAATCATGAGCCATCCTTACCTTGCACTGGAAATTTCATGCTCAGAGAGGAAGCAGCAGGTTTTTACTCATGGATTTGGCATATTCATTCCAGATAGCACAATGGTTCACTATATGAGACGTGTGCTCTATATTAGACACGGCAGATCTAGTCCCAAACTTTTCATACTATTTCACACTATTACTCATGTTAATAAGCGCTCCAAATCACATGAACTGTCAGACACATGGATGCAATTTTCCTTTAAAGTGACACCCTGAGCAAGTCAAATCCATGTCAGCAGCAAGTTTTAAATGACTTCTAAATCACATGTTCCATGTTCTAGAGAGGTTCAGATCCATTTATGCTGACCTTGTCAACAACCGGTAATTTTTCTCTTCGAAACATGATTTAATGGAGTTTTGAAAATAATTTTAATCATCAGTCTGTGTGGAATATCTTAAGATGCATCCAGGATTGCTCAGAGGATGTGATGCTCCTTCTGAGGGAATGTGTTCAACCGAAAGTAAGTAAATAAAAAAGATTTCAAAACACTACTATGAGCCTGTGTGCTCACAAGCCAACAGCCTTCTGTACACTGGGGGATTTTACCAGAAGATGTCCCTCTCTGGCAGCCTTGATTTTGCTAGATGGGTGATTTCAGCACTAGGTCGTATGTTTGCAGGGAACAAGGCTAATTAACATGGTGCTGAAAATAGTAGTTGGACTAGGGAAAGCTATCTTAAATGTCCAGGATCCCAAGATTGCTAACAGCGGGTAGCTGCCCAGTTTTCTCATCCCACTAGGAGATGCTAATGCCACTTCAGTGAGTTGGTTTTACTGCTCCCTAAGCCAGCACCATCTCTCTCCTGCTCTGAATGTTTCACTTTAGAGAGGATAGCAACATAGGGATTAAAAAAAAAAAAAGCTTTCCAGAATACATCCACATGACAATCATGTTTTTAAAAAAAAATACTGCCAGAGGGAAGGGTACCTGTGGCAGTAGTTTACAGTATCTGTCTGTATTACAAGTAACAAATAACAATGGCCAGTCACACACAGCAGTAGGCATTGAACACACATACAAATAGCAAGACTGCCCTTGATCAGGAGGGTTTTTTTAAATGAAAGACCAAAAGTTCCTTTCACTGTGGGCAGAGAAATCATGCAGCCACTCTGTTGACAGGTTGAGGTTTGCTACACGTCTAGTGGCCATGATTCACCACTGTCATACTGCAGTTTTACCCGGTGCGGCGCCATTGAAATCAAGCAGTCTATTGTAATGGAGTGACACCACATAAAACTGGGAGAGCACAGTGGTGAATCATGCCCAGCACATTTAATGCCATATTGTGGACTGGTCATAGACACTGCAGGATAAATTGAAGCTACACATTACATTGCCTTCTACTGAAAAACTTCTGACACAACCATAGCACAAAGGCAAAGTCTAAACATGAAAGCCACCTACTTTCTCTTCCATCTTCTTTTTCTCTTCACTGGATTTGTTTGAAAGTTGCTTGAGAAACTCATTGAGTTGCATTTCCTTATTCTCAACTGATGCAAGTTTTTGCTCAAGCTCCTCACAGTGGGATACTGCTCTTTCTGAAAATGGAGCCTGCAATGATGTGTTCTCATATGGTGATTGCTTATAAAAAAGAAAAATGTATAGTTAAAGTGCAGCTGACGTTAGCCTTAAATTACCAGATAGCTCCTAGAGAAAACTCTAGCCTAGCAGACTGAAATATATAGTATCTGTCTTACAAAGAGAACGTGCATATGCTACAGCCTGTTTACTGGGGAGAGGTGACACAGTATATACCATGGAAAATAACTGCACTGCTGTTCATTAGACTCCATCTACAGTACAAGCCAAGTGATTCCCCTGTTCATGGACATGTACTCATGCTAACTCTTACCCAGCTAGCATTAGTATAAATAGCAACGTAGCTGTGGCAGGGGAGACACAGCTGAGTACGTACCTTGTCACACTCCATGAGGTGGATTTGTACTTGCATGGCTCAGCCATGCCTCAGTTGCCTCCAATCGTGTTGTCAGGGCTGCACTGTTATTTAAAATTGGGCTCGCTCTCATTGAGCTAGGATGAGCAAGTGTACGCAAGCAAGGGAATCGCACCCTTAGCTTGTCGTGGTCTTATACAACAATACATCTATTTTTACACAAATAGGGCAGGACTTTATTTTCAGTCAATCTCTCATGTAAGAGCTATTTATCAGCATTAAAAAGCAAGATCAAACCCCTGAATTTCTGGAAGTTAGACTTTGTGGAGCAGGAGAATATTCAAATTTGGCAATCACAACTTAAAATTAAGAGTTATGATGATTTCCATTGCATGCTTAAAAGGGACACAGTGGAAAAAAAAATCCAAGACATTAATAGTGTTCCCAACCCCTGCATCATTGTATTTAAACCCAAAAAGTATCTGGACCACAAAGTGACTATGAACAAACCAAAATAGTGCAAAGTCACTTAAATCTTTAGATGCTTCTTGAGGGAGTGTAAGCATTATTTTCCCTATTATTCATATGGAAAAAACCAAAGGACAGAAAGACTGGAGAGGTCCCAGAGGACTGGAAAAGAGCAAATATAGTGCCCATCTATAAAAAGGGAAATAAGGACAACCAAGGGAATTATAGACCAGTCAGTTTAACTTCTGTACCAGAAAAATAATGGAACAAATAATTAAAGAATCAATTAGCAAACATCTAGAAGAGAATAAGATACTAAACTAAGTGATAGTCAGCATGGATTTGTCAAGAATAAATCATGTCAAACCAACCTGACAGCATTCTATGATGGGGTAACAAGCCTTGTGGATAGAGGGAAAGCGGTAGATGTGGTATATCTAGACTTTAGTAAGGCTTTTGATATAGTCTCGCATCACCTACTCATTAACAAACTAGGGAAGTACAACCTGGATGGAGCTACTATAAGATGGGTGCAAAACTGGTTGGATAACCGCTCCCAGAGAGTAGTTATCAATGGTTCACAGTCATGCTGGAAGGGCATAACAGCGAGGTACCACAGGGATTAGTTCTGTTCAATATTTTCATTAATGATTTAGATGATGGCATAGAGTACACTTATAAAGTTTGCCAATGACATCAGGCTGGGAGGGGTTGCAAGTGCTTTGGAGGATAGGATCACAATTCAGAATGACTGGACAAATGAGTGAAATGATATGAGGTTAATAGGATGAAATTCAATAAATATAAGTGCAAAGTATTCCACTTAGGAAAGAACAATCCATTGTGCACATACAAAATGGGCAATGACTGCCTAGAAAGGAGTACTGAGGAAAGGGATCTGGAGGTCATATTGGACCGCAAGCTAAATATGAGTCAACAGTTGAAAAAAAAAAAAAGCAAATGGCATTCTGGGATCTGGGATGTATTAACAGGACTACTGAAAGTAAGACATGAGAAGTAATTCTTCTGCTCTACTCCACTCTAATTAGAACTCAATTGGAGTCCTGTGTCCACTTCTGGGCATCTCATTTCAGGAAAGATGTGGACAAATTGAAGAAAGTACGGAGAAGAGCAACATGAATGATTAAAGGTTTTTGAACACTTGAGTTATGAGGGAAGATTGAAAGAGCTGGGTTTGTTTAATCTGGAAAAGAGGAGACAGAGGGAACAGGATAACAGTTTTCAAGTATCTAAAAGGCTGTCACTAGGAGGAGTGAGAAAAATTATTCTCCATATTTGCCGATGATAGGACAAAAAGCAAAGGGCTTAAATTATGGCAAGGGAGGTTTAGGTTGGACATTAGGAAAGAATTCCTAACTGTCAGGGTGATTAACCACTGGAATAAGTTGCCTAGGGAGGTTGTGGAATCTCCATCATTGGAAGTTTTTAAGAGCAGGCTAAACAGGTGCTTGTCTAATGGTTTAAGAGGGATTGTTTAAGAGGGTACTTGGTCCTGCCATGAGTGCAGGGGACTGGACTCGATGACCTCTCATGGTCCCTTTCAGCTTCTATGTTTATATGATACTAAGACAGAGTGACTTGCCCAAGTGGCAGAGCCAAGAATAGAATATAGATTTCATATCTACTGCTGTATCTACTGGACCATGCTGCCTCTCCTTTTCACAGGAGTGAAAATTAAGTTTCTATTTTCATTGACCATGGTATGACTGGTAAAAAGTAAATTGCATTTTTTTTTAAAAAAGATTTTCAGTTTCAGTAATCTACATTGAAATTTTTAAGGCAATTTGATTTTGTGAAAAGACTCGTGATTTTTGAACTGACAACAATCTTTTAACAAAACAGAGAAAATATTCAGAATCATTAAAAAAAATGTTCCAAAGATTTATTTGGAATACATTTAAGAATGGATGCTGGGGCTGCCTCTTCAAAAACCACCATCAGAAGTACCCACGGCAGTAATTTTTTTCAGCGGCGGAGGCTATTTCATTTTGAACCACCACTAAAAATGTCATTAGCGGGGGCAGCCTTGGTTTGTGTGTCATGCATAGTTAGGAGGGCTGCCAACCATGTCGTGACACAAAGGACTGAGAAACCCTGCTGTAGATGCATTTCTGGGTACTATCCCAGGTCCTATGTAGGTATCCCTTTTAAATTTGTTGTCTTCTTTTGCCATGCAAAATTACTTCATTGGCTCCTTTCTTGATCATTACTGCCCAGGCTTCTACATCTTTTCCATTTACTATAAGGTGCTAAACTTTTGACAATAGATCTAACATTATAATGTTACTTTTGTTTTTCCCCTTTTTTTTGATCTCTTCATTTGATGCCGCATCTGACGTTACCCTGCGCCCTGTCTTAAAGATCCCTCTGCTGACAGAATGCTCTGATGCCTCTCACCTCACCCTTCACAACACACTTTTTCAGATTTCAAACACATTCAATAGAAAAATTAGTGCTAGGCACAAAATACCCTTAATATGAAAACAGTTCATTTAAACTTGTAAAACACTTCTGGAATTATTGGGGGAAAGTACATTTTAACAGAACTTTCTGAAAGGTATGCAAAGTATGAGTATTAGGCAAGTTTACAGACAACAAATAATTTAAACTGCTTTACTTTTTGGCTTGCAATGGATTATGAACACGTCCCAGGTATTTCTGATGCATTCAGTTAATATACTGAGATACTTAAATAAAAATAACCATCCTACCTGTAAATTAGTCATATAAGAGTCTTCACAATTCACAAGATGGCTCAGCCTGGCATGCTGAGCCCGTAATTCATTCTCCCTTATCTTTTGATGTAAACTGTTAATTTGTTGCTTCTGCCTGTAATACATAAAAGTCAGGTTAGTTTGGGAAGTGGGCAGCAAGAGAGAAAACCATGAAGTTGAAGATTTATGCTTCAGACCAATAAAGAAGAACCTTCAATTTACTTTGAGCATGTGAAAGAGAAAATTATAGGCTCCATTTGGCCAAAGTTAGATGTTTCACTATTCTAAATCTATAGAAACCTGGAGATTTCCCATTGCAACCTATCTGAAATTAATCCAGTGTAAGGCCAGAATTGGAGGCCCACTAAACTATGAAATACAGACTTCTCTTAAGATACATGGCGTATTCCCCATTAAGTGTACACAAAATGAGCTGAACTCAGCCTGGAGTCCCGGGTGGAACTTCTGTGCAAGTGTGTTTTGAGACTACCATGAATTTGACTAACAGAGATGCCTTTTACACCAGGGGTCAGAAAAAAGGTAGAGGAGATGTGCAGGAAAAATAAACTGAAAGGAGAGCATAAAATAAACATACCTTCCTACTTTATTTTACAATCACCTTTTCCTACTACATCTTATTTTGCTCCTCTGTTGCAGTTATGTTTATTTCACATATCTGACATTTACACATCGGGAGGGCAGAAGTAAAAAAGAAAGAGCCATGAGCATAAAATAAGAATGGCTGTATTTAACCCAAGACTTTCCTTTTAGTTGCTTTTCCTGCTTACTACTTCCTCTTCTGATTGCTTTACATATGAGCTATCATGTACTTAAGTTTATACTGCACGGGATATCAAACTTCATCACTTGTACCAATCTTCCCACCCATTCATACCAGAGGTATGAATTGCAGAGAACAACCTGAGTTACAAAAGCTTTGGGAACGAAAGGGGCCCATAACTCTGAATAAAATGTTATGGTTGTTCTTTCAAAAGTTTACAACTGAATATTGACTTTATAGAGCTTTAAAACTTTACTGTGCCAAAGAAAAATGCTTTCCCTTAATTTTTCAGTAATTTATGTTTAATACAGTGCTGTACTGTATTTGCCTTTTTGTGTGTGTGTGTGTGTGTGTGTGTGTGTGTGTGTGTGTGTGTGTGTATCTGCTTCTGCTGCCTGACTGCATATTTCCAGTTCCAAATGAGGTGTGTAGTTGAGAAGTCAGTTCATAATTCTGGTGTTCATAAATCTGAGGTTCTAGTGCACCACTGTTTATAAAACAACTGAATTTGAACAATTCTGCTTAGAGGGCTACTTACAATCCTGGATGTCAATTTACAAGTCAATGGAGTTATATCAGAGATACATGTATCCCAAGAAATCCACTAATCTCTTCCCTGAGTGGCAGGGCTTCCTATGGTGAACTAGAATCAGCTTTGGCACACTGGACTGTGAAAACCTTAAAGGCACATAGATGCCTTAGTGGGACATTATTTAGAAACAATAAAAATTCTGCATCTCCCTCATTCTTTGTATTTTTCCTCCATTTCCCCACTCTTTCCCCTTGTCCTGTGGGGTTTTTGGTTGGTCTGTCTGTTTTCTGATTGGTTGGTTTTTGTTTTTTATACCAGGAGGGATTTGCTTGAGGAACAGGATCTCTGCTCCTGATGCCTATACATCACCTAAATTCACAAACCAGTTTGTGACATCACAATTAAATTCTGTGGAGATTGTATCTATGGTGAGAGGGAATAAGCAGCAAGAGCAGATTCATTTCTAAGGAAAGAGATCCATTTTTGTGCAAACAGCCTGAGAAACCAATTATAATGGATAACCAGAGTGGTTTCTAACTAGAACGTTTTCCAAATATTCCAAGGAAGCACCAGTAGGTTTTTAATAACAGTAAAGCAGCACAAAATAAAAATAATGAAAAGTTGGTTAGAAAAAGAAACCCTTCATTAGTTAAGTAAGGAGCCTCTGAGGACAAATTATGGGAGAAAAATAAAGTAAAACCAAACACACAAAAACCCAATTAAAAGGGAAGGTTTTTTTGAAGCCAGGAAAATTCATTCAGCTGGCCATCAGCAGACCATGTCCCAATTATTCCACGTCAAAGAAAGATTGCCTGGGTTTTTTTTTTTTTTAAAAAGGTAGTATATGAGAGAGTATATGATTTTTACTAGAAACAGAGCACACAGCTTTATCGTAAGAGAGATGATGAGGTCTTGATAAATTCTGTTGTATTCTTGGTCACAATTACTAAACATGGCCAGAACCAAGCTCAGCAAATGTATTTAGTAGGAGACCTCTTACCCTGAGGTCAGAATGGGATGATAAAAGGTGAATAGTAGTTATATTTATTTTAATAAAACATTTTCACAAAGTCTGATTTAAATTATTTATGTAAACATCACTCGACTCAAAGTAACTGCACACTCTCTCGATTGTATATCAACATTTGTTTTAAATTTGCATTCCTGAACAGACACTAACCAAACAGTTGAATTAAGCATTTAAAAATACTATTGAACTTCAAAGTACATCACTCTTTTTTCTTTTTATTACCCTTTTCCCACCCTATGTAATCGCCACAAGAAAATAAAATGAGCCAAATTAATCCCTTTTGTAAATGACTACTGTGGATTGAATTTATCTCAATACTTTTCTGCTCGGCCTGCAAAGTACAGTTAGAATTATCTGCCATCCTTAGACTTTGTCAGCAAAAGACATCATGGAAACATTTTCATAGATCATGCAATTCTTGTGCAATTGTCTTCCTGAAGATGAACTCTTTCACAGTAAATTTACTTCTGCCCACAGAAAAACAGAATTATGAAAATTGATGACTATTCATAGATAAAGAATGACAAATATACACTACAGAAATATATTCACTATATACATATAATCCTGTAAGTCTTTGGTGTTCTTGGACAATGAGAGAGTTCATACCATGTGCATTTCATTGCTGCTGTTGTCACATGCTAGGATAGTTTGTTACCCCCCACAGCTGTTACTACTAATCCACTATATCAGTGGTTCCCAATCTTTTTGGCTGGAGGGCCACAGATATAGTTTTACAGCTGTGAAGGCCACCAGCCTCGGCCAGCAGCCCACCCCCAAAAAGCAGTCTGCCTCCTCACTGATCCTCCACTCTCTGGCTGCAGCAGGAAAATTGCACGCGTCCTTTAACCCTGATCACCCCGTACGTCCCTAGGCAGTGGCTCCCTTCTGCAGCCAGGAGACAGAAAATCAGTGCTCCCCTCCCTCTGGCTCCAGCAAGGACCCCACTTATGGACCGTGGTGAAGTGTTTTGCCATGCTCCCTGCTACAGCCAGGGGGAGGGGAGCACTGATCTCCTTTCCCCTTGGTTGCAGCAAAGAGCCTGCACCGCCCCACTGAAATGTGCTCCACCTGGGTCTGTGGGCAGTGGGTCCCTTCTGCAGCCAGCAGGAGGAGAGCTGTGTGCTACTTTGAAAGCCCCTGGGCCACAGGTTGGGAATCACTGCACTATATAAACCATAGTCTGTGAGGCCTTTCGTTAAAAAAATGAAAGAATAAAATAAAATTGGGTTTAAGTGGTTCAGATGATCTCACAAATATAGCTTGTGCATGGCTATACCCGTCATCCTGCCTGTCTTCAAATAATGATTCTAGCACTTTTAAGAAGCCTCTTTAGGCTCTTTCAAATCTCTGCTTGGATAAATGGCAAATAAATGTACTTATCAAGACTGGAAGGCAAAAAATTAACCACCCTTGAAACGGATAGCTAGTTTCACCATCCAGATAAGTGCCATTATTAGAATCAATCAGCTTTAATATTAATTGCATTAATAGCGTCCTCTGTCTCTGTAACGGCCAACACTAGAGCTTGCTGAAGTTTGTTTTGAAATTAACAAATGTTTGCAAAAAAGAATTTAAATTTACACCGTCACCTCACTCCCAAATCATCTTTTGCGGTTATGTTTTTTCCAAAAAATTCAGCATTTTGATAAACAATTTTTTAAAATCTGCATTTTTCATTCAACGATAGCCAGAATTTATGTCTGACTGAAATGAAAACACTATCGCATTCACGTGGCTACCATACTTTCAATGAAGACAGTATCTCACAAGTCAATACTGAGTATAAGAAAAAAGAAAAACAGCACTAATATTACTTTTTAATAGATGGACTTTTAATTGCTTCAACTCTATAGTCAACCAGAAGATCATTAAAAGTATTTTTGGTTTGTTTTTTAAAATCTCAGACCTGGCTTCTCCTTGTGTATGCAAATAGAGTTGCCTGAAGAAAAGGGGTGGGAGCAGGGTGATCAGATTGCATGTATGAAAAATTGGGATGGGGGGTAGGGGGTAATAGGTGCCTACATAAGAAAAAGACCCAAATATTAGGATCATCCCTATAAAATTGTGAAATCTAATCAACCGTGGTGGGAGGAATTGACCTGCATACCTCTAAAGTGCCAGTTACAAAAATCCACATTCAGGAGAAGTAAAGATGCATTTTTATTTTTATATAACACAAACACTGAGATAACAGATACAGATATAACACTCAAGTTGCTTTTTGCCTGCAAGACAGCTCAAAATCTTTTCACCTTTTCTTCAAGGCGTAAAATTCTGATCTAGGAGCAGAAGAGAAAGCTTTGATGTTTCTTTTTAACAACATGAAAGATTCTTTTGTATCCAGAATACCATATTGAATTCCAACAGAAAAATTCTGCAGTGAAGCAGTTTTATTTTTAGGGGGTAAAATGTATTTTAAAATGTGTCCTCAGATGTGATCTTGCCATAGTAATATCTTTCTCTTCCCTTTATTGCCTAAAAAATTTCAAATGAATATGCTGAGGATATGTTCTCTGTTCATCCCCTCACCTCCTCGCTCCCCATTTAAAAAAAAAAAGCCAACCATCATTAGAAATCTCAAAGGCCACATTCTATCCTGATGTATCCTGCATGTAACTCAACAAGGTTACCCAATGAATGCATCAGGGTACAGTTGATTCCCAGTTGGAATGCTTTGTACTGACAGTGGCCATGTTCTAGCATAAATTTAAGATTATGCTTATGGTTTGGTAAAATTGAGCTGTGGAAAGATGCACCTTGATGGGTTGAGAACCAAGAACTAGTTTCCCTTTTCTAACATTGGAATGATCGTGGATAACATGAACTACTGAGCCATGACAAATTTGTTGAGCACTCTGACGTCCATTATGGGGTCTCCAAATCCCTTCTCTGACAATAGAAGCCTTTGCCCCTTAGGTGTATGGGTACTGTCTCCATTGTTCCTACATTGAGGAGGTGATCTAACTTCTGTTGTAGGAGCCTATTGTGAGAAGGGACCCTGAAAAGGGACGGGGAAGAGGGATTAGAAAGCAAAAGGGAGGAAAAGTGGACAGAATAGACTTCCTAGGACTTCTGATTGACTGTACCCCAGATAAGGGTACACTCAGTGACCTATCTGGAGGGCTAAGTCACAACGGAGATGCTGAGGATCCTGAAGTGAGAGGAGCCACATAGGAGAGTTGGAGTGATGGCCTGCGAACTGTGGAAGGAAAGCTTGACAGCTAATCCCCAGAATGATCCAGAGGTGGTGTCAGACCAGTGGTGAGTGGTGCACTCCATGACAGGTACACACAGCATTTAATACACTGGGCCAATCCAGGACTCAGTCACAGCAGCCTAACCCTATAGGGACATTATAATTTAAAGATGAAGTCTGACAATCCTTTCACTTAATGTAAATGCACAGGAGCTGTGTACATGTGGTAGATAGCACAAGAACTTCCCTTGTATCCCTCAAGTAAGGGCCTATCTGGAGTGCAGAAACTCTGGAGACAGCAGGGACCCTTCCTGCTCAGTGGACATATGAAAGCAGGCCTGACACGCAAAAGGTAGCATGCCACTCCCCAGGAAAACACTGAGCAGCAAGCACACTCCCTACAGCTAACAAAATGGCTGGTGTGACTCTGCCTAATTAGCATGCGAGAGCCCATAGATATTAATAATCTAGTCCTGTATGCCTGTTTAATTAATATGGTGAACAATAAAGGAGAGCTCCAGCTATAAAAGATACAAGTGGCGTGGAAGAGATGCTGATTTTGCACTTCATTTGCACCTCACCTCTTTTGTTCAAATAAAGACCTCATTGGAAAATCTCACATTAATAGTCGATATTCAATATAGCATAGAGAGCACTGCAAAGCATTTTTATGATGAGAAAGATCTTGGACTGTTTCTAGTGACCAATGCTGTTAATAAACAAGCTGTTCAAGACAAAAATTCTTTCCGATTCTCCCAAAATGGGAGGAGGACAGAATGGATATTAATGTTGATTTCTCACGTCAAAACAAACCAGTCTCCTAAGGGCTGGCTAACTATAGACACACATCTTTTACATGTATACACTTATGAACACAGAGCATGTATGCAGACCCATAACTGGTGGTAATAAACTGCATTCATCACGCACCTTTGACCAGCTCACCTGCTCTCTTACCCCCACATCTAAATCCTGAGGGGGATCTTTTAATATTAACAGTCTCAAAGTGCTGGTGGGAAGGGTATTTTGTTCTTTTAAATCAGTCTCTCAGAGAACAATTTCCTTCTTTTTCAAATTTATGCTTCTCTGAGTCTTTTCATGAGAATATTTGGTTCTATGCCAGTATCAGGTTTAAGATCCAGTACCTTAGAGAACTTCAAAACTTAGGAACAGGAGCTTTATCCATCAGACAGAAGCCTTATCTGTTTTATAACAGATCAAAAGGCAACTGGAATGTCACAAGTTACTGAGAAACAGATGCATTATATTATTATTTATTTTTGTACTAGGGTAGCACACAAAAGGCCCCCATCAAGATCAGGATATAAGTGACAGCATAATGTAGCCTCATTACTCATGAATGGGAAAGCCATGAGTGAATTATCCAGATCATTCCAAATGAGTGCCAATAACCTTTATTTCATACCATGCCTTCAAATATTCTGTATCACTTCCTTATTTCAGAGACACAGATTTTTTTTTTTAAAAAAGGGATATTATTTTTCATATCCTTGTGCTGGTAAAGCCAGGTTCTCTTAGGATAGTAAGTGCAAATGCACAGGGCTCTGACAGTGCGTCTACACTTGTAAATTAAGTCAACTTAATTTACTCTGCGTCTACACTACACTTTCCTTAAGTCGACTTAAGCAACTGCTTACGTTGACTTAAGGAAAAAATTAAGTCGACTTTGTAAAACCTCATTTTAAGTCGACTTTGCTGGCTAAGTTGACTTTAGAAAGTCGACTTAGCTAGTGGAGATGTGGAGTAGCCCTAAATCGACTTTAAGTCGACTTAGGGGGCTCCAGGGCTTCCCCACTGCCCTCCCTGCCAGGGTGGCTGGCACAGCCACAGTCTGGCATGCCCCCCCCAAGGGCAGGGCTGCCCCTATGCCCTGCCCGGCTCCCTGTCCCCCTTTGCCCCATTGTACCAAAGTACAATGGGGCCAAGGCTGAGCCTCCTGGCACTTGGCAAGGGGTGCCCCCCACCACCGTGGACCTGTCCCAGGTCCACCAAGCCCCTACAAGTCGACCTAGGCGTCCAGTGTGGATGCTCTAGGTGGATTTTGTAGGGTCCCTTCTAAATAGACTTAAAATTTAAGTGTGGACATGCTAAGTCGACCTAAATTAACAAGACAACAGAGTCCTGTGGCACTTTTAAAGACTAACAGATTTATTTATCGCATGAGCTTTCGTGGGAGAAAATCCCACTTCGTCAGATGCTTTGAAGATAGGAAAGTTACAGAATGGGAGGAAATTAAATGCAGGGGAGTGTATGGCATAGCATCAGGTCAGGCTGTAACAGCAAAGCTCATGTGATAAATAAATCTGTTAGTCTTTAAAAGTGCCACAGGACTCTGTTGTCTTTCTACAATAGACTAACACAGCTACCCCTTTGTAAATTAACAAGTGTAGACATAGCCTGTGGGAGTGAAAAATGATAAATAATACATTTTAGAAGGTTCTAAAAATGATGTAAAGTAAGTTTTCCAGACATAAACCCATCATGTCTTTCAAAGACCTCCAAGAACCAAACCCCAAAGCTCTGACCACTTGTAAGGGATGGGAATGGAGATGGTCCTCATTTCTAGTGGAAGCTCCTGTTTCTTCATGAGATACCTTAAACCTCCAGTGGTTCAAAATGAACACTCCCCTTTCCTGGGCTTAGGAGAATTTAATGTTGGCATTGAGAAACGAAAAGCACATTTGGAAGTTAGGAGGAAACATTTATGTGGAATGATTTTTATTTATTACATGGCTGCTTTTTGAAGCTGCCTAGAAACTTGAAGTGTTAGAATGAGGCCAAAAGGAAATAGTTAGTGGTTGGGGGTGCAAGTGAAGCAGTGAAATGTGCACACAACTGTTTTTTACTTTGCTATCTGTCACAGGGCATACACAGAAGGTGGAAATGTAGGAATATGCGCAGAGTTATCTGCTCAGAAAAAGGGCTGGATTCTCCACTATGTTGTGGGAATTTTGTAGTTTTCTAAAAGAAGAGTGCAGAAACCCGTGCAAGAGTGAGCAGTGATGTTTCACTTTGGGTTTTTGCCAAAAAACTAGAGCATTTTAAAAAAGATACAGCATACTTCAGATCTCTTGCCAAGTTTAAATCTATTATGTAGCCTATGAAAAGCTAGTGAAAATATGGTATCATCTCTATTTTACTGATGTAAGTTGTAGGCACTTGTGGAAAGGGTGTGCTTACAAGATTTTTGTTGATGTGACACAATCTCCATGGAAACTTACTAGCCAAGGTACAAAACCCTCACGCCCCCTTTTACACAACTGATCCATGATAAGGAAAAAGCTATTTATATTTTACTCATCTGCTCTCCAAACATATATTATTCTGATTGTGTGGGTAAATTGAATTTCACAACATGCTTCCAACTGCTCATAAATACAGTGCTCTTGATCTAATACAAGGAACCTCCACTTATGTCACAAAGTTGCACATTCATACCTAAAAGAATATATGGATCTTAATAAGCCATTCATGAATTCACTTTCTCACATCCCTTTCTCAAATCTCTGCAAAAATTACTGTTTCAAAATGCCATTTCTGTGCATACAGTAATACTGTAGACCATAACAAAATACTCAAATCAAGAGCACTACAATTAAGCACTAAATAATGGATACTGGCAGCAACATGCACATGAGCTAATCACACAATATTGGTGTCAAAAAATCAAGACAAAATAATTTGAGAAAAGGAAAGAAAATTGATCTACTCCATCAGGCTAAATGAAAGCTCTAAACACAATTCAGCTACAGGTATGAAGCCAATGACATAGCAACTGTTCTATGACTCTGAACATGATTATGCCCTGAGGAATAAAACTGCAACCTTTACATTTACCTTTCCTTAAAAAGCTGTTTGGGTGCCTCTAAGCTCTTTGGAAGACAACACTGCAATCATTACTGAGTGCAGTATTATTTTCAGTAGCTTATGTCATATGTTCAGATATTTGGCATTTATTCACACAACCTTTACACATAATTCTGCCAAACAAATAGTGCCAGCATCCCCTAAATTTGTACTGCAAATGCCTTGGATGTAATGGTTGATGAAGTTCAAATATTGTAAAACCAGGTTATAATTTTGTTTAACATTTTTAATATACAAAGCAAAACAGACGCATACAGAATTCAAATGTGACATTGGCATTTATTAAATCAATACAAGAACTGGCTGCTCCCTCTAGTGTTAAAAATAAGGTGATGTCACATTTCAAAATAGAAGCCCTGAGAAAGAATACAATAAAATAAAAACAATACAGATTTGGCTGTTTTCAAGCTGCTCTGGACTGTGTGCAGTAGAGCATTTAGCTTGTAAACATTACAACAGCAGCAGCACTTCTGCTTGTAGAGAAAATCCTAATGCAAGGCCTCGATAAATCTGCCAGACACCTAGGGGCCAGCCCCAAAATTCAGGCAGCCCTAGGTATCCAGCAGAGAAGGAGCCCCCCACTGAGCCACCACAAAGCTGCCCTGGTTCCTTTGGATGGCAATTCCCTCCCCCACTGCCGGAAAAACCCACTGCTGGTGGCTGTTTTGGCGGCAATGGGGGAAAAGGGACAGACAGTGGCACTCTTCCCCTCCAGTACAGCTGTCTCTCCCCAGCAGCTGCACCCCCTGCCCAGTGCTGCTGAAAGAGCCGCCGGCAACAGCTTTTTTTCAGCAGCTGGGAAGGAGGGTTCTTTAGAAAACCACGCACTCCCATCTCTTCCCCCCTCTCCTCCCCCGTAAAAAGAGCCTCCAGCAGTGGCTTTTTTCAGCATGGGGGATGGGAAGCCGCAGTGGCTTTTCAGTGCTGGGAGCTGGGTGCGCTCTGCACAAGGCGACCTGGCATTTAGGATTTGTCAAGGCCTGTGCTAATATCCTTACCTGGGGTTTGATAGTTCCTCATGAACTGTGTGTGGAGGGGAAAGACCACGCATGTCTCTCTCAGCAGTCATGTCTTCATGCATCTGTCCTCTTATGCGAGAGAGAGTGGATCTGAACCAGTTTTTACTCTGTCCTCATGGCTGAATAAAAACTGATCTCAGTCTTTGATGCATTAAGATACACATTTTTTTTGTAACTACAATAGCTTTTCAACCCCCGCTCCCCCACACTCCCCAATAAAAAACGAATTGCCTTTCATTTTACTTATTTATACTTTTGTGTTCATATGTGCTCAGCTTTCAAGCTGATCTGCAGAGGGATGTAACACTTCAACTGATTTTGAACTACTCTTTAGTATAGTTGCTACTCAACAAGGTAAGTGGAGTAAAAAGTGAAGCAATTTTTCTGTTCATAAATGGAAACAGTTGGGTTTGGTTTTATTTAATTTTATTTTTTGCTCTAATCTCTGGCTTTCTACTGAAAAAAACTACCAGTATACCTGTGTGCACATGAGCACCATTCACTGAACTATTTTTAAGACAACTTAAAACTACTTTGATTGCAGCTAGGTTTTTTACTAGATTCCAAACGCTTAAGACACAGAAAAGAATGTCTGTCCAGTTTTCCGATTCAAAGAGTTTGTTCTTCCTTCTTTTTAAGTAGGAAGTGGCAGATTCTTTTACAGTAAGGTAGTGTTGAATTATCCAAAGTGATTTTAAATCTAAAAAATCCATTACACAAAGTACACATGCTGTAGGTCTGGATGGAAGTGCAAAGGTGACTTTTATCTCTTCCAATTCTAGACCATTGTGTGTAGGATCAGTTATTGGTGCCTGTTATAATCTAAGTGCAACATTTAAAAAACCACTTACTCTGTTACTATCATGCCCAGGGCTGAAACAGCAGCCAGGAATTGGTATAGCAGAGATATGTCCCAGGCATGCTCCTCTTTATCTGGCTATGTCCTGCATGTGGGCAGCAGGGAACAGGTGGGATGGATGAGAGCACGGACAAAAGAAAGTCAACACTTACAGAATTACTCTGATTTCCAGCTAATGTGGGAAGAGGTGTTCTAAATAAAGCCTTCATATTAAACTACTTTTGTTGGTATTGTCAAGTTACCAGTTTGTTACCAATGGATTTTTACAACAGTTCAATGTCAACCGCTGTTTGAAGAGAGCTCAACAACCTTCTAGTCCTCCAAAAAACAATATAGCTGTATTCCCCGAGTACCTACAATCTAAACAGCAAGTAACAAAATGAATTTTTCCTCTTATTCCCTAAGCAGAGAGCACCAAATTTAAGGATCACCTTGAACTGTAGTCAGTTTGGCAATACAGCCCCAGTGTTAGCAATGTTGAGATTCTTTAAAAACAAAACACAAGAAATCAGCAGCATAAACACAGTCTTCCAAAAAGGAGCTAAAAGTATGGTCAGGTTGGCAGAAGAATATTTGACAGTGTCAAGAGATCTAGGGCCTATTCTTAACTCTACCTTTGACTCCCACCCTAAGTCCCTCTTTGCCTTAGTGTCCCAACCAAGAAAATACTCCTACCTTTGCAAGTGCTTTGAATGTGTGGATGAAAGATGATTTATAAGAGTTAAATATTATGAACCAAAGAAGCCTGAGTGGATACTCGATCTAGTGCAAAACACCGTTTCCAATCAATAGTACCAAATTTCTGCTCCATGAAACAGGAACTTAAACTTGTTTTCTGCATTAAAGGAGCCAACAATGTTACATACATTTCTTGTGGCACTTTTAAAGACTAACAGATTTATTTATCGCATGAGCTTTCGTGGGAGAAGATCCCACTTCGTCAGACGCTTTGAAGATGGGAAAGTTACAGAGTGGGAGGAAATTAAATGCAGGGGAGTGTATGACATAGCATCAGGTCAGGCTGTAACAGCAAATCAAAATAGATGTTAGGATTCAAAACACTGGGGAACAGCACATAGAGGAGGGGGAGGTCAAATCACTAGTTGTAATGCGAGAAAAATCCATAGTCCCTGTTTAACCCCAAGCCAACTGAGTCAAATTTGCATATAAGTTCGAGTTCTGCAGTCTCTCTTTGAAGCTGTGATTTGTTATTCATCTGTTTCAACACAGCTATTAAGTCGTCAAGGGAGTGAGCAGGGAGATTGAAGTGTTCCCCTACAGGTTTTGCAGTGTTGCAATTTCTGATGTCAGATTTGTGTCCATTGATTCTTTGGCGCAGAGACTGTCCTGTCTGTCCAATATATAAGGCAGAGGGGCATTTCCGGCACATGATGGCATAAATCACATTGGTGGATGAGCAGGTGAACGAGCCCTTGATGGAGTAGGTGGCTTGATTAGGCCCTGTGATGGTGTCATCAGTGTAGATATGAGGGCAAAGTTGGCAGCGTGGTCTGCTGCAGGGCTGTGTTCCTGCTTTAGTGTTTCTGTTCTGTGATCTGTAGTTGCTGGTAAGCATCCTTTTAAGGTTAGGGGGCTGTTGTCTTTCTACAATAGACTAACACGGCTACCCCTTTGGAATTTGACATACATTTCTTGTTAGTCATAAAAAAGCAGGGCTTGGGTCTTACATATAGCTAAAGGAAACCTATTTAATACTCAACTTTAAACTTCTTACACAATATAAAAGTGTTAGACTATTTTAAAATATCTCAAATCATTGCTTTAAAACAACCTTTAAATCATTATTTTTAAAACAAGCACTGCCAAAGTGAAGGATGGTTACTCAAGAGAAATCCTCCCTGCCTTGTATTATTAAGTTGCATGATGGTAATTCACAGTATGCTTAGCATAGTGCTGAGTGTCTCCTTAAAGCTAAATAAACAGAGTCCTGTGCCACTTTTAAAGACTAACAGATTTATTTATCACATGAGCTTTCATGGGAGAAAATCCCACTTCATCAGATGCTTTGAAGGTGGGAAACTTACGGAATGGGAGGAAATTAAAATGGGAGGAAATTAAAATTCACAGGAGCCTGTTGTTGTTTCAGTAGAAATGCTTCTGTAAGTTTCCCGTCTTCAAAGTGTCTGACAAAGTGGGATTTTCTCCCACGAAAGGTCATGCAATAAATAAATCTGTTAGTCTGTAAAAGTCCCACAGGACTGTTTGTTTTTCTGCAATAGACTAGCACGGCTACCCTTTTGGAACTTGATTACTTAAAGCTAATGAGTGTAAGGTCACCAAGAGTTTTTTTGTGGGCCTTCACTAGCTTCCATTACACATTCTACCACCTTTAATTGAATGAAAAGTAATCAGTGTAACAACTTTTCTGAGAAATACAAAAAGACCTGCATTTCCCCTCATCAGTGCAAACAGAATGTATAGAAAGAGAACTACATTAAACAAAACACACTATTATAGAGGAGAAAGTGCTGAGATTCAGACTTTTTGCTATATTCATGGTAAGCCAGTAAAAGCATTTCTACTGAACCTCCCTGCCTTCTTCAACTTCAGCTGTCTGTGACTGCAGCTGAGGCCATGTATACCCCCGTGGTGGCTGGAGCCAGGGTTTTGCACCCCTCAGCCTCCCTACTCCCATGGCTGTGCACCCCATCTTCCCCCTCAGCCAGGCTGGGGTGGTGCATCACCCTCCCTCCCAGTGGCAGCAGGGCTTTGGCCTGACAGTCATCAGCCCCATGGGGCTCCAGCTGTCATTCCTCCCAACCCCACTCAACTCCCCCTGATTATTTTTAGTAAGTCACAGATAGGTCACGGCTCACGGGCACCTGTGAATTTTAATTTATTGCCCACGACCTGCCTATGACTTTTACTAAAAATAACTGTGACAAAATCTTAACCTGAATTGTTAGAGATAGACACAAACCAAACTCCGAATACCCAAGCGCTCTTCAACATTCAGATTCAAACTTCGTGATTCAGGCTCACATCTGTTCCTTGAACGTGAGGTTCGTCGGTCTTAGATTTTTCACTAAAAGCGTACATTTTTTACAGTGAGATCACTCTATATCTGAACTATCAGTTCTCATCTTCAGTGGAAACCTGCATAAAACTTTCAAATGATGAACCAGGGATCTTAAATTCCTAACTTTGCTGCTTCCCCTCTCTCTTTTCTTCTCTATGACTGGAAGGCTGTTAACACCAAACTGTCTGTTCAAAATTTGTATTTAGTAGTGACTAAGTCGGAATTAGCCCATGTCTACTTTACAACATTATGTCGACCTAACTTATGCCAGCATTCAGCCACCGCAGTCATAGTGCACACTTGGCAGTTGTGTTGGTAGCACACGTCCTCACAGAAACGTTCGTATTGATTGTCTTGTTTGTAGAGCACTGTGGGATAGCTCCTGAAAGCCAGGCACTGTCAGTATAAGTATAAGGTAGTCACTAGTAAATGGACAGAGAGACATATGAGAGCAGCACTCAGATTTACGTGAAATGTTCACTTCTGATTGTTTCAGACCACAGATTACAAAAGGAAGCGTGTATCTAGACATTTATTCCAGCTTTATCATTCTCTGAGTAGCTCATAGGAAGCTTTGAATGCACTTTTACCAAACGCTTGCCTCTATGATGCTAATTTCTCACATCTTTAAGAGCTGGGTTCAAATATATCATGGAGCAACTGTAGCATCCATCCTCCTGAACTTTTCATGAAGGGGGAAAAAAAACAACTACTCAGAATAGGAAAGAAATGACCAATTTTTGTCTTCCAAGTCACTTTCAGAAATTGTACAGGCTGAAAAAGGAAAATTAAGGTTTTACAGGTAGCCAATTTCTTAAAGATTTGTTTTTTGTAATCTTACAAAGCTGGCATCATTCCTAGACACAGGTCACATTCTCCCTTTTCTAGATTGGTGTCAGTGAAAAGACAAATCACACTAAGTCCCTAATTCTGCAGAGGCACAGAGATGATTAACTACGCACACCGTGTAGTCTCTGACTTGTGTATAAGTCTTTGCAGGTCTAAAACCCAAACTCCTTTGAACAGGTCATTTTGAAAGTCAACATCTATAGTAATTTCTATGTCAATAGCCTGATCTATTACTTAACAACACAGTTGAAGGCAAGAAAGGATTACTCACCGGTCAATCACAATCTCTTTCTGTCTTAGCAACCCTTCTTTGATCTTCATAAGGGATTCCCAATTACTGAAATCTTGATAGCCTGTACTTGGGTAACCTTGATGAGAAGATCCAGTCAGAAGCTGCATTAAAAAATTTGTACAGATCAGTTTCAAAGAACAATTATTCTAAGGAATTTTTCCATGTTCTATGAGTTTCAAGTGTAAATTTCTTCTTTCTGAAGCACAAGATATCCTTGTATTTAATTTTGCAGTTTGCTTAACTTTCCTTTAAATAAAAGAATTAGGCATGGAGGAAAGTTAATATTTTTTAAAAGAGCAAAGGTGCCATTTTAAAAATCATCTTAGATTACTTTGAAAGTATTTTTAAGACAATATTTCTTGAAACAAAAGCTAAAGGGAAAAGGCCATGGCAAGGTAAAATATAATGTGCTGAAGAAGTACTACTGTGTGTTAATGCACATTTTTATGAACTCACTGCAGTTTTTGAGAATCAAAAATTTTCTGATGGTATTAGAGCATTTAGCACTAGATTCAAAGATACTAGATTCAAACATACCACTGCCATTCATAAAATCACTGCTCAGCTGCCACCTAAAAGGCTCCTCCAGAGTATACGCACAAAGGCTATGTCTACACTTAGAAAGTTAAGTCGACTTTATTAAGTCGACGTAGAGACTCTACACTAGACTCTTAAGTTGACTTGGGGGGGGGGGAGTTGAAGGGGTGCATAGTGGGAAGTGTGTCCGCATGGCAGCAGAGAAGGTCTTCCTTCCCCCGGCCACACCTTCCAAAAAGGAAGTGGCTCAGCCCCTTCCCATTGTGCCTGGCAACTTGGAGCTTGAGCAGGTCATGGACCAGCCTCTTCTCCAGCGCTTCGCCAGGCAGCTGCATGACACCTGCCAGCTAGTGGCAAGGCTTCTTCGGCTGTGGAGCAGGCCTGTCTCGCAACCCACCAGCGTGGAGGAAGACGACAGCCTGCCCCCTACCTTGCTGCCCCATCAAGCTGCCACACTCACAGCACTGCGCTCCGTGCCTCGTCGCTTCTGGGCACGTGATGCCAACAGCGACTGGTGAGAGGAGATCGTCCTCACCACCTGGGACGATGACATGTGGCTGCAGAGCTTTAGGATGAGCAAGTGGGCTTTCCTCGAGCTGGTCCGCGAGCTCACCCCGGTTCTGCAGTGCATGGACACCAGACTCCGACCCGCCCTGCCCGTAGACAAGCGAGCGGCCATCGTCATGTGGAAGCTGGCAACCCCGGACTCCGACCGCTCCGTGGCCCAGCAGTATGGCATTGGGAAGGCCACTGTGGAGACCGGAGTCATGCAGGTCTGCAGGGCAATCAACTGGTCCTGCTAGCCTGCCTCGTCACCATGGGCAACCTGCATGAACTCCTCGCCGGACTCAGCTTCCCCCACTGAGGGGGCATTGTGGACACCACCCACATCCCCATCCAAGCCCCGGAACACCACGCCAGGGACTATGTCAACCACAAGAGGTACCACTCCGTGGTCCTGCAGGCCCTTGTGGACCAATGCAGAATCTTCCAGAAGATCTATGTGAGCTGGCCGGGGAAGGTGCATGACAGGCGCATGCAAGTGGGCACCTTCTTCCCCGACCACACTATCACCATCAGGGAGGTGCAGGTGCCAGTCCTGATCCTGGGGGATGCCGCCTACCCCGTGCTCCCCGGGCTGATGAAGCCATACACGGGCCGCATGGATGACAGCAGGGACTTCTTCAATCGGAGGCTCAAGGCTTCAATCGGAGGCTTCTTCAATCTTGGCTCAACCGGAGGCTCAAGCGTGCCTTCGGCCATCTCAAGGCCCTCTGGAAGGTCCTCCTGACCCGCCTGCAACTCGGGGAGAGCAACCTCCCAGAGGTCATCAACACCTGCTGTTGCCTGCACAACCTCTGTGAGCTGCGGGGGGAAAGGTTCCCCCGCATCTGGAAGGCCGAGTGACTCGCTGTGCGGTACGAACAGCCCGACGACACCCTGTCCTGGACTCAGCGGGTCCACCAGCAAGCACAGCTCCTCCGGGATGCGCTGAGGGCCCCCTTCGACAGAGAGGAGCTACCAGGCCCCGTCACCTCCACCACCCACCCATCTCTGCCCCTCACCCCACACATCTGTCTCCCCCTGTCCCCACACCAATAAAAAGCACAACACGCTGGATAACAGTGTTCAGGTTTTTATTCAGAGGGGGAAATGGGGGTTGGGAGCTGCGGGGGTAGGGAGGATCGGGAGGAGTGAAGGTTGGGGGGAGGGGCCAGTGCTAGTGGCCTCCGGAAGGTGGGTCCTGGGTTGCAGATGTCCGTCCCGAGTCCTGGCCTGCCGGCGAGGAGGGCTGCCTCTGGGGCGCAGGGCGGGGCCCTGAGGGAACAGGTGCACCTCCAGACACTCCAGGGACTGGGTCTGCCGTTCCATGAGGTTGAGCATGCGCTCGAGCAGCCTCTGCGCGCCCCTCCGGTGGGCATCCTCCTGCTCCTGCCGCGCCACCAGGCGTGCCTCGGTCCGCTCACTGATGCGGACCAGGTCTTTGAGGAGCTCGTCCTGCAAGTGATGCACCCTCCTCCTCGTGATCAGGCCTGGCAGGGCGCCAGAAGTGCCGCGTGTCACGGGCGCAGGTGCTGCTGGGGAGGAACAAAGAAGAGGGTCCCTCCCATTAGCTGGTGTGGTGTGCAGCCTGACAGCAGTTGCTGTTCCCTGACCATCCCCCTGCTTCCCAGTCCTTGTCCTTCGGGACAGGGACTCCTTGGTACACGCCGGCGTGCTGTGCTGCCCAGATCGGGAGCAGTGCCCACGGTGGTGAGCTGCAGGCAGCCCTGCCTCGGAGGGTCTCTCCTGAGGCCACGTGCCACTGGTGTCGGGCACATGCTGTCTGGCCTTGGTGCTCCTGCCTACGGTCCCCCCACCCCATCTCCCGACAGGCCACTGCCCTGCTCACCTCCAGGTTCCCACGGCCACGCAGGCCCCAGCCCCTCTGCCCCTGTGGGAGTGTCTTCCCCCTCGACCCTGCCTGTCCCTGGGCCATGTCCCCCTGCACTCCCTGTCCCACAGGCATGCCCAGCCCTGCCCGCAGGGAGGGAGGGAGAAAGGGAGGGAGCACTCACCAGCAGGTGCAGCAGATGTCTGGTGTGGTGTCCCCTCGCCTGGGTTTTCTTCAGCTGGGGGACCTGCTCCTCCTCCTCGGTGGCCGTGGCTGCTGTCGAGGCAGGGATGAGCTCCAGGCTGGCAGCTGGCTCCAGGGCTGGCGAGGTGCCCTCCTGCTCCTGCTGGGTACTGGCCTTGCCCTGCTCCAGCACCACAGTTTCGTCCCCCAAGTCCTCCTCCTGGTCGTTGTCGAGGGATGGGGGGCTCGGCAGAGTTGATGGTGTGGGCTGGGAGGCTGCCACTCTGCTGCCCCAGAAAAGCATGCAGCTGCTCATAATATTGGCAGCTGGTGGTGGGGGCTGCCCCCGTCTGGAGCGTTGCCGCCCAGGCCTTCTGGTACCCCTGCCGCAGGTCCTTGATTTTTACCCAGACCTGCTGGGTGTCCCAGGTGTGGCCCTTGGCAGCCAGGGCCTGGGAGATGGAGACATACACTTCCCAGTTGCGATGGCTGCCTCGCAACTGAGAACTGACTGCCTCATCCCCCATATTGTCAGCAGATCGAGGATTTCCTGGTGGCTCCAGGATGGGGCCCACCTGCAGCTCTGGCTTTGTTCTGCCCTGCTCCCAAGCAGCAGGTCTGGCCAGCTCTGGGGAGCAGGGTGGTCAGGGGTGAGTCTTGCCCTGTGGTTAGCCAGGGCAGGCTCTTCCTGTACCAGGAACTCTGGGAAGGAGGTCACAGAGGAAGGTCTGGAGGCCATGGAGGTCGATCTAGGGCTACTCTGCATCTCCACTGGCTTAAGTTGAGTTAATAAGGTCGACTTAAGCATTAAGTTGACCGAAAAGGAGGTGTTATTAAGTCAACTTAACTCTTCCTTAAGTTGACTTAAGGAACTGCTTAAGTTGACTTAAGGAAAGCCCAGTGTGGACACAGAGTAGTTTCAGTCGACTTAACCCTCCTTAAGTCGACTTAATTTGTAAGTGTACACACACCCAAAAAGCTGCCTGAAGCCTGATGCTGCCCCCCCAGCCAACGAGCTGCTCAGAGCTCAGCCTAAGCCCTGGCACTCCCTTGCCTAGTTCCCCAGCAAGGCCAATCCCAGCCATGCACTGAGCATGCCTAACCTGCACAGAATACAGATGGGGGGGAGCAGTTGGAAATTTTTGGTGCATCAGCAATGTGTGTGTTGAGAACTGGGGCAGGCAGGCATGAGTGTGTGTTGTCCCAGCATACCCAATAGTCCTAGTGGTTAGGGCACTCCTGTGGGAGAGGAGGGAGACCCAGGTTTGAATTCCCACACTGTCTGATTTAGAGCAGGGACTAGAATCCAGGTCCCCTGCATCCCAGGTGAAACTGCTAATTGAGTATTCTGGGGTGCGTCTCAAATCCCTCCTGATGAAACTGTACCAATTACATAAATAGTTAAACATTCACTGAAGCAGAGACTTGAACCTGACTCTCCCATATCCCAGGGAGTGCCCTAAATGCCAAGCTATTGAGTCAGTCTCTCACTTTCTCTCTCTCTGGACCAGTGAATATTTATACAAAAGGAACAAACTCCAACAGGAGAGAGACTGCACTCCATAATACCCAATAGCCTGGTGATTTGGGCACTCAGCTGGGATGTGTGAGACCTGGGGTGAAGTCCCTGCTCCAAATGAGGCAGAGCGGGCATGTGAAAACAGGTCTTTCTCCATCCCAGGGGAGTGCCTAGCCACTGGGCTGTTACTTACAAGAAGGAAAGTCTCTCTCTCTTCCCCACCTCTCAAAAAGGGGGCTGACCTGGCTTAGGTGACTAACTCCAGGAGAGGGCTCATGGCTGAGAACCCTGAGTGGAGATGGGTGCCTTCTTCTGGCCTGCCAACCAACTGCCTAAGTCCCAGATCATATGGAGTTGGGTGCTTAAGTACCTTTGTGGATCTGGGGCCTCAGTCCTGCACCTTTCCTCTGCATTTCATTCTCCACCTGCTTAGAAGGCTCCATATTCCACTTGGTGGCTTCTGTGGATCCCTTCCTTGGGCACCTTAGGTTTTGTCTACATTAGCATTTTTGCCAGCCAAACTTCATTGCTCAGACGGGGTGGGGGAAAACAAATAAACAAACAAAAACCTCACACCCTTGAACATCATCAACAACCCCACACCCTTGAACAAGATGAGTTCTGGCTCTTTGGCCTGTTTTCATTCTCATTCATCAGTCTACTTTAGAAGGCCTTACACCTTAATGGCATGTCCATTTGTCTGTCTATCTGTGATATGGTAACTTTTGAATCCCACATCCAATGAAGTCCAAAATTTCAAGGAATGTTCTAGGACCCAGTGACCAGAACCCTCTTGATACAGGTGGAAATCTGAAAACAGAGAACGGGGCACATGAAGTCTCTGCCAGCTCTGCAGCCCACAATGCCTCAAGTACTTCTCCAGTTGTCTATAAATCAAAGAAGTGATCATGGCACCCACTGACACCTTACAGAACAACAATGTGTCCATCTCATATCTGCTCATCCTCCCAGTACATTAATAGGCTGACACAAAGAATGACTCCTTCCCCAGACAAACAAACAAACAAATAAAAGAATGATGGAAGGGCATATACGGAAAACTCCTAGTGGGTAAGGGATGTGAGAGGACTCTGGTTTGAGCAGGAAGGAATTAAGAGTTAATGAAGATTCACACAGAATCGCTGCCATAAGTGATGGGGGGTGGAAAGAGAGACTGGAGTGCCCTAGAAAGAAAGAGCACTCAAGCCCTTGACACAGAAGGCAATGGAAGGCATGTGGGGAAGCAAGGATGAAGGAGCACACAGAAATGCTGCTGTGGAGGAGGGATGAGAGACCCTGGAAGTGTTGTAGGAGCAGGAGTCCTGAAAACAGGGGGATGGGAGGGTGGCACACAAGGGCTATGTCTACACTGGCAAGTTAGTTCGAATTAAGGAAGCTTAATTCGAACTAACTTAAGCCTTGGCCACACTAGGCTTTCATTAGTTTGAATTAAGGTCTTCCTTAATTCAAATTAATAAATTTGATTATACCTTTCGAACGAACACTTAATATGAACTAGTTAGTTCAATTAAGTCAGTGTGGCCATGTTAGTTTGAACTAACTGCTTAGTTCGAACTAACTGGCACATTGAACTTAACGCAACTGACTAATTCGAACTAAGCAAGTGCCATGCTAGTTCGAATTAAGTTAATTCAAACTAACTAAAATTAGTTTGAATTAGTTATTTGGAATTAACCAATTCGAACTAACTTTGGTAAGTGCAGACATAGCCATGGAGCTTGAGGGAGAGGAATGGAAAAAAATGTAAGGAGCACCTGATATGTGCAATATAGCTTGTGTAAACTAAGCTCAAAGTGTGAAACTCCCTAATCTTTAGAAAACAACTAAAAAAAACAGGGATGAGGGGGCAGAGATTAAAATCAGCGATGGACATCCTATCTCTTATTTGAAAACTGTATAGAAGCCTCTTTGTTCTTCTAGCTAGCTGAATATTTCACTACATAAATCTACTGCAGAAATTGTTTTAAAAAAAATCAGGCTTAGTACTACGACATACATCAAAACACACCACAAAAGCTGCTTCATACAATAAAACAATGGTGTGCAGCATTGTCAGTGACGTGTTTTCCAGCAGCACTGACCGGGCAACACACATTTGAAAGTTAAACATATAATGATAAATGATTTGCCAAATATCTGTTATACCATGGCAGTGGGGTCAAAATATATACAATCCTTAAGGTCTATTTAAGGTGACATTCACAAACAAACTTCTTGTTATTGGAACATATCTAGTCCCATAGAATGCACAATGTTTAGAGAGCAGCATCATTTTATATGAAACCTATCAGACCTGCGTGTTTTTACTGGCCATTCCAAGCTGACCAATCATTTTTCTATTTCTTGTATCCTTTTGGTTTTGTGCTATAAATACTTCAGTAGCGCCGAGCATAACAAAGGCTCACTTCACGCATTTAGAGCACATGGTGTTGAGTACTCCCAACAGCTTTCTAAATAGTTTGAATTGTGCGATGATAAAAACACAGGTGGTCCAATTACAGTGGAGAACTTTTGTCCCTTGAAGCCATCAAGTCATGTAATGGGAAAACAGTTTGTCTTTAAGAGCACATGCAGCAAAGTCAACAACACGTTCCACTTCAAACGCCATCACTCTCCACTGGAGCTGGAAGAGATGCCAATCTGAAACACACAGCATTCTTTTCCAACTGCCCAAGAAAACATGACTATTTTTGCTGGCTGGCACCTCTTCCAAGCATAACTAACTCAGATTAAAAACATCTGTTTAGTTAAAACAGATGTTTTCTCTCTGAACCATGGACATCCAAAGCCTCACTGGCTTGTTTTTGAACAAGGGCTTGGCCTGGACTTTCAGGACCTGCCAAGCCTTCAAGTCACTGTAAGACACAGCTAGTTGTTGGGGGGCATGGAGGGTAAAATCTTTTCTGTACTTGCTTATATGCAAATATTTATTGCTGGGATACAAATTGCTGACTGATATCGTCATGTCTCCTAACAGTGGGAATTTTTTTTTTCTCTCTAGACTTCAAGATACTAACATTCAGATAATTTAACCAAATACTATGTGGGGGCCAATTTTCAACAACAATATTAAAATCTCCTCTCCAAATTTCCTCATGCTTTTTGCCTTAGAAAGCATTCAGTAGTTCAGCACATATAATTAGATGGGGCCAAAATGCTGAGGACCTATGTTGAAAAGTTAAAATAAATGATTGTTAAGAGAATATTCCTGAAAAGTTGTATTTTAACAAGTTATTAAAATATATCACCATCACCTTTATAACAGTCAAGTCTCCAGCTGCCGATTACTGTTTCTCACAATCAGCAAGAAGCCAAAAATCATACTGTTTAAGTGAATGACACTTCTGAATGATTGCTTGCTGTCCAATCGGCTGTTTCAAAAAGCCACACTTTTTATGGACTGTACATAGCACGCTTGTAACAACATAGTCTAAAGAAATTATCACGCAAGCTCTGTCATGAAGAATAGCAGGACTTTTCTTCATTTTGGGAAGGAGGTGGCGATGAAGGAGATAGGAGGAGGGGGAAACCACAAACCTGTGTGGTGTGTACCTCAACTCTACAGCAGTTCCCAAAATAACGTTAAAGGGTTAGACTAGGGAGGAGGAATCAAAGCCTAAAGATCTAGCCCTGGACAGAGACTCTTCTGTTCTCTCTTCCTCTGTCCAGGGGGCAGAAGAGGGCTTCAGAGCTGCAGCAGAGGCTTTGGTTTAGTTCTATTACTGCTCCATCATCTGTGAGAAAAGCATGGGGGGGATTCTTTAACGTCCTTCCCTCTGTCACCTCCTCATACCTCTTCTCAGCCATTAGCCATTCACTCAGGCTGACTGCATGTAGCTGGAAGTGCTCTTTAAATACAACATGCCTGCAACGTAGGGAAGTTTTCTACCAATTTCACTGATGGGTAAAATAAAGCACAGAGAAGTTCAGAGACTTACCCAAGGTCACAGAGCAAGTCAGCGACAGAACTAGGAACACAGTGCAGGAATCCTAACTAGCAGGGTCTGCATTCCAGACACTTACTTATTTCACCGAACCGGTACCTTTGCTATCCAAGGTTAAAAGTGCCACCACTCAACAACGTATGTTTTGTTAAATTCTTAATAAGTCTGCACTGCAATCCGAGCTGTGATTGTAGCTCAAGCAGACATATCTACACTGGCTTTACCTGCCCCAGCACTGCTGAAAGTAGTAGAATAGATATGGTGGCGAAGACTAGCAATGCAGCTACATACTCAGAACCCCGTGTGTTTGTACTGTGCCATCACTCTTCACCAATATGTCAACAGCAAACCCAGCGCACTCTGGATCAGTTTTTCCTAAATTTCAACCCCATGCAAAAACATGCAACCCTGTTGAGGTCCACAGTATCTAGTAGATCTCTGCAGAGACTGCTGTTAAGTCTACTCTTCTTTAAAATCTTTAGAAAGTGGGATGAGAAAGGGAATAATCAAAGACTAGAAAACAGCAACAGGCATTAATGAGATTCATCTTGGAAAAATGCAACCTAATACAAATTATGAAATACATATACTTGAGATGAGGGTGTAGCCTGGAAAGAAGTTGAGAGAGAGATCATGGCTTAAAAAGGGACAACAAGAATTGGGCATGTGTTGGTAGTATAACATGGCTTTTAAAATAAAATAAAATAAATAAGAGAGATCAATGCAGTTTTGGGTTCCATACACAAAATCATCAGATTATGGAGGAGAGAGAGTAATAGATGGCCTCATATAGCTCTGGTGTGAACACATGTGGAATACTACATTCCACCCTGGGCACCCCATAACTAGAAAGACGCTGCGCCACTGGCAGGAGTTTGAGAAGAGCAACAAAAATGATCAGGCAGCTGAAAGGAGTGATTTATGAGGCAGGATTAAAAGAGCTAAATATCACCTGCACCCTAACGCGGAGAGACATGAGAATCTGTAAATATTCCCATGGATGGGAAACTATTTAATTGATGAACATACCCCACACAACTAAGAGTAGTGTAATGAAATTACAGAAGTGAAAATGTAGGTTAACACCAGGAAACACCTAATGACAATGAGACAAAATAGCGAGTACAAAAGTTTTCCCAAAGGAAGTGATGGAAAGCAAATCACACAGTATTTTTTTAAAAAACTACTGTGGACTAAAACACTAAAGAAAATGGAGAAGAAACCTGCCGTGGAAGAGAGATGGTGAGGATAACTTAATAGGTCTTTTTTCTCCCCAATGTCTATGATTGGGATTGGATAGCTGTGGCCGAGGGCAGAATCCACCCTACACTGGCTAGTGAAGTGTCTAAGGAACAAGCACAAATACTTTAAAACACATCCACTACCCAATAATATTTACAAAAGGGTCCACCTTAAAAACATAGAGCCACACTTGTGCCATATGAATATGCACTCAAGGGATTTCTGCTCAATAGAAGACTAGAGTGACAGTAGTACTAATTGGTATCCCAATTCACAGAAATCAAAATTAGCACTGGCAATTAGGAGTCTAAAGTTGCCAAACACACACACACACACACACACACACACACACACACACAAACAAAGCATACATTTCTTTTTCCAGTTTAAATCACAGAATAATAGGGATGGAAGGGACCTCACAAGGTCATCTAGTCCAACCCCCTGCTAAAAAGCAGGACAACTCCCACTAATGTTCCATTGTTTTGCGCACTAGTCTCATATGACTATACGTAACAGATTCTACAGTGATATTGTTTAGGAAGTAGCACATAAAATACTGTTTTTTCCTCCCTCTTGTCCTGTCTTTGTAGCTATTTAGTTTTCATAGTGATAAATAGTTGTTTTGTTTTGCTTTGTTTGTTTAATATTACTCAATAAAATATCATTAAAAAAGAAAAATATTACTTAGGATAGTTTATGACCAACAGTGCTATTTTTACTGTTTTTGTGAGCAAGTCATAACTGGAAGAAAGTATAAAATTAAAAGCCAGTAAGAACTGCTAATTGTTGACAGATTAGTGTTTTAAAAGACATGAGGTAAACCACACAGTGAGCTCTAATACATGCAATGGCAGTGGGAAGAATTCAGCAGGTCAGGGAGGCACCGATCTTATATAGACTCAGGAGAGGCCCTAAGGAGGTGCCAGATGCATGTGTCTCCTTGAAGAGGTGATGCTGTAAAAACACTCTCCAGCTTTGGCATTCTGGGTACATGCTAACCCTAATGGAATGGATGTGTACAACCACCTGAAGAACTACCCAGGAGTGAAATATGGCTGCACCTTGCTGTGTTGAATTAATCAATACTCCCACACCTAAATTAATCTATGTAGAATATAGTGGAGGGGGCCTGTTGAAGGCCCTATGAGCTATCTGAACCCTTAGCACAGATTTATTGTGTGCATAGGGAGCCCCAGTGCTGAAATGAGTTCTCCCTATAACAACATCTTGCCCTGAAGTGCCTAGCTATAAGTAGGGGCTCGTTTGTACGAAGCAGTGAACACTAAACTGAACATGGACCCAAACTTTCACTGCATAAATGCCAGGGCCGTCTCTAGGGCTGGGTGGGACCCCAGACGAAACAGTCTGTGTGAGGCTCCTGCGCCATCCCCCGACTCCAATCACAGCCAACAGCAGTATCAGGGAGGCAGGGAGGGAACCCAGCCTGCCCATTCCTCCAGGTCCCAACACAGGAACTTTATGAGCAGCTAGCTTTTGCTGCCTCTTCCCCAATTCCTCAATAGACTTCCCTTGGCCACTTCCCTGCAGCCCCAGCACCTCTTCCAACTTCTATCAGGACATCTACTCTGATAAGCTACAGCAGTCAACCACTGCTCTGCCCAGGTGCTGACCTCCTTCCTCTTGCAAGGCAGTCAGGCTTCCTTCCTCGAACTCCAGCCCCTGCTCTGCTCGGCAGTCCCCTTTTATACTGGGTTCCTAGATCCTGACTGGCTATCCCACAGCTCTTTCCCATTTGCTCAGAATCTATCCATTCACTAATCAACAGATCCGTGTGTCTATGCTGCACACACCACTATGATATTGAGATCAGTATGAATACCGAGATAAAAAGGTGAAGGGTGTGATGTGGATAATCATATGGTTGGTGAGAACATTAGCTTTCCTCTAGTCGGATGTTCTATTGTAAGAATGGCACCCATGGTGATCTTACCAACAAAAATAAAATGTCTATAAAAAACTAACCAAAAAGCAAAAAGAATATTTATTCTGAAAAAAACAGTCATGGGTACCTCATTCATGGCACAGAAATGTTGGCTCATTTGGGGCATGGCACCAGTCACTCAGTTAAGCTCCACAACCTTCTCATCTATTCCACTTCCAAGTTTAAATTAGCGCACTTTTCCACAGTGACAGAGGTATTCCCAAAGCTGCAGACTTGATTTAATGCCTCCTTCTGCATATCTATCCACTCATAAGAAAACCATGACACACAAAAGCAAAAGAGATGTCATTCCTTTAAACCCTGCACAAACACCTGTATTTGTTCACAGACCCCTTCCATTTATATTCTGGCAAATGTTATGAGCACAAAACACTTCTAGGTGCCACTTACTATGACATTAAGACCAACAGAGCTTGGAATTTTCTACAGATAACAAATGGGTCTTTCCTCAGTACAGACGCCACTTGTTTTATTAAGTGATCATATTATCCTCCCATTACAACTGAATTCAAACATTCTTTATTGAAACATTCTGGAAACAAAAGGGGATTCACTAAGTGAATGGCTGTGCTGTTTTGTTTTTATTTATTTCCATTCTCTGAAGCTTTGTATGATACACACTGCTAAAATGATATTTTCACTCCACTATTCTAAGCTAGAAAGCAGCATAGCCACAAAATGGAAATGTAGTTATTCAATGGGAAAAGCAAGCACTAATGTTAAGACCAAAAAAATCAAGTTCTCCAAAAGGTCAGAAAATAGTTATGGCTGATTAACCATTATTAGTTTTTAGTAGCACTCAGGGATGAGGGCCTCATTGTTCTAGGCATTCTACACACATAAAATTAAGTTCCAAAGGGGTAGCCGTTCCAAATTAAGTTCCAAAGGGGTAGTCTATTGCAGAAAAAAACAAACAAACGAAAGTGCCACAGGATTCTGTTTGGTTTTTTTACACAAAATTAAGATAATTGTTGCCCCAAAGATGTTCCAGTTTATACATACAATAAACACAATAGATGGAAAAAACAAGTGAAGATAAACAAATTCTGAAGCCACGATAAAGTCCTGTGGTCCCTTAAAGACTAACAAATTTCTTCAGGCATAAGCTTTCGTGGGTTTGTCAGATGTTTTGTCAGCCCACGAAAGCATATGCCCGAAGAAATTTGTTTGTCTTTAAGGGACCACAGGACTTTCGTTATTTTTGCTATATACAGACTAATACGGCTACCTCTCTGGAACTTAACACAAATAGCAATTAGTCAATTTTTTTCTAGGAACTACATCAGAATTTCAATACTACTTTTTATACACACCTTGGCCCTGATTTTTCTAAGGCACTAGCACCAATCTTTCCCATTAACTACAGCTGCAGTTTTAGGTGCTCAGCACTTTTTTTTTTTTTTTAATTAAGGCTAAGATGGTAAGAGGCTAAGAGGATGCTTTTGAAAATTCTGGTCTGAATCCTTTGCAGTTACAGAATGGGCTAAAAATTGCAACCAATCTGGCCTTTGACAGAAAATGCACACAGCTGGGACTCTGACAAGCATAGAAGAGAATCAAGCAGATTGTGTGTGGAATCAGTGAAAGTTTTTAACTATCTGGCTTCACTCCAGATAGAGAACCTCTTCCACCTGACATTATGAGGAGTACTTGAGACACACTTGTCTCTAACAAAACTAACAGTTTGATATATGGGTCCATCTGAGGGTAATCTTGTCTGTGAATGTGTTTTTCTTCCTTGCAAGAGAAATCAGATGCAGGAAGAACTAGCTGGATAATATCTAAATTCAAGCCTTTGGAGGCTTCTTAAGGCAAGGTGGAAGATTCTAATAATTTCCACTTTCTAAACATGGCAATCCCTATCTATTATATTGTGTTCTTCATCTGTAAATCTCAGAACTTGCATATTATCCCCATTTTACAATCAGGAAATTAAGGCACAGAAGGGAAAGCAACTTGCCCAAGGTCACACAGCAGACTTGCAACGCAGGTCTTTTGAGTTCCAGGCTAGTGCCCTATCCACTGGACTACACGACCTCCTGATCACCTCGAAAGGTCAACTCTCCAAGTGTGAACCCTTCTAGCAGTCAAACAACGAAGGTTTACAATCAAGGAATAAATTTAAATCTTTAAAAAGAGAGACAAACTCCCATTGAACTACAGAGGCTATAAAGGGCTTTTGTTTTTTAAATACATTTTATATTATCATTATATGTGCATACATGAAACCTCAGGGTGCTTGGAGGATGTTTCATATCAGAAAATGACATGCTAGTTAGGAAAATTAATACAGCCAGCAGGCAAAATATTTTTAGCATGGTCCTTTGTGACACCTAACTTACTTCACTATACCCTTCCCACTAAGAAAAGTGAGAAGGTTCTAAGCAAGATCCCTAAATCCTTCATGTGTGGAGAAGAGCAGCTCGGAGCTAAATTGTTTTATATCAGGGATGTCAAACATGTGGCCCATGGGCCGCGAACCTCTTCCATCCGGCCCACGACTGCACTCGATGGGTGCGTCTACACTTGTAAATTAAGTCGACTTAAACTTGCTTAAGTTGACTTAATTTACTCTGCATCTACACTACACTACACTTTCCTTAATTCGACTTAAGCAAGCTGCTTAAATCGACGTAAGAAAAATAAAGTCAACGTAATGAAAATTAAGTCGACTTTATTAAACCTACTTTTAATTCAACTTTAGGCTTAAGTCGACTTCCTAACTTTAAGTCAACTTTAGGCTTAAGTCGACAGACAGCACCCGTGGAAGCAGTATGCTGAACGGTTTAGTTTGGAACTTTCAGCAGTCTGGATTTGAATGCAACATAGCCCTATAAAAACATGCGTGCCTCCCACAAATTCGAAACCCATTATCAGGCTCCTGAATTTAGGATTTTTAAAAAATGAAATCAGTGCTAGCCATGTACTGAAAGGCAAGTACAGATATATTCAGGTACCTAAAATATACTACTCTTGAAGGAATTCTGTGCCAAAAAAATTAAAATTCTGCAAAATTCTGTATAGTCAGAATTCTGTATTTGTCAAAAAATAAGCGTGGACTTTCCAACATGGCAGTAGGGAGCACAGGTCACTGGCTTCACGGAGGTGGGAGATCACTGTGTACCACCACCTCCAATCCCAAGGACAGATGTAGCTGCACCTAACCTCAACACTGCACAAAAGCTGGGCCTGACTCAGAAACACCAGGGCTCTGCCCTTCCGTGGCAGGAGCCACCAAGATAGCAAGCAAAAGGGACAGAGTTTCACACACATGCCCAGTCTTGGTCCCCACTTCAGGTGTGACACAGAGAGGCTCAGTCCAACGGGCTCCAAGAGTGGAGGTCTTCAGTGTGGGAAGGGATCCAGGTACGGGGTGACAACAGGGTTCTGCATGGGGCAATCTGGATGCGGGCAGCTAACTGGAAATTCTAGGTGCAGGGGAAGTGGGACTCTGAAAGGGGTCCAGGTGAAGGTAGCTGGGGCTCAGAGGGGGAGTCCAGGTGCAGGGGAGATGGGGCTCAATGGGGTGGGGGAGTCGGAGTGTGGGAGCTCATCTTGGGGTGGTCTGGATGCAGACATGGGGGTCCAGATGCAGGGGGCAGGACGAGGCAGGAGGATTTGGGTGCAAGGCTCTGTGGGACAGGGGTTGTAGATACAGAGGGGTGAATGGGGTTGGGCAGTTGGAGAGCAGCTCCCCATACAGTGACTCCCTCTCCCGACAGTTAAGGAGCCAATGGGCAGAAAGTGGCAGATGGGGGAGCTGCATAACTTTCTGCAGCCAGGCAAAGTTTCTGGGTGTGGGTCTGACCCAGCCTCAGCCACTTCTTGCAGAAGAATGGGTAGTCGCATCCTCCCCAGCCCAGCCAGGACTAGCAGCTGAGCCTGGCACAGGGTAGGAGACACCAAGCAGGGTGTCCCCAGTGATTTACCTCTTCACTGGATGCTCTGGACACCTGAAATGAAGCTCTTGCGGAACAGTGTGCGACTGCTCTTGTAGCTTTCCTTTGCTTCCCCATCAGAAAATTATTTGCGTGGAAGCAAAGAAATCTGCTGGGGACATGAATTCTGTGCATGCCCAGAGGTGCGGAATTCCCCTTAGGGTAATATGTTAGCTACCATTGTAAATTAACTGCCACAAATCAAGCCAATCGGTATTTTGATGAACTGCGCACGTTGTAATTCCCCCCCACCCCACCCCCATATACCATTATTTATTTTGTATTACAATTGCATGTAAAGGCCTTTAATAGCAGCTGCCGCCACAGTGAAGTTGTACTTATAAGAATAGGCTTGATCTTAGCCACCACAGGCTGAGTTAGTGCATTAGAAAGCTAAAAGTGACAAATTTCTCTAATTTGAAAAAGTCTACGATTTCCAGTCTTACAGTGTGAATTAGGATATTCTCCTGTAAATAAAAACAAATGACAAAGATGGCTTATATAGTGCTGCAGACACTCATGCTTTGGGCAGAAAAGCTAGCATGATCTAGAAGTGAAAGTCAAGTAATCAACCTTTTTCAGGATTAAGAAAAAAAATTGCATATTTTAATATTTTTCCCCATTTGTGGTTTAATAGGAAAAATAAAAGCAGATGATATAGAGGCTTCTCATATACCCAAGTGATATGAAGGAATGTAAGTCACATATCTGATCCATTATTTCCCTCAAATGACAACAGAGAAGCCACAATAATGGGAGCACCAAACAATTTTGGCGATAACCTAAATATTGTAAAACAATGTAATGAAAAGTAAAACTCTCCATTTCAATCAATCAGACAGGCCAAGGATTCATTAGACTATATAGGTATACTTTTCATACTCTGAGTGATAGGAAATAGTATACGTGTAATAAAATATACAGCCAGACAATATTATCAGTCTGCCACTGAAATCTGTTGCTACTGCTTAGAGATGGTCTAAACAGAGTCTGTGACTCAGGTTCACAAAGCTCATGCGATAAATAAATCTGTTAGTCTTTAAGTGCCACTGGACTCTGTTGTCTTCCAAAGTTTTGGACACTTTGCCTCAGATTTCAACCTTTAAGCTCATAAGTGTTCAGGTGGGCGGAACTGGGCTTTCTCCCCCTTACCTGTTACTAGAGCACTTGCCTCACAGGAACCAGCTATACTTAAAATAAAGTGTTTAGTATTTTTTCTTGTCCATGTACATGTGTGAAACGAATGACAAGAAATCAACTCTTTTTATTATTAAGCTGGAGAAATGCTGTATAAAGCCATTAAAAAAGCGAAATTGTAAAAACTAGCCACATTTTATATACATAATTAATTGTGAAACAAAAAGAGAAATGATTAATGGCTGGTAATGCACCAAGAGCTTTTCACTCATCTTCGAGACACTATCCCCATACAAAAGCAAGCTGAAGATGACAAAATCTGTGCTGTAGAGCAACACTTTCAAAGCTGAAGAAAAAAAAAACCCTATTTCAGAATTTCACACATACATCCAGTAAAGCAGGGATGACTAAGTAAGTGGCCTGCAAGCCAAATACAACCATTTTCTTCTAAAGAGAAAATCCTTAGACGGTAAAAGGCTTCTTTACTTCCATCTTGATTTGTACAAAGTGCCCCTTGGAGCCAGATAGGGCACTGCATGAACGGACCACTGCCCTCCCTGAGTTCTACTGCATAATTAGATGAGACTAGTTACTACAGTACTCTGTTATATGACCCACGAGTTCCTGAGCACTGCTAATGTGTCCCTTAGTTGAGCAGTTTGAGCACTCCCCTTTTAAAGACAATCTGCCACTGAAGATATGTAACAGCTGAAGGCCAAACCACAATGTCTGGCCTCCATTCTATAATTGCTGTTAAATGGAGATAATCCAGTGCCACCACACTTGGCAACTGAAACACAGTCTTCAAGTCTTTTATCTCTCCTTCATATGTCTTTGTCCCTGCGTTCATCCATCACTCATACCACATCAAATAACACAACTAATCTCTGTGTTTCCTGGAACAGTTTATCTGAAAGACACTCAACACGGTTTCTTTGTTACAAGAATCTCAGCACACCACTTAATGCCACTAAACTAACCTAATTAACTGAGGAGACTAAAACTTCGAATTACAATATGTTTGAAGACCTTGCGTGCGTGCCCGCATACACACACATATCAAGTTTTATGTTAACCAAAAGCACTGAAGTTGAAGTAATTCTCTTTTCTCCTTGAATGTTCTCTGCTGTATCATGTTGCTTTCTGGCAGTGAGACAGGCTGTAACAGTATTCGTAATTTAGTAGAACTAGTTTAAGAAACTATTACTTGAACTGTCAAAAAATCTGTTGACACAAAATGAATCTGATATTTTGCAGAATATACATTTTATGGTGCTAACATTAACTGCAAAAATAAGATATTGCATGGGTGCAATTTATACCAAATATGTAACATCTAAGGAAAACAAACTATATTTTGAGGATGGGAGGAACCCTTATGAATACCTATCCCAAGATGCAGCCAAAAGTCCTTTTTGATCCCTTTCCTCTATCCTTCCAATAGGTCAAAGCGTCAAAAGAACAGGTGCCATATACTTGTTAACACTGTAATCTACTGCACTATTTTAAAGTTCATGCCCTAAGACTGAAGGAAATGAAAATTTTAAAACTGACCTTTTCTGAAATGGTCTTCGCTTAGTAACAAACCTAACAATCAATACTGTTAGAAACTTTAGCATTCCAAGAGGAAAAAAAAAAAAATCACAGAGACCTGTGATGCTGTAGTCCCAATGATGAGAGAATTTTCCATTCAATTATGTTCCATAAGATATTAAACCTTTATACTTACGTATACTTAAGAAAACAGGTACAAAGCCAAAGATTTATTTTACTTTGCTATTATCGATGACAGAATAAAATTAAAAAACTAACAACAAAACCAAAAGCATTTTACTGACATTCCAGTTTAGGAATTCATTTAGATCTTATGCCCTTTAAACCAGAGAACATTCAATGTGGTGGTAAGAAGACAAGCCTTGTTCTTCTCTAGACACAGGTGTGAGGAAGGAAACTGCACACAATCCCCTGTAAACCAATCTATCAGAAGGAATGGTGGCTATCTTAGAGAGGACTCTGCAATGGGACTGGAAGAATTTGTATAGTGAGGGTTCTGAGAGCTATTGACCCAAACTGTGAACTCTGTGATGGAAACCACTTCAAGCCAAGGAGTGCTGTAATGGCCCATACAACCCTGGGTTTCAGCACACAGGGGACTCTCTGACTCTTGTGTCTCCTTTAACTCGGATACAGAACATTACAACACTAGCCAGACAGCAGCAGGAGAGAGGAGAAAAACAAAGAGAAAGGGTAAAAATATCCTAGAATAATGTGGAGAAGGGCAAAGGAAGAAAATTCAGAATACTGCTGATCATCTTCAAAGCAAATGACTAATGAAATTATCCCACAGGCTATGGAGGGCTACCTATCTATTTATATAATTTTCATGATTAAAAGCTAACACAAAAATCAGACTGTGCAGGATTATATGTTCACATCCTTACTTTGATCTTATTTGTTATTCCTGAACTGTGGTTGTGTTGCTAGTGAATATCTCACTAAATGCTTCACTAACACATTAATTTAAAGGAAACCAAACAAAGTCTCAAACCCCTCTGTTTAAAACATCAGGATTTGACAGGAGGCCCCCTGACATCAGGATTGTATTCTTAAACCTTATCACCAGGAACATGACACCTTCTTACCACATTTGCTTTTGGGATAGATCTTCAGCTGGTGTAAATCTGTATATTGCCATTGGCTTTAAGGGGACTGTGCTGATTTACAGCAGCTGAAGAAACTTTTCTTGCTTTTAGCATAGTATCTGCAAAGTTCAGTAACTAAGAAGTTTTCACCACATATTACTCCTGTTAGCTCTGTAATGCAATGAAGAACAAATGTGCTAGATTATATTCCCTTCCATATAGCAATATAAGTGTTTCCTAAATTATAACCAGTGGCACCCATGCAAATGCATAAACAACATTGAGGCTGCACAAGTATTACCAAGAACAGCTTGTCCCTCATCATATGCTACACCAATGACAACACACAACTCCTCATCATAT
>ML685835.1:586441-615592 GCA_007922175.1 Pelusios castaneus
CAACACACAACACCTCATCATATGCTACACCAATGACAACACACAACAAAGAACGAACACAGGCTCAGTTCTCAAGGTGAGCGTAGTGCTTACTGGCAGTTAGGAGAAAATTAAAAAAAAATATTACTTTTCAACTGAAGATGTTACATTGAAATCCTAGAGTGAGATGGACTATCAATTATGCCTTTTTAAAAAAAAAGCAGAGGCTGAGTAAAGATACATTCTAAATTTACCCAATATTATTTGAGAGAAGTGGCACAGCATTGTGAAAAGGCATCAGCACTGGTTTTCAGTCTTAATGCTGAATTTTTTTGGTTATTTTAAAACCACAAACCCAGTCTAGGCTTGAGTTTCTATAGTTCATTTCTATCTGTCAGCACAGATTATAGAAAACAGCCATTAACACCTCAGAGTTTTTACCAAGATAGTGCTGGCGACTGATGTCTACAAATGAATCTATAAAAGACAAAATAATTTAAAAGAATTTTTTATTATTAGTTAAACAAGGAGCTATTACACCAAAGTGTAAAATGCCTGTGTTCTTTGGATATTATCCTAAAAATCAACCGGATCTCTACATACAAGAACATAAACATTCTCTGGTGGTGGATTTCTAATCCCACTGGAGAAAGTCCAGATCATCTCCATTTAAGGTCATGCAAGCAGCAGCTGCACATTTTTGTTCCCCAGAAGAAATGAAGCACGCCAAAGCCTCCAACACGTATTCCTTTTTTAAACCTGTTCTTCTCTAATGTCCCCAATTAGTTCATTTGTGTTTGACCACTTTGTAATACACAGAAGAGTTGAGCAGAAAAATGCAGTACGCATTTAAATACAATTTGCAGACTTACTATACTGGTATGCAGAGGTGGCCTTTTGCTATTGGGGGCCTTACGCAAAGGCCCATTGCAGGGCCCCTACAGGCCTGTGGGGGCCCCCTCGCCACCAACCCCATCCCTCCTTGCTGCTGGTCCCAGCTCCCCGCCGGGGCCCTCCCCCCAACTTTCCACTGCCCCAGCCTCTCCCTCCGGCCCTGGGCCCAGATCCCCACTGCCGACCCCACCACCTCCTGCCAACTGAGGCAGACATGGCTTTTGGGATAGGTGAAGCAGGTGACATGGACCCTTGCTGCTCAAAGCCATAAGCATGCACCTGCTTCGCCTACCCTAAAAGCCAATTCTGCTGGTATGTCAACAGGAAGCATATTTTAAAAATAAGACTACTCAGATAACTAAGCCCCTCTTCCATGTTTCATAAAACAGAAAAGGAAATTTAAGACTGAAGATGAACCAAGTTCTGTAGCAACAACTTGTCTCATTTAAAACCAGTTTATCTGCAAGCAGTATGATCAACAAGGTTCACAACAGATATAATCATAACGTGCACTTAATCTGAATCTGTACTTTTATCCAGATATGTTAAATGGTTCTGGAGTAGACAGTCCTAAATGGTTTTCAAAATACACAGAAGAGATTTATTAAATTCCTTTGGAGACACTGTTTAATGCACTACTCTATCATTTACCTCCTTGTCATAAATTAAATGCAACACAAAAGTGTCTAAGTTTAATAAATTTAGATGAAACTACTGGATTGAAGCCACATTTTTTCCCCAACATAACACAATACTATAAATGCAAAAATCAAAGATCCTTCTGAAGCCACAGACACACCCCTAAAGTGGCTGCAACAGACCAATGAAAATCAAACACAGGCAAATTAAATGTCTTGAAATTAGTAAATGAATGATGGCAAAATACCACTTTTGCTATATCCAAAGAATGGACTTAAATTACAGCTATTGGTATGTTGGGTGTTGTAGTCAAAACACTAATGATTTTAATAGTACAAATTTCATTGTAAAGGCAGATGTGAAGCAGGTGCCTTTAAGCTAAGGAAAGTATTGCTGAAAGTGGTTCATTTTGTCTTAAGAAGAGAACAGAACTATAATTTATTCATCAACAGTAACTGAACTCTTTGTGGAACTATATCCTGTGATAAATACCGGATGCTTGCTTCATAAAGGGCAAATACATTTCTCCTGAGATGTCAGAGATCCATAATTCTAAGATTGCCACGACACGTGAATTATGAGGCCTTATGCACAAGCAAAGGGTCACTACCATTCACTGAGTAGACATTCAATTTAAATTGAAACCTGTAACCTTACATTTTCTGTTCTTGATACTGAAGGGCAATAGAAAACTGCCAGATTTTCTGCATTAGGATAAAAGCTTCAAGCTCTGGGTTGTGTTAAAGTTCTTGTAACACTTTTACAGAACCTGCCTTCTTTTAAATAAGGGTAATGTCTAAGTGAAGCTCATCAAAACAGTGCAAAAAAAAAAAAAGGATTTTAACGCAAACGCTTTTTTTTTTAATGCTGCAAGATAGAATCCTTCTCTCAGCACACTGTGCGTCTTGTCTGTATTCTTATTAAGCTGCATGGTTTATAGGGCAGGGACCACATCATCTTTAGATTACTATAGTGCCAAATACACTATGTGTCGTTATAAAGAATGATCATAACTGTCTCCAACATAATTTGGTTTGAGGTAAAAGGCAAGAGAAGTAACTTTTAACCACATGGGTAGAACTAAAAGCATTCCATTTTGTCTGGGGCAAAATCCTACATCAGTTCCACTGTTGTGGGGAAGGAAAGTTTTGGGAACACAACAGGCGCATTCACCCTGTGACAGACAGAGGACAGCTCTCCACCACTGCATCATCTTGCCTAGCAAACCCCTTTTAACAAATGAAAATGTTTCAATGCTTGTGACGATGCTCAAGACGCATAAGAAAAAGAATGGGATAATTCTTATAAAAGCACATTCAACAAAGGGCAGTTTTTCTAATGGAAAAATCTTTTGCAATTGTTGTAGCAAATTCACCATCTTGAAGAATTTTCTAGAGATTTATCAATCAATCGGTTACTAAAAACTCTATATATTTGCATCCAGGCCCATCTCATCCTTTCCAGACACTGGATCTTATCATTATTCAAATTATTCAGTTTCATGGCCATGCAGATTGCTTTCCTTCTGTATCCCTTCTTAAAGAATGGGCGGGGGGGAAGGGGGAACTTTTTCCACTGTTAACATTACTGCAATAACGAGCAACTTCCCTGTATTAGAAGGTCACATTGTAACCAATCACAACTTCTGAATTCCTGCCTGACATCACGAGTCCTGCCTTAAACTGTGTTATTTTTTTCCTCCACCTTCTTCGATTGTTCCTACAAACTTGGTGACAGACTCAGACAAGTTGCCAGAGAAGTCCAGAAAAAGTTTCCCACCGCTCAGAGCACATTATCCTGTGTAATTCACTAATAATCAATCATCAGCAGAGGTAAGGGATATCTTCTTATTACAATCTATTGTATTAGTTTTCCAAATAAACTGCTCCATGCAAAATTAGCAGCCTGTGGTATAAAGGCTTATTTAAAACAAAACCCAACCCTTATAGCTGTTTTATTTTTATTTTTTTTAAGTGCAAAAAGGGGGGGGGTGGAAAAAATAAGGATAGCAGTTTGTTTTTAATAAATCATCCCTTCATTCCTTTTAGACAATGATATGTTGTCCTATCTTACTGTTCTTTGGCTGGGTGGGGGAGGTTCAACTTTTGATTTAGTTGCCAATTAGTAAACCAAGGTAAGGAAAGTTCACTTTCCCACTCCTAAACCAGAAAAGTTGATTTACTTACACAGCTCATTTTAAGAGAAATGTTTTTAAATTAACATGATATACAGAGACCACTGTTCTGATTATAATGAATGGTTAAAAAAGCAATGATACTTAATCACCTTGCCGTATTCAAATTTTAATGTAAAATACTACATCTCCATTCCAAAATATTTTTAAGGCTTCTCTCTCTCTCTCTCTCTCTCTCTCTCTCTCCCCCTCTCTCTCTCTCTCTCACACACACACACCCCCCAATGGCCAGTAAAAACTAACTTACCCCTTTTTTACAGAATCTTAACTTCTGAATCTATTCGTCTCATTTAAATACAATTGCAAAAAAAAAAAAAATTCTTAACACCTAGTAGGAAAATACAGCTAAGATTCTCAAATAACAGAAGTAATTTTTATAAATAAAGTATCCTTCTATCCATCATTGATAGAAGTGTTTGCGCACTGCACAAAACCAAAAAGACCCCATTAAACAGTTTTAGCTGTTTAAAATCTGACCCTTTTATAAAGGACATATAGAGCAAAATATTATTATTAATCTAAAAAAGGAAATGAGTAAAATAAATAAAGGACATTTTTGCCAAACAGGGTTTTTTTGTCACTTGAGTTTGTTTTTTGTATTTTCATGCTATTAATTTATTGCTTTGAGAAACCCAAGGGTCTATAAATGCACAAGTCTAGGAATGTGATGAGTTTTCCTAAATAAGAGGGAGAAAACTATCATTTTTTGACAAGTTAGGAGACTGCAAAACAGAAACATGGACGCAGTACATTCTAAATCTATATCTGTTCCAAGAATAGCACTATATTTCTATCAATACATACTTCATGTATGCATGGTTACATTTTCGGATAAGATCCAGGAATACCAGAGTTCAACTGTATTTTCTGTATTTAGAAGCACAGTTTCCCAGCACCCTGGGAGCGCCTGCATGCAGTTCCATTAACATTACCAAGCAATGCAACAGAGTCCTGTGGCACTTTTAAAGACTAACAGATTTATTTATCGCATGAGCTTTCGTGGGAGAAGATCTTCTCCCACGAAAGCTCATGCGATAAATAAATCTGTTAGTCTTTAAAAGTGCCACAGGACTCTGTTGTCTTTCTACAATAGACTAACACGGCTACCCCTTTGGAATTTGATTACCAAGCAATGCTTTCATCAAGAATATATCCAGATATTTGTATTTGTACCTGTCAGCCAGGTGCTCACTTGAACAGGGTACTTTTGGCACTCTCTATTCCTGGAAAGCTTTGAAGTTCATAAGGTGAACTTTGCAGCAGATATTTAGTTGAAGGCTATGTAATTCTGTTTTAGGAGTTGTATCCAGAAGAGAGCAGTAGTACATCTCATTTTGCCTGCAAGAGGCATTTATCTTAGGACATTTAGGTAACAGCATTTTATTTTTCTTTGAAACCAAATATTTGCTCTTTTCATACCAATATAGGGATTTGGTCACACTAAGTTACAGTAATTATATTTAAGAAATAAATAAGAAGTTTGAGTTATTATACTGTGTACACAGAACGCACATAAATGGAACTACAGCACTTAGCTGCTGTCATTAGACTCTCTAAAAATACATCCATGGCTATCATCAGGAGAGATTCTCATCTGATGTAAATTAATATAGCTCCACTGACTTCAGTGGAGTTATGCTGATTTACATTAGGTGAGAATGTGGCTCATCATCTATACACAATCTAAAAAACTTTTACAGGTTATATCCCATCTTGTAGCTATTCAAGAATGCTGAGTAACAACAGAAGTACTGGAGATCTAAATGAAAAAAAATGTTTTTAAACAGTTGTGAAGTATTACATTTGACTTACAGTTAACAGCAATTATCAGGTTTTTTGGTTTAATTGTCTGATTTCTTATTAATATGTAAATAGAGTTTTATAAATACTTCATAGGGAAAAATTAGCGAGTTTCATAGATGTCTAGAAACAAGTTACCATATGCTATGTAGTATAACAACATCACTGCTTTAAAATTAATTACTTTGGATGCTTTATTTCTTGTTCCATAGGAAAACTATGAATATAACATCTTTAATGTAGGATTAGCGATAAACATGAAACTCCTTAAGACAGGCCCATAGTTACAGATAGCAAAAATATGCTTTATTACTGTACTTTTTAGAGCATCCACAAATGTTCTCAACACAGCTCCATAAGAATAAAAAAAATCTTTGTTGTTTTTGTTCTTCATGGAGTATGATCGAACAGTAAACGTATAACAGTTGAGGACCCAAAGGGAAATAACTTTATAGTACCAAAACCAGGAGGCAATTTGGAAGCAAGTGACATATCATCCTTTGGAAAGCAGAGTCAGTGGTATGTGTAAGCTTTTGGGGATTTTTCCAAGCAACAAATCATTTTTTAACCTCTTGAACTCACCACTTGTTCCATTCCCCCTCGCCCCATTCCAACACCATTCTTTCTACAAAGATCATGAAGGAAAAAAATTGTTTCTCATTGCTTTATCTTTGTCTCAATTCAACTTCCCTTTCCTGCTTTCTATTTCTGTTGTTATTAGTACTACACTAGCAACTAGAAGCCTCAACTGAGACTGGAGACGCAATGCTGAACATGCACAGAGAGAGGCAGAGAGAGAGAGCGCTCAACTCAAAAAAGCTTATAGGCTAAATAGAGAAGTCAAACAAAAGGATGGGGAAAAGCAAATGGTATTATTCCCAGGTTTTTAAGATTGGGAATTCATATACAGAGAGAGTAAACAACTTGCCCAAGGTCACACGTCTGTGGCAGAGCTGAGAATTTAACCCAGATTTGAATCCACCACCAAATCATTCTATGGACTCAAACTATAGCAAGGTCACAACTAATGTTACTAAATGATAATCATTATAACCATACTAGACATGATGGCTGACTTTCAGAAACAGGAAGCTATGCATGCACTGCTAGAACTATAGCAGACATTGAGTAATTAGGTTGTTGGTTGGTTGGTTGGTTTGTTTTTAATGTACCTGTTAGGCATTTATAGGATCCCCCTACCATCTACTTTATGTCTAGTTTTCTTCCTTTACACAGTTCCATCCATTCTGGTCCCCCTCATTCAGCATCCCTCTTTTGATGTCAGTTTGTTCCCATCAGATGTTTGCCCCACTTCTGGTATGGGAACAATTTATGGGAACAGCGCTAGTTCCTTCCTACAGTGGCTTGCTATGCTCAGAACCAAGTGCCTTTCTCTAACTAAAACAGTTGAGTCAGAGAGAATCAGAAAGAACTCCGGCCAAAGGTTCTACAAGATGGAACAGTGATACAGGAACGCTCCTATACTGTGGGTGCAAACAGAGGCATCCAGACAATAAGCAAAGCACCAGTGGACCACTAGCAGAACATTGCTCCACTTCAGAAAATTGTTAGGTGCCATAAGTAACCCTCTCCAATACCATTACACCTCTGATCTAGTTCTTTTATTTACAAATACTTGTTTTATTGAACGAAATAGAGCATAAACAGTAGACAGGGACCTCTAGTGGTCTAATGAGTTAATGTTCCCCTTCTGCCTGGACCAGTGGTTCCCAAACTGTGTGAAAAAAATCCAAGGGGGGCATAAGACTGAAATTTTCATAGCAAAAAATGTCTGCACCAAGAAAACCTATTTGTGGTTATTTTTAATTGTACAATAGTACAATTATTAATACAATTATTAATTGATTTTTTTGTTAAAAGGGGGTTGGATGATGGTAAAGGAGAGGTGGGGAGGCGTGAGGGTTTCTCAAGAATCAGAAAGGAGGCGTGATGCCGAAAACTTTGGGAGCCTCTGTCCTAGACTGAAAAAAGGAGACACCATACACGGTTTTCAAAATTAAATGTATCAGTACAGTCACTGGCTCAAAAAATGGGTTACATATGCTTGGATCAGACACTTTTTTAAGCAACTATAAAGAGAACAAAATCCTCCTGTCAGGAAGGGAAATTAATAGGCAGGTCTCCACGTTACCTACAGATTTCTGTGCATGAGCGAAGCAGCAAATTATATACTGAATCTTCTTTTTCAAGTTCCAAAGGGATAGCTGTGTCAGTCTAGTTCAGCAAAACAAACCAAGTAGTCCTGTGGCACTTTTAAACACTAACAAATTTATTTATCGCATGAGCTTCTGTGGGAGAAAAATTGTATTTCGTCTGACGCTTGAAGATGGAGAACTTACAGAATGGGAGGAAAATAACCTGATCCTATGACAAACAAGGAGTCCTGTGGCACTTTTAAAGACATGGCTACCCCTCTGGAACTGATCTTATGACTTACACTTCCCAGCATTTATTTTCTTCCCATTCTGTAAGTTCTCCATGTTCCAAAGTCTGTCAAAGTGGGATTTTCTCCCACAAAAACTCATGCAACAAATACATTTGTTAGTCTTTAAAAATGCCACAGAACTCCTTCCTTGTTTTGGTTTTGCTCGAAAAGGAAAAACAAAGAGTCTTGTGGCACTTAAAAAAACTAACAAATTAATTAATTAATTAATTAATTATTCATTTTCAAGCTGCATGATGCATATCTAATTGTGGTAGAAGGTTCCAGATCTGCGCTCCCTCAGCATGTAACCCTTGATACGGGGCTAGCTCTCTTTGGTTTTTGATACAGAGTTCCCACTGGCAAATACAAACTGACTTTTTAGTTCTTCCTCAACGGAATTTATAGAAAGCATCTCATCTTAATTAGGATTAATGGGATGTTCATGAAGGAAGACCAGACAACAGTTCAACCAAAAGTATGTTATATGCTGGATTGTTTTAGACAATAGCTTTCACAAATATATGTCTGACACTGATCACATAACTCTAACATTTTGCTCTGTGGTACTGATGGACACTAAAATGTTCATTTTCAAAAGGGAGCAACAAGGATTGCTGCTTTTTGTAGCATGCTATGAAAATGAAATTACAAATGCTTGATTACCTACTTTTCATTTCCTCTGCCTGTCTTACTGTTCCATGCCGCAGATTAGTTGGGTTATGGGGGATGATGACAAATCATGCCTGTAAAATCCATTTTATATCACTGGTATGACTACCGCATTTAGGAAACATATGACAAGAAAAAGGTAAACGGTATCTAAAAATCACTGCGGCGTTTCCATTGGAGCCAAAATTTGCCCTGTGTGACGCAAGTGAAGGCAATATACTTGCACCAACAATGTATTTGGCCTGCAGTTTTAAACTTTTCACATACCTCTTCTCAGTATGAAGGATACTCAGAAAAGCAGATAAAAATAACCACACATAATCACTACAATAATCACTTGTCAGCAAGAAGTCCAACAGTGACGAATCTGTTGAACCACGCTAAGACAGCAAGTGTCATGTGCCAATCCTACGTGTTGGCATGTAAAGGCTATGTGGCCTTTTCCTGAAACAGTGAGGTGCGCATGCCACGTCTTCCAGCTCAGTGAACAAGCTCATTTAGTAATGGTATCAGAAGTTTGGTTTTTTGGGAAAAGACTGCACATGAACACAATGGTATTTGGCACATAAGATCTCAAATACAGTTTGCCCTCCTGCTGAAAATCCCACTCTTCTAAAATACATTTTTGCATATATGCAAGGTTTCATCGTAGTGTTGACCTAACATATTAGTGCCAGTGACGTTGGGCATTTCTATGCTGGTATGAAATATGGCAAGAATAGGTCTTTAGTTTAACTGAACGATTCTTCGTGGTCCTGTGTTGGACTGTGCCTTTGAACCTTGGTAATTATACACACATAGCTATGTTACTGACTGTTCTCTTTATGCACACCCAGGTGGTTGATGGCAGTCAGGGAAGGTTAATGAGGAAGGTGTGCATTTGCTAGCTGAACCCAAGCTCCTTATATGTTGGAGTCTAACGATAAAGATCTATATGTAGATCAGGAAACCTCTCTCACATAAAGACCTATTAGGTGAGGAGAAGAAAAGAGCACTCAAAATTGCTTCTGAAACTCTGCTGGTCCTTATTTAAGAACTTGACATAGGTTCTGTAGCACAGCAACACTAATTACTGAACTCTGCACACCCTACATCTGTCTTCCAGAACATTCAAAATATCAGTCTTTTAAACACAAATGTACATGTTTTCCCCATTTATGCCACTCTCACTTTAAGTCTCCTTTACACTGCCAGAGTGATAGATGAGAAGGCGACCCAATGATTACTTCACTAGTGACATTTCCTCGATCCTTCCAAAGGTTAAAATGATCACTATTATGACCTCACAAGGGGATGGGCCTTTTCTGAATTGTGGTGGTCATTAAATAATAGCACAGCAAGGTGTGATGAAGTAATTCTCAGCAAAAATGGTTGTCTGAAGTGTGGATCTTATGCGCTGCTTGAACATACTTGTTTGTCATTACTAATATGTTAGCACTTGAACTAACATACCTTGTCTGGATCAGAATAAACATTTTCGTGTATCTCAGCCCGTATTAGGCTAGGAGAGAATGGATAACCTTCCAGTCAAGTCATCTGAGAATTCTTGCGCATCTCTCATGCTTTTACTGCACTTACACAAGAGAGAACAGACCAGACAAACAACTGAATAGAACATGCCTGGCAAGCAAGTGTTTATGTTATACCTACTTCCATCTACCTAGAATCAAACAAAGCTGAAAAATTGAAGTAGCAACTAAAATATGCTCTTGATGTCATTTATTGTGTTTACATGAAAATCAATTGAAGCTCGAAGTATCAAAAGTGCAGAGTCTAATTTTAGGAAAAGATGTCACCACATTCAACCAACCAAAGCTATTCATGTTTGTAGGTTCAATCTGATTTTTAAGTCAGCTTTTAAAATGCTATTGGAGTAGTTGATGCTGAAGACAGATCCTGGTCAAGGCATACAATAGTGCGTGTGAACTAACAGCCCCTTATGTGCCTCTCCTGTGGACAGACTTGAGAGAAGGAAAAAGATAGGTTGAAAACCTTCACGAAAAGGTCACTATAAGATGTTACTTATGAATCCTTTTAGTCAGATCAGCAAGCAAATTTCCAGACCAGGAGGCATCCATGTGGAACATGCTCTCCATCCACCACCCCTTTAGTGTCAGGATGGTTCGTACAGCAATCATGATGCCATTTGTGGAATGGTCATTGCTAAGTATTTATCTTCCTCCACTCTAAGTGGATGGGATGGCAGGAGTCTGTGTATCTTAAAAAACAGTCATCATTAAACTTATTTGGAATATGAGCAACGAAAGTATATCTGCCATAAAGTTAGAGAGACAAAAGATGGATGAGGTAATATCTTTACTGGACAAACTTCTATTGATGAGAGAGACAAGCTATCAAGCCACACAAAGCTCTCCTTTGGGTCTGAAAAAGTTATTCCCAGCATCCCGGCAAAATGCAAGGTAGAACAGACAGTTTAGCATAAGTAAATGGATCCCTTACCATACGTACTAATGTCTTATGGTAAGCAATCTGTTCCACCTTGCATTTTATTGTGATGCTGCGGGAATATCTTTCCAAGATCTCTGTGTGGCTTGAAAACCTCTCTCTCTCAACAACAGACGTTAGTCCTTAAAAAGTTATTACCTCACCACCTTGTCTCTCTAATATCCTGGGACCCACATGACTGCAGCAACACTGCACACAAAGATACATGCGATATAAACACTGAGGGGCAAATTCAAATTCTGCCTTAGGAGAAAAGTGTATAAGGAATAAACGTATTTATCCTAGTGCAGCTTGAGGTTATCGCCGATATCATCAATTGTTTGCATTGTTGCAGTGCCTAGCAGCCTCAGCCCTGGATCAAGCTCTCATTGTGCTAGGTCCTGGCCAGACACATAACAAAAGGATATCCCTGTATCTTGAAGAGCCTGATGGGTATGTTTTGGGGTTTTATTTTTTTAAAACTCAATATACCTTGCCTTCCTAAAAGTACTGCATACTTACATTTTCTTTATTTCTTATTAAAAGAAAAAACACTTCAAGAACTACTGAATCACTTTTAAAAAAAGTTGTACTTCCTATGCATTTATTGCACTACCACAGCCTGCCTTTGGATGTAAAATTTTTAGCATACGTTAGTACTTTTAGAGAAGAAGCATCTCGTATCTCAGACTGCCTGTCCTTGAAAATTTTTCTAGAAATTCCCCTCAGCACTGATACATATCAGATACTGCATAGCATTTGCTTACACTAGAAATCCTTGCTACTTGGGAAGAAAATGCATTAGCAAGATTAGATTTTCCATTACCCCTCCAAAATGAGGCTTTGAGAAGTTAAATGATTTGTTCAAGGTAACGTAAGAAGTCAGGGACACAGCCAGAAAAAGAATCAGAATCTCCCGACTCAAAGTCCTGTGGCTTTAACCACAAGACCATCCTGCTGTCTCTTTAACTGACCTGAGCCAACGCCCACTGAAAACAGGGGAATCCTTCCATGGGCTCTGAAAGGAATCAGATTAGGCTTTACAAGACTGATTCTGAGAAGAGCTGAGCATGTACAAGTCCCATTTCATAATGTGCCACCACTTCAGAACTGCAGGTGCTCAGCACTTCTCTCATGATATGGTTGTATGTGCAATTCTACTAAGTCTAATCTGTCTTGAAAAATCAGGTTTTGGTTTTTTTTTAAAGTGATAATGTGTAGCACACTGTGGAAAATAACTTCACTTTTTCTTTCAGGCACTATAACAACACAAATACAATCTGCATTTGCATGAATCAAAAGTCTTTACTTTTTTTTTCCTAACTCTTCACTTTCCTGCTTTCTCAGCTCCACAAAGATTCTCTAAAACAAAAACAGAAGATAATAAGCACTTTGCACTGTTCCTGACAACTTCTGTTTTTTACCTGCACTTCTAAACCCTCTGACTTGTACTCTCTGCTTTCCTGTTGCCATGGAGAAGGTCCAGCACATAACGCGCTCTGCTATGAGGAGAGCCTCAACTATTGAGGTGAATCCACAAACACGCCAAAAACTCCAGGAGCTCTTTATCAATTTTTTTCTTATTTTAATATGCCTCTTGCTTATCTGTATCATTGTGATGCTGCTCTGAAGTTCCACTGCTTCTGTTGATCGATTCCCACTGCACTATCCTAAGAAAGTCAACCAAAGGGGGGGAAAAAGAACTAAAGAAGACACTTCCGAGGTATGGATACCCACGTGAGGAGGTCTAGCCCTTGGACTAAAGCAATCCTGTCAATCACTGCACCATTCTTTTACTAGCCACTGTAAACGTATTAAAAAGCACTTCTGTACTGAACAATGATTTATTGTTACAAAGCCGTCCATGAACTAACTTATTTGTTCACCTTGTTAAGGGGCATCTCATGTGTATGTTGTATATTTGTGCCTTTTTCTTGGAAATAGGAAGGGTATTAATTGCGTTACTCAAGTAGTACTTCAGCCAAGTCAGCTAAAATATTCAAAATAACCACCTCACTCATTTGGGCCTGCATGCTTTATAATTTCACTGTAAATCTTTCTAGATATTGGATCTATATATATTAATATCTTACATAAACCCAGATGAATCCAAAATGATGCACCATTACATTTGAATATATTTCAGAAAAATTTCTGTTCCACTTCAAGATCTTACAACTTTACAGTGTTAATTGAAATTATGCCACTTGTAATAGCTTATGAATAAATTCCTGAAAAATGAAATAGAAGCTATTTTAAGGAAACCTTTTCCCATAGATAAATCTTCTTCCTCTCTCCCCCCCCCCCCATTTAAGGAAAGGGATTTAAAACTGAATAATGGAAAGAAAATTAATGCCAACATTTCAATTCAGTCTGGTATCCTTTTCACATGACTTGTAAGTATGCCAATTATAGTTGGATGCATTCCTGGAGGTTTCAACACATGACAAGGCATCTTTAATTCCTGAAGACGCCAGGACAATCCTGGAGGTTGGCAACCCAATATGACTCTGCTTCAACAGACATATTATTTAAAAACTACCTGGCATTTGCAGAGATTTTTAATTTGCTTTTGCAGGTATATCAATCACCCTGGTAACAATATTCACTCATAGTCTCCAGCTGACTGGCAAAACAAGCAGGATGTTAGAAGACAAAAAGCATGCCTTGAGATCCCAAGGTACTTTTGTTTTAGATAGAAAATAATCAGTTGCTAAAGCTACCACATTTTACAAGTACCATAATTTGAACCAAGAAATGCAATTTCCTTTAAATTAGAAGCACAGGAAATTCATCATTTTTCTACATCATGAGAGTGGCTTTTGTAGTTGGTATAGTACAATAAAAGGTTGGGTTATTTATTCTGCAGTCAAGTCACTCCCATTATTCTGATCAAACTTACCTAAGATGGATACACACAAGGAAAAACACTGATTTTCTTTCAAAGATAACTCGCCACTTATCCAACTCTTTCGATCTGTGGTAGCACATCAGTACAGAATTTGAACCAAATACACCTTCTACTGAGATAAAGGTGATCAGAAATAGACAAAAAACAAAATATAGGTCTGCTCTCAGCTAGCTAATTACTTGGGATGCTTCTAATGTGATTGTCTGTAATATGGTTCTCAACCCATGGGCCGTTTACAGCTGAATCAGCACACACCTGGGGCCCATGTGACATCCTTTGGGCCATACAGGTAATGCATGTATATATTTGTGGCCCACATTACACAGAAAGCTGCATATGTGGCCCACAATGGTAAATAGGTTGAAAACCACTGGTCTAGAATGAAAAGGCACCAATTTGTTATAATACCATGCCTTTTCTTAAGAAGGTATATTTTGCAGGTATCAAGAACAAAATAAAGCAATAGTTCCCAAATTGGTACGTGGATGATGATGGTTTATGGAGCTCTTGCTAATGGTCTACAGAGAGTTGGCTGTTCACATAGTGCTATCTCTACTTGTCTCCAGCAGCCAAAGCACATTAAGGAACAGCTAAAAACACAAGTATTTTCCCAGTACCGGTTTTCCAAAGGGATGTTATGCGACTGCATGGGAGGCGGCGCACATATATAGAAAGGGAAGCAGTCTGCATAATTACCTCTCTATTACTATATGGGTCACACTTTAAAAAAGTCTGAGAACCCCTAAAAGAGAGGTTTTATTGATCTCTCAAGAGCTATTTGATTCAGTAAGGCTTTGAAATACTGAAGTTAAATATCATTTTCATATTGAGAGTCACTATTCAATTGACAAGGACTATTATGCATTAGATTACAGCTCCCTCCCTCTTTTAGCCTATCTTTAATATTCTACGGATCTATTCCAGCAGCATTTAACATGAGGAAAAACTCAAATATCAGGTTATCAGTCAAAAAGAAACAGGCTCTATTCTACTATACTTCGTGTGTGCAATGTCTAGTAGATGATGTCAAAAGGGAGACCTCAAGAAAAAATAATTTGCTTCAGGAATTAAAGGTTACAAGAGCAGGGGCTAAAGATAGTGGAAAAAATGGGAAGTCAAATAGAATGAGGAAGCAGCCTAGTGTTTGGTGTGGTGCAAGCCAGCATACCGGAAGTAAGGTGATCCCCTACCCAGGTAAGGCAGATAGATATATAGACAGCAGAAGAACAGAATGAAGTTGGGAACTACAGACAATGAAAAGATAGCAACTATACGACTGCCAATTCAGGCATTGACGGATTCAGCTATTCTTCAATTCCCAGTACCTTTGCTCTCAAAGACAGTTGACAATACTGCCTCTTGCATCTCTAGATCATATTAGAATTCTGAATGCACCACTAAAGACTGGTAAAAGAATCACTGTTCAAAAGGTGCTTGAAAATACTAGTTCACATAAAAACATGGAGTATCACTTCTGCCCAGTCCCTCCTTTATTTAAAAAAAAGAATGCCTTATTTCTTCATTTCTAGAAAAACTATACATACAATGGAGCATAATTCGAAACAAATATCTTATAATTCATGCTTGCAAAAACTGTTACTGTTATTTAAAATTTGTTTATTTGACTGTCCAGGTAGAATTTAAATGAACATAAAAATAAAGACAACATACTATTTCATGTGAATATAAGAACATTATTCATAACTACAATGTTTAAGTGATCTCATTTTCTATTCCACATCTTTCATTCCGGCCCCAAAATTTCACAAGGGAATTCTAGTTACTGTACAATTACCATTCAGAAGATCTGACTGCAACATATTAGGACGCTCCTGCAGAAAGTGTCGGAAAAAACAAAGCTACAAGGCTCTTTTAAATCTTTTTCTTTATACAGAAATTCCAGTTTTAGTTTGCTTTGGTGGGGAATACACCCACACACACACACGAAAATGCCCAACATTTAACATTTTAGCATTACTGAAAAATTCTTGAAAAAGAAAACTCTTAGGGCATCAAGATCAACCCAAGTATTCTGGGAACTCCTTGTTGGGATAAGTTTCAGAGGAATCAGTTTTTTGTATTAGAAGGCAAAACATTGGTACTGAAAAGAATGAAATAGTGAGTCAAAAAAACTTAAAAACAAAAATAAAATGAATTTAAGAAACTGGAAACTATTAGAATTTTGCAAAAATGTAAACTGTAGTATGTCCTATATGAAATTACATCTGTATTTTGAGATTCTGTTGATATTGAGGAAAAAAATCTTATTTTATACTGTAAATATCAACAGTGCAAATTTGGGTACAAATACCTTATTCTTTGCATAATTATCTGATCTTTAAAATAAGCATTTCATTGTACTTCTATTTATAGAAAGCAGCATTCAAAGATAAAATATTAATACCAAAAAAAAGAGATGTTCATATACAATACAGTTTAGAATGAGTTAATTCTAACATTTAGTTATAAATTAAAGTCATGTGAAAGAACCAAACATATAAAGGTTTTTTTTATTCTTTATGGTGCTGTTTGTTTTGACTAGTTTGACTATTTAATTATGACTATTTGCTTTTTTTTTACTATGCCTAAAATGAATTTTAAGTAGTAGATTTAATTCACTCTTTATGTAGACAAGCAATCTAGTGAGTTTAATTGAAGTACACTATCATTCACTCTTTTTATAAGAATAAAAGTTCCAAATACTACAGATGGCTTTGGAAGGTTTGGTTTCTGTATTCAATGAACTGCCATTGCTTTACTGCACATTATGTAACTATTTCTAGTTTATCTTACACATAAGTAAGGAGGAAAAAAATAACAATAATCTTGGATCAGTCCTTCCAAAAAAAGAAGGAAAAAAACTCAAGGCTCAGTAACTTCTAACTCTAGCATGTCTCCACTGAAGTCAATGGAAGTTCCGTCCCAGGGAAAAATTTAGTCAGGATCAGAATTATGCTTTTTTTAAAAACTATTTAATAAGACACCCTCCTTCCCTGGCCAGCCCTTTACAGCCTTTAGGCTGGATCCCCAGCTTGTGTAAATTGATATTATCTTTTTACACCAGCTGAAGATCTGGCCCAATTTAGCATTACTGTAGCTGTTCTGCTCAGTGCACATCTAATCCATGAGGTAGTTAAAATGGCATCGGGTACCTTTCACCTTTTCTATACTAGTTCGGCCACAACTGTTCCCAAATCGCTCAATGGGAAATTGGGGGTGGGGGGGAGAGCTAATGTAGAAAAGGCCTAAATGACATTGTTCTTGTAAAGGTGCACAACTTCACAATGCAGAATGATCCATGGTACATGGGTATCTGGTGCAAGCCAGGCTGCACCTACTTGTGGATGCACCAATGCGCACAGATTTCACACACACACACACACACACACACACACACACACACACACACACACACACACACACACACACACAACTTGCACTGTCTCGTGTCAGTAATTTACAGACAGAGATTCACTGTAGCCATACGCTGTATGCCAGAAAATGAAGAATGAATTTCTCAGTTTAGATATTATTTTTTGATAAGGACAAAATGAGCCTTGTGCCGGTTCAATGATTTTATAGTATTACGCTAGGAATGAATGAATTTGGCCTGTGGAGTGTTGGTGATAGATTCTGATACTCATTGTCGTTAAATAGTACTTATGAGACTCCAGCCTAAAGGTCAGCAACCCCCAGCACGCATGCCAAGAGCGGCACATGAGCCTATTCGGAGTGGCACACGGTGCCCTCTGTGATACTGCTGAAATTGCTGCTCCTGCCACCAAAAGCCACCCAGAGTGGCTTCTTTCAGCGATGACGGGGGGGGGGGGGTGCAGTCCCCAGGCACACTCCTGAAATAAGCTGCCCAGAGCAGCTCTCAGCAACGTGCTCGGCTCTCCCTCCCACTGAAAGAAGCTGCCCACGGCAGCTTTCAGCAGCAGTGAGCGCTCCAGCCATGGCCACAGCTGAATTCTCAGGCGGCCACCCCTTTTGTCGGCAGAGGGGGCCGCCGGCACTGGCTAGGAGTCAGGGTCAGGGAGGAGGGGCCGGCAAAGGCTGTTGATCCCTGCTCTAGCCCCTACGTTAGAAAATGTTTGTGAATGGTTTGGGAAACACTGATAAGAAGCACTGTACAGAAATATGGTTCTCTTTAGTCTCTCCTACCCTTTAAGTCTGTAACATAATTTCACATTTTTTTAAAAAGTCATGATATTTTGAGACTAGTGTAGGTACTCGCAGAACTCAATAAATAAATCAAAAGCCTGTGACTAAGCAAATACATTAAAATACATCTCTTGGGGGCAGAGGAAGGTAAGTCAACCTCTTTTTATGCCCACAGTGCGCAAACAAAGCAGAATGGCAGACATATAGAGATTTTTATCAAGATCAAATGTTCTCATAAATAACCACCTAAAGTATTTTAATGGTTTAAATGAAGCTTAACTATTTCTTTAGAAAATCAGTACCATACTCTTAGACAGACTTAGTTTATTTTTAAGAAATCAGATGTTATTTTTAAAAAGGTACAAAAATGTAAAGGTACTTGTTTTATGTGTTTGAGAAGTATAAACAGCCATCTTTCCCCACCTGAAAAAACCTGGCTTACCTTCAAAATGAAGTTTTGGCAGCATTTAGTACATAGGGTTGAACAGTCCTATTTGTTTATGTTTTGTTTTTACAATCGCTAAGTTATTACATTTTTAAATAAACTATTGCGTATATGTTTATTAAAAGCAGTAAAGATACAGCCTGTGCCAGCTCAAACTAGGCTCTTAATAAGGCTTTTTACAAGGCTGCAATAAATCTTTCAGAACATGTTGCTGGCAAAAATATGAGGGAGTTATTCACTGTGGCACACTATGCTGAAATCCTTAGAAGGGCAGGAAATTTCCCTATTTGCAAAGATGCATTTGCCCCATGTTAGGAATCTTTACACTTTGAAACGCTGGCACCTTAAAACTTCTTGGAAGAATGTTAGTTTTTGAAATGTAAAAGGTCTCTTGGGAAGTTTCAGCTCCATTATAACCTGTACATTTCATAAGTGACCTTGACAAGTGTTGCCTGAATAACACTCACGTTTTCCACTTTAATATATTCATTGCCATATAACCCTCACTTCTTTTTCTACAGATCTGTTCCTTAGAAGAGCTGTAGTGAAATAGGAGGCATCAGTAAGTCAAACCAGTTATCTTGCTAAACTAGCTACAGAAAATAGAGGATTAACATTAGCAGTCATAAATTGACTGTGTTATTAAATGGTTATTATTTATTATTGTGAACAAACAATTTTCTCTTAGGTGGCAGAAACTGGGAACAGGCAGAAAGTTGAGAACACAAGATGAAATACATGTGAATCCTTATTTCTCACTACTGCCATTGAAACTACTAAAGCTACAATCAAGAATTCAGTTGCAAGCACAAGAGCTCAGACTAGTACAGAGTATGGATCTTGCTAACAACAGAGGCCTCAACTTGCTACTCAATTTCCTGCTTATTGTTTTGGTCCTGGTGCTCATGTTTATCCTTGTGAAGCTCATGTGAAACTCCTTGAGGATCTGCTTTCTTGAAATGATAACTTAAATACTTTAAACTATCTGAAAAGAACATTTAAAGACTGCATAAGAGAGCAGTGTCTAACAAACTGTAAGAATATTATATGCTCATGTATCTACTCTACCGCAAAACAGTGCAATAGTAAAATACTTAAAATAGTAAAATACATACTTGCTAAAGGCTAAGAACAGTGTATAAGTTCCAGGCTGGCTACAAAAGTATCTAAACGTATACTGGACCCTTGTCATTGATATAATAAACTGATCACTTGTTTTTAAACAACTAAGACTTAATGGCAGCAGTCTTCCAGGAATACATCCTCTGCGGAAGATAACAAAAATAACCATGGAACCTTCATAGAACAGCTTCTTTGCAGAAACTGAAACAAGCCTGAAACGGACAGGAGAGACGCCAAAGCTGCTGGAGGGCAAGTAACAGATTATGTATGGAAAAAGAAAAACAAAAATGCTGTTGTAGCTATTCAAAAGCAAATCCCACCAGCTGCTTATAGGATTTGTCCTGCATGTTCAAATATAAATATGTCATAATTTATTTACTGCTGCTTTTTAAAAGGCATGCCATCTACTGCACTTTTTTGGGGGGGGGGGATCAGCAGCCAGTATTACTATGCATCAGTAATGAATGAATGTCACCAAATCACCAGCTGTTAAGCTTAAAATCCTGAGCAGTAACAAGGTATTATAAAATAGAGAACACTATCAAGTCTCCATACCCTACTTCAGTCTCTCTAAAGTCTCATGCAATAGTAGATAGGACAGCCTGTGTAGTTAAAATTAAAGCTTTCCACTGTCATGAATGAAATGTGCAATAAATATTTAAATAACCTTTTTAAGAATCAAAAAGACGTACATAGCAACAAGCTGTAAAGTCAATAGCTATTCTATGCTGATGCACTATTGTCAATTTCTGTATCGATTGTCAATGTATGTTTTAAAGAGAAAAAGTTGCTCAACTACTTCATTCTAAGCAATTGATCACATTTTGTCTGAAAGCTGTTTTTGCAAATCCTTGGTTTCAAGATTTTGGTAGCCCCAACTGAACCCAGTAACTCCTGCTATAGTCACCCTGGTTTCTGCGTATTATATCAATTCCAGAATCAGACACAAGTCAGCCTAAAGAAGTCTCTTCTTATCAGCACAGAAACAAACTGTATATTAAAAGAGAAGGAAGGTAAATTCTTCCAAAGTAACCCAATACAGAGTTCTAAGACGCACGTTTGCAATCTTCTGAAACATTTCTTATTGTATTCTCTCTGCAGTTTTCAAGGCAAAGTATTTTCATTTCAAATACTGCTATTCAGCACTCAGCTGTATAATCAACAGCACCAAAGTTTAAGAAACTACTCTTCACAAATACTCATGATCAAACCTTTCACAGCCTTAAGAAGCATATTCTTCCCTCCAAATTTTACTTGCATCTTCCAGTTAAATCAATGGGAGCCTTGGTCATGCATCTGAGGCCAAAATTTTGTCCTAACAGATGCCTAATCCTGCAGCCCTTTCCTGTGAAAAAAGTTATCTAAAAATGGGATTTCTGCATGCTGGAATACCAGGCATTAGTGGGGAACAATTAAGCATAATGCCTGATGGCATGTGACACAGTGTGGATCTTTCTAGATCACCCAGACACCACTAACCTTACGTTAAAAAAAAAATCTGCTTCTTAAAGGTCTGTTTATAACTTAGATTAAAGGATTTAATGAGAGGCAGGATTTTAGAATAGCACATGCTGGCAAAAGCGACCTCAAGAACACTCCCATGGTATTTCTGAGTACCAGAAAACATTTTCAAACTAGTAGTAATATCCCATGAAATTTGTTTCACAGCTCCTATATAGTTATTATAGCCTTGGGTGAACATCTTGTAACCTCTCCATCTCCTCTCCTCACAGTAAAATGCAAACAGGTAATTTGTTAACCCGTTGCACTTTAAAAAAAAAAAAAAAAAAAAACAGTTTCCAAATGGAATATAAAAATGCTTCCGCATAGCTGAAGTCTTGAGCACAGAATGTATTTAAAAGGGCAAGTTTTCAGTACACACTTTCTGATGTATGATCAGGGCAGGTTATCATTGACTATGAATGTAGACGGAACAAAGATAAATATGGTTATAAATATTTTTTGTTTTAGTATAGGAACAGCCTATGTGGGGTCTCCCTATGTCTGTTCCAAAACAATCACTACATTTCAATCAGCACACATGTGCACCATCTGTTTGGAAGTTTCTGACTGCACCATTAAAAGGTTGTGACCATCAGCAAAAATGATCCGTAGTGTCATGAAATGAAACTCCATACTCTGAAAAGAAAAAGCAAGCTTACCATCCTGTTAATGTATTGTACAGAGAGTATCACTGTTTTGCTTTTTTCTTTTTTTTTTTTTTTTAAATAAAATCCACTTTTTGCAAGATTTTTAATTTTTCAGAAACAAGAGCAAGTCAGTTTCAGACAGTACTCAATATGTAAAAAAGCATACAAATAAATACATTTTCTTGCAGGAAGATTTTAAGGTTGTTGCAATTTTAAGATTTTAAAACAGCACCAAGTTCTCACCGAAGATTTAAAAGAAGCTCTCTGTTCTCCCTCCTTCAGACACTGCTACATTGCTTCTAAAAGGCTTCGGGCTATTGCAAATGGTCCCCATAACACACCTCCCCACCGTTCCAGTGCTCTTCATGTGGGCCATGACCCCAACCTCTCACTTGAAGGAGACCAGATAGGCTCTGAAATGTGATCTATAGACATCACTCATTAATCAAGTGCAAGTGCCCCTGCTAAGGAATGCTCCCACCATACTCCAGACAAAAACAATTGTGTACAACAGTCCTCAGCCGCGGGGCCAGCCCAAGAGCTTTGGTGCCCTAGGTGAACCATGCGTTTGGCACCCCTCCCCACACCTCATTCAATATAGGGAAAAATGATAATACACTTTTTTTTAAATAGAAGGGGAAAAAATTCACTTCCATCTACTTTGGTGCCCCTTAAAGCCTGGCATCCTAGGCAACTGCCTAGTGGGCATACACAGTCAGGCCAGCCCCGCTTAACTGTCCCACCCTGTGACAGCCACAGGAATCAGAGTAAAGGGTTGTCTGCACTTACAGTAGCGCAACTGCATTGCTGTAGCACTTAGACCTAGTCAACACTGGGGGTGGGGGGTGGGTGTAAGTCAACGGGAGATATGCAATCTGCATGCTGCAGACTGCGTATCTCTTGCCAACTTAATTACTCCTGTTCACCATGGTATCCTCACTAAGCTCCATCGACTTGAAGCGCCCTCCAGTCAATGCAGCCTTATGCCACGTGAAGGGGTGGAGTTATTGCATTGACCAGAGAGTACTTCCAGGATCGACTGAGCGGGTCTACACTGCCCGCTCAATCGTTCCCTCAAGGATCGATGCAGTTTTTTCAGTCTAGACAAGGCCTTAGTGAAGTTGCCACCTATGTTGATGTGAGAGTTTCTCTTGTTGACATAGGTATTCCACTTCTCCAGAGGTGGCAGCTATATTGCCAGAAGAAGCCCAATAAGTTCATACCGTGGACAAGGACTAAGTAGCTAAGCAATCGAACCCTGGTCTCCTGCATGGCAGTTCAGAACACTTCCCCCACAGCTATAGCCTGACATAGGAAAATGAATTTTTCAATAGACGGAGAAAAAACAGACTCCAAAAAAGTGCAAAAAGGGAATTTAAAAGAAGGCAACATGAAAAGTTTTAAACAAATTCTTATCTTAGACTTGTTACAATCTTGAAAATCTGAACAGAAGCATTATTTTGTGAGCTCAGCCAAAAAGATTACTATTGTTTGTGCTCCCTCTGCTGGTTCGGTCCTCAAATATAAATTATTCCGATAACTGTGCTGACATCAGTGTTTGCATTCAAACAAGAGTTTAAATGGGTAAGTTTTGAAATAATAATTGCAATGTATATAATGCTTTATTTTTGTTAAACAGTGTTGCATTTTACCTTCACACAAAGAGAGAGGGGGACCATCTTGAATGCTTAGAGTTTTTAGAAAAACAGAACAGACTAGAAAGTGATAATGTGTCAACATTAATCATCAGAGTTTGGTTTATAAATGAGGATATTAGGAATATTTATGAGGTAACCATTCTTGCAGTATGTGGGAGTCATTTCCTGCTATGAATCTGTTTCAGGCCAAAAAGAAAGAGTTTCCTTATAAATAAATTCAGATTATAAAGCCCAGCCAAGCAGAAAATCACTCCATTTCAACCAAAGCCTCTCTTAAAAATGAAACAAAAATATTACTAGATTTTCCCTGTCTATTACAGAGCTGCAAAAATTATAGATGCTTTTCATATACAGATTGAGTAAATTGTCTGATAGAACTGCCAGCTGCTGGCAGTTAACAGGAGCACACTATTGGCTCTCAAATAATAATGGTGCTTTAATGCAGTTAATTTTTCAATAATTATACAAAAAGTTTAAAAACCAACAATAAAGCCTGGGCGAGATAAAAATACTTTCCCCACCTGAGACAGTTAATAAACCACAGTTGATGCTGTGTCTCTTACTGCCCTCTTGATGGCAGCAAATACCAAATTTCTATTCTTACCTGCATGGGGTGCTCATTTCCTGTTGTAAATTCTTCAAACTGCTGCACTTGCCAAGCTGCTAAGCCATATGACTCATCAGCAGCCCTGCACTCTAGAGGATTTGTATGCAACTGTTCTGTTAGCCACATCTGAGTCCTCACTGAGGGCTGAATGGGTACTCCACTCATAGCCTGTTTTCCCAGTGTTGCATATCTAGGCCCAAAAGCCTCACAGTTGGCTGCATTGGGCTTGCTTTCAGGTAAGGCACTGTAGGTCATATCAAAGACGTGTCTCCTATTTGAGGAGTCTGAAACACCGAAGTCTTCTTTACTGCAACTTTCAAATTTGTATTTGCAATCCAAGGTGGAAGATCGTTTTTTCCCAGTTTCTTTGTCCTCAATTTTTAACAACTCCATGCTATTATGCAAACAACTTGGCCCATTTACTCTTAATTGTGGTGACATGGTCTTGTCTCTCCCTGATTTGTCAGCACTAGCTCTGGAGTCCCCTGAAAGGATGCTTTCATCCTGACTGCAGCTATCTGGTGTGCTGAGTTTAGACAAGGATGACCATTTCCTTACAGGCCTCACGTCCTTCATGTCGAGAGAGTTGTCCAGCATACCCAGATTTCTGCTTCCTCCTGAGCGTAAAAAGTTTGTATTCCATTGTGAGCCATCAGACTTCAGAGTTTCCCTGTGTTTGGATAGTGAAGAGCTGGCATTAGACGGCATCACATGGGCGGTGGGAATAGAGACCAGTGATCGGCTGGGCTTAAATGAGGAAGTACCACTTGATGTTGAATGATCTGGGGAAAAAAAGATTTAGCGTGTAAATAAGTGCAACAAACTGTACCAGAAATAGTGATCAAATGTCAAAGGATGAAATGCTAAAACAGCAGGCATATCTCCTCTAGTAATTTCTTAAAAGAACACGGTCCGATTAAAAACATTTCATGACACCGTGGTTATCAGAAAACCTTTTTAAAAAAAACAAAACAAACAAACATTTGTTTCCTTTCAGTCGACAATGCACAGTATGAACAATGGAAATGGTGCGGACTGGCCAGTTTTTTCATCATTATTCTTTTATTTCAGGTTTCCAATGTTCTTTACATGAAAATATTCCCCTGCAACACCATTATAATTGTCCCAGGATTTCTACTTAGATTGTAGAGACTCTCCTAAACATGGGGAAAATATTTTTTGATGGATTCCATATTATGGATATAATCAGAAAAAACTTAAGGCTGTGTTGAAATTACTTAAAGGAGGTTTAAAAATTCCTTCCGCCACATATTGGCTGTTTCATTCAATTTAAAGCAGGGCTGGACAAATCTGGGCACCAGGTCACCATGGCACCCAGGATTTTGCCCCTGCACCTAGGAGCGCCGAAGCAGCCAGGGAGGCAAATACCTCCTGGCACCTAAAAAAAGAAAGCCAGCGGCGCAGACACTTTCAGCATTACCATCTCTCCCTCCACGCCCACTGATGAACGTAGGCACAGAAGGGCAGTAGGGTTCCGCAGGCCGCTGCCACCACTGAAAGAGTCAGCAGCCGAGGTGACCTTCTGGTGGCGGGGGGCCCTGCGTGCTCTGTACCACTGCCAGAAGACGTGGCGGCAGTCTCTTGGTGGCGGGGGTGGGGGGACTTTCACTGCCAGGCCCCTAGAGGCACCTAAGTTTGGGGGCTGGCCCCCAGGTGTGAGGGAGATTTGTCAAGGCCTGATTTAAAGTGCTCAACAGTCACTGTCAGCACAAATTCCAAATTTCTCTCACTCAACCTCGCACATTCGATCAGTGTACTGGAAATAAGCCACTTCTGAAATTTTCAAACTAAACTATAAAGAATCATTCCCTTTATTTATATTAAAATAATTGAATTATGCCCAAGTTCTACGATGGCACTGCCTACTTCCAACAGCCCTCCCTGATTACCAGACACACCGTGTAGACAAGGAGACAGACTGCTCAGCAAAAGAGCTGTGCCCGTGTGTACACACACACACACACACACACACACACACACACAATGTGAGAGGAGGAAGTGGAGCTTTAAAATTATCCGTGATGCTGTGAAGGTCAAGTGGTACATACACCAAAGTTCACAAAGCACATTGCATTAACATGCTTTTCTACATAAAAATGAATTTCCTTGCTTTTCACAGTTTGAATTGGTGGGCTATACAGTTTAGCCAACTTCACTCACTGGCAAGTTTTGTGGGGGGCAGGATACTGTGTATATATTTTAAAAGATGTTTATACAATAAAAGGATTATGCTGTCATTTTCTTGCACTTATTCCTGCATCTCCAACCCCAAGCAGAAATATCAAAGCGCACAAAGAGGACATCAGCGAGGCACAGTGCAGAAAGAGATGGGTAAGTGAAAAACAACAGAGGTTAAGCAGAGGTTAGAGAGATCTGATTGACAGCTCTCCCACATCCAACAACTGGTGCTTAGCATCACAGCCTTTAGACACCCGGAAGTAAGCAGCTAATCCTTTCACCAGCCTCTATTTAAGGTCACATGGCTCAACCGTACCCGCGGACTCAGTTTTTCCACACAACTGTAAGCTCATTAAAGTCTTATTACGTACTTAACCACCTGCAAATTTCACTCCAGGAGACTTTTTGGTTACTTTTTTTTATAGAAAGGAAGCAGGTAGAGTCTTCACTGGTTTTTTTCCTCAGAATGCCTTAAATAAATTTGTTAGTCTTTAGAAGTGCCACAGGACTCCTTGTTTGTTTTGCTCAAATAGACTAACCCGGCTACCCCCTGGGACCTGTCAGAATCCTCAGTTTCTCCAGACCCTTACAATTAGTAACAGAGGACTGGGGAGCCACAAAACTAGCCTGGTCAAGCTCAACCTTCAAGGGAAAAATCAATTAACACTTTGCAGACAGGAATAGCACAGCTGCTTGTGGAGGTGGCTGAGCTTTTGGAAAGGTGCTCTCTCTTTTACTACAAACCTAAATAACCAGGACCTCCCAACCCCTCAGCACTCCTATTCTCTCTTTATAGACCAGCCCTGATTGTTCCCGCACACTTCACAGGGCTTTGTAAAAAAATATGAAAGGCAACATCTACAGAGCTATTGTAACTTCCTGCATGATCAATCATGAAAAGTGGGCTGGGTCCTGCAGGATTACAAAAATTAAAAAGGGAGTTGGATAGAGGAGAAGCCTGCGGCAGAAGTCATCTTCATGCCAGCCCCTCGTCCCTGACCCTCAGTCCGTTCTGGCAGCCCCATCTGCTGAAAAAAAGCGGACCCCCTCCCCAGACACACCACAGAGAGGAACTGCTCCAGGTGGCTCCTTTCCGCAGTGGGACGCCCTCCCTGGGCACGCTGCCAAAAGGAGCCACCCAGAGCAGCTTTCAGCGGCAGGAGCAGCAATTTTGGTGACGCCACAGAGGACGCTGCGTGCCGCTCCAAATGTGACCATGTTCCACTCTTGGCACATGAGCTGGGAGTTGCCAACCCCTGCCCTACAGTTTGTGGATCTCTGCCTCCCCACTCCCATCACTAATCAGTTCGAGATCCCATTCCCTGCACTGGTGTGGGGACACAAAAGGACTTGCCTCCATTTCCCCTCATCCTCTTCAGAAATTCTTTTTTGACATAAGAAATATTATGCCTAGGGTGCGTCTACACTTGTAAATTAGGTCAACTTAAGCCTGCTTAAGTTGACTTAATTTATTCTGCGTCCACACTGGAGTTTCCTTAAGTCGACTGGCGGGCGAGGAGGGGCGGGCAGCTCTCCCGGCTCCCTTCTTGTCGGGACCCTGCGGTCCTGACCAGGAGGGAGAGCGGGAGACCCGTGCTCCAGCTGCCGGCTGCTCGGCAGCTGGAGCGGGGGTTTCAGGGAGGAGGGAGCCTCCTAGCCAGGACCCTGCGGTCCCGAACAGGAGGGAGAGCGGGAGTATTGTTATAATGTAATATTATAATGTAAGTATTATTACTGATGCTACCTTACTTGTACATTTAAAATTCTGTTAAAAAAATCTTCTAATAAAAAGGGACAAAAGAAAAAATGCAGAAAGTTATTAGTGGGTTTCCTCTAAAACTACATCATAATTATGGCATGTAATAAAATGAATTGCTTTTCAATTCTGATTGTCTTAATGTCTGCCATAAAATTCCCTAAAATACCTAGCTAATATGTACTCCTTATTTCCTGAGTAAAGTTTTAAAGACAGCACACGGAAATGATTTTTATATTGACAGTGTCCTTTTAGGTAAACCAAAATAGATTTTTTTAATCTATAAATGGAATTTCCAGAGTCACTTTCTGAGTCAAATACACACACACACACACTATATATATATATATATAAACCATGACCTGGGGATGCAACTGCTAGAAATTCCTACTCATCTCACTTTCTGAAGAGAGAAAGAATTGCAAGAGGAGTATTATGCACCTAATTCTGTGACACCAATGATGGCACACGATGTATGAGGAGAGACTGAAGGAACTAGGATTATTTAATCTGCAGAAGAGAAGACTGAGGGGGGATTTGATAGCAACCTTCAACTGCTTGAAGGGTTGCTCCAAAGAGGAGGGAGCTAGGCTGTTCTCAGTAGCAACGGAGGACAGAACAAGGAGCAATGGTTTCAAGTTGCAACTGGGGAGGTCAAGGTTGGATATTAGGAAAAACTTTCTCACTAGGAGGGTGGTGAAGCATTGGAATGGGTTACCTAGCGAGATGGAGGAATCTCCATCTTTGGAGATATTTAAGGTCCAGTTAGACAAAACCCTGGCTGGGGTGATTTAGTGGGAATGGTCCTGCTTTTAGCAGGGGGTTGGACTAGATGACCTCATGAGGTCCCTTCCAACCCTAAGGCTATGTCTACACTTACGAATTTAGGTCGACTTTACTAAGTCGACTTCAAGTCGACCTTATTAAGTCAACTTAGAGAGTTCACACAGGACTCTTAAGTCGACTTAAAGCTGCTCCTATTAAGTCGAATTAGAGAGCCTACACTAGACTCTCTAAGTCGACTTGATAGGTGGAGGGAGAGCCAGCCTTGCAGGGCTGGCTCTCCCCAGACA
>ML685835.1:616520-646088 GCA_007922175.1 Pelusios castaneus
TGATGAAGTGGGATTTTCTCCCACGAAAGCTCATGCCATAAATAAATCTGTTAGTCTTTAAAAGTGCCACAGGACTCTGTCTGTTTCTCTGCAATAGACTAACACGGCTACCCCTTTGGAAGAAATATACTTTCTGTTTCTTACACAGTAACTGCTTCGAACACTCTCTGCTTGTCCTCTTAAACACCAACATACACATTTTTAAAGATTTCATATAAATATTCCTTTTTACTAGTAGATTTTAATGTATTTATTTAATTAATAAAATCTGAAGTTGTCCCAAACGACTTACCTGCATCCCTTTAAAGAAGAACTTAAGTTCTTTACCTGCTAAATGGATGTTCAGGTTTCTAAGCTTTTCCTGCTATGTCCAATAACTCTAACATCTAAAGCAGGGCAGGGACCTGAATTACTCATTTTCGATGCACCGTATTAGCTGTTTGTGAGCTAATTTTTAACAAGGAAAAAAGAAGCAAAAATCTGGGGTTTAGTTGCAGAGACTCGTTTGTCACCAAAATATTTTGTTTTAAAACTTATTAAATGTAATTTAAAGGCTGCAAATTCTATATATGTGGTGCTTTGATGCTACTATACTGGTTAATATAGAAAAGCCTAAATTATTACTGAACTTGAAATTGTGATTTTAAATGTAAAGTAAAGATAGTTGTTTAAGAGGCCTCATTTATGATTGTCACCATCTATCACAGCCTCCCCACCAGGTTTTCTTCGCTCAGAAAAGCCAGAGCAACCACTTAACTCAATGGTTCTCAACAAGGTGTCTATGAACCCTTGGGGATATGCAGAAATCTTCCAGGGGGTCCATCAACTCATCTAGATATTTGCTCATTTTTACAACAGGCTACATGAACAATGTATCAATACATCAATATCAATACAAACAAATTTCCATACAATGGCTTGTTCACACAGCTACTATACTATACACTGAAATGCAAGTGCAATATTTATATTCCAACTAATTTATTTTATAATTAGATGATACCAATGAGAAACTAAACCATTTTTCAGAAATAGTGTGCTGAGACACTTCTGTATCTTTATGTCTGCATTTGTAAGCAAGTACTTTTTAAGTGAGGTGAAACTTGGGATAGACAAAAGAAATCGAACTCCTGAAAGGGGTACAGTAGTCTAGAAAGATTGAGAACCACTGACTTCATTGATTTCCCCAGGTTTAAATACTATATGGCCTGTATCTCTCCGTGCTGCCAAAAGCAGTGGGCTTTCCTAATATCAGAAGCTTTCAAGTCTGCCATTTTATCCGGGCTATAATTAGAAAGCCCTGATCGGTGAAGAAAAGGCAGGTATAAAAAAGTTACCAAAAATCCCCACACTTTAGCTACCTCATTGATCCAAAAAAGTAATTATTAAAAAAATGAAAAATATTTTAGAAATCAGAAGAGATGGTTTAGAAAAAGCAGTGATCCCTATTCTAAGAGCTTGTTAAAAACAAAAAACACTGAAGTTCTGGGATCACTGCACAACATCAGTTTCTCAGAATGATTCTCCAACCTCTGCTGCAAGTCTCTGCTAGTCAGAGCTCTGTGATACAACCAGAAGTGATTTAAAACAAGCCAAAAATCATGATTCTCACAGTCTTTGTAATCTCCTGGAAAACAAACAAAGAGTCTTGTGGCACTTTTAAAGGCTAACAAATAAATAAATGTGTTAGTCTTTAAAAGTGCCACAGCGCTCCTTGTTTGTTTCACTGAACTAGACAACATGGCTACCCCTCTGGAACTTGTCATATCCTGTAATAGGCTCTCCACATCTGCCTCATGAGGGGGTGGGAGCCTGTACTAGCTTTCTCTAAAACAGCTGCTGAGGTCAATGAGAATTTGAACTAGAGGCAGGGATTTCATCAAAATTAAAGAACTGTGGCCTCTCAAGAAAACGTAGTGCTGCAGCCACAAGACGTGTGTTCCCTTGTTCCCATCTGTCTGACGATTATGGCTGGATCGGGAAGCCTTGATGTGGCTAAGATAATCCATTCTAAAGTGGCTGGGGGACCTTAAACTGGACAAGCAAACAGCCAGTCCAAACAAAAGGCCATAGAAAAGACATTCTCTGAAAGTAAATATACATATGCACGATTCAACAAAAAGCTGCCAATGGTAGGACCATTTTGATAATTTACATACGTATCTCACCACACATCCTTCGGAGTCTCTCTGTTCTACTTTCAAAATGTGGCATGCCAAAAACATAAAAAGGATAAGTTAGTTGTAACTAAATACATACACCTTCAAACTATCATCTCCCCAAAATACAAAATAGAGGTATGATAGATAAGTACCACATATAAGCACATAACAAATATAGAAGTCCAGACACAGGAGACAAACACTAAGAGGTGTATCAACATCTATGTAAAGATCATTTGAAAAAAATCAGGACTGCTTTGTTAAGAGGTAAGATAAAATGTATAACAAGTAATGAAATGTACCTAGCCTCTGTTTGCCAGAAGCTGGGAATGGGTAGCAGAGTGGAACGCTTGAAGATTACCTGTTGGAAGATAGGATACTGGGCTAGACGGACCTCTGGTCTGACTCAGAATGGTCATTCTTACGTTCTTATGTATAGAAGAACTAAATCGGTGCTTTTACTTATCCTCATAAAAAATAAGGACCACATGCAAAGAAACTGAAAGGGAAAATATTTAAAATTGATAAGGCGGGAGTGGGGGGCGGTATTTATTTGTGGTTTTTAAACTGTAACAGAATAAACTGGTTAGCAGAATATGAAGGATTATACATCTATATGGAAAATGAGTTTCATAAATTCAGTTTAAAATATTTCATAGCACAAACCTATTACTGACTAACTGGCAGGTTAAGAAGACACCAAACTTTTTACATCGTGCCCCGCCTTGCCCATCCATACTCCTCCATCCCCCTCCAGTTAGGACTGGGAGTGGGGGCCAAGGGGCCACATTCAGGCCAGGAGCCATAGTCAGGGGCCCATGGCTGTGCCAGGCACAAGGGACCAAAGCCAGTGCCTTGGCCAGGGAGGAAAGATGGTACGAATGCATAGCACAAGGAAGGAAATATAATAATAGACTCTCAAAACAGGAATAATGAGCTCCTGTATATGGTGGACAGATTCATAGTCACCCTCAGAAATATCCTTTCAACACCAAACTGTCTCAATGTGCCATCTAACAGTGACTGGTTTTTGGAACATATTGCATTGCCCTCCTACAGTACTCTGTAATGATCCTGTGTGACAGTGTATCAGGCATTTTCTGCTTCCTGCTGGAGGACCTTGGTACATCCCACCCAAAGATGGAGCCTTTTCGGGGGGAAAAAATTCCACGTCCTCCAGGAGTTGCCTAGATAGGCAACCCAGAATCAGCTGCTCGTGAAACCAATGAGTATTGGTCCTCCAGAAGGGGGCAGTAAACGCCTTGCATTATACAAGTTGTATACTCCACCACACCTACTTTCTTGCCATGAGTCACATCTCACCCATTTCCACAATTCCTTCTGCTAGTTCCTCAACTATATGGCATTGCAATTGGCTAGATGGAAGGATCCCAATTACACTTAGCTTTAGTCTTCAGTCCTTTCCTCAAAACTCAAACATCTACCCCCCCCCCTTTAAAAAAAAATTAAGTATATGAGCTAAATTTTGGTTGAATTACCCTCAAAGTCATAACTGATTAGTTAGGCAAATTATATTTTATTCACCCCAATATCACAGATGACCCAGTAAGTCACTTACCTCTGTTATCGTTTTTGTAGGTCTTGTTCAGTACATATAAACGCCCTTGCTACATTCAGATCTACCCGCCTCCTCAACCCATACAGCACTGGCAGAAGACATGCTATAGAAAGTTTACAAATATTAAGCAAGTAATAATGCTGCACTTTTCTAAACAGTGATTTTTTTCCCCACAGTGCTTAACAAGATTTAATGTATATTTATTCTCAACATGTGGAACATATGAAGATTTATACTGAATAAATGATAGTCATTAAGTCAGAAGAAGAGGAGGAATTTACATCAAGTTCTTTTTCCCCCTTTTTAACTATATTATATTAAAATACAAAGGTGGATTCTCATCACTGAAAAATCTGTGAAGTTCTGTTTCTTCCTTTTTTTCTGTATATTATATATATATATATATATATTGTCCGTAGACTGGTAACCAAAACCTATTCATAATTGTTTACACACTGTGATGGGGCATCTGCCCCACACTGGTTAAAGCATGGTTAAAAAATGGATCTAAGAGCAGCAGCCAATCAGAGGAGACTGCCAGGGAGCCAATCAGAGCCCAGTAACCTGGTATAAGAGGGAGCTGACAGGCAGCACGGATTAGTTCCTCTCTGGAGCTCAAAAGAGTCAGAAGGTCAGGACTCTGGACAGCTGTGGCTAGCTGCTGGGCAGAGCAAAGACGTGGTCCTAAAGGGCCAAGGAGGTACTGGGGACTGCAGGGAAGCAGCCCAGGGAAGAACTGTGCAGACTTGGGGGTTGAGATGGTGCAGAGTACTGCACGTAGGGTCCCTGGGCTGGGGCCTGGTGTAGTGGGCGAGCCTGGGTCCCTCTCTGCCTCCCCCAGATTGTTAGGACTAGAGTGGTGATGGACTGTGGCAACCACCTAAGAACGTAGCAAGCCAGGACTGTCCAACAGCCTCCGGAAGGAGGGGAGAAAACTGACTGTGGAACAGCTGAAGAGCTGAGGCCAGCGGAAGACATAAGGGACTGGTATGGAGCTGAGAAGGCTGCCCCAACTTGATCGAGGTGATGGAACACAAGCCGTGGACGGGATTGTCTACTTGAGCTATTCCCGTATAACATCGCCAGGAGGTGCCCATCCAGCGGGGAGTGTGCCACCCCGTCACACACACCTTGATGATGTTAGGATGTTAAATGGTACCATTTGCCATTTCTTTTCTTTATAGTCCATTCTCTTCATAAAGCCTCCTCACCCCTTGCATCTCCAAATGTTGTGCAGAATGCCACAAAGCATCACCAGCGGGGACATATTTAAAAACATTGTCATTGTGCTTCAAGATTCATCCCCACATAACCTTTAATTTAAACTATACTTTTGCAGAAGTGATCGTTCTAGCCTTGGTCACTGTAATCAGGAATTGTTTTTTTTTTAAACTAACAGGGAAAAGAATAAGAAGGCTCACTCAAAATCTCATCAGTTAAGGGTTAAGCTTGGAAATAAATGTGTGATCATACCAGAAACACAGCTGCCATGCGGACATGCTGAAGCACAATATGGGAGAGGGGGAGAACCTCTACTTTGATTTTTAGAAGCCATTACCTAGCTAGTTTGAAAAATGCAAAGAGACACCCCTCTGAGTTTAGGAGTACCACACACAAGACACAAAAAACACATACACAAAAAAACACCCCCCCAAAACAAAACAAAAAACCCCTACACACTGAGAAGAGACGGGCCTGGCTGAGATACTCACTGTCCTGTTGGTTCATTACAAATACTGTTTGAAGTTATGCCCCCACTGAAAATGAAACTAGGTGATATATCATGATGTACATCCAAATTACACCACACTATACTGTATAGTTAAAATGGAGTATTATATATGAGTATATATTATATGGAGTATATTTATATATGATTAAAAGATCCAGCATAAAATCTTTAACTTTCTGCTCATTAAAAGGGGCACTTGAAAAAAAAAGTTCAAGTCTCAAGAAGCAAAACATGCCAGTGGATTTGAACAAATACATCTTTTAAAAAGGAAAGCTCAGCTATAAAATGTAAACCTGATAATATTTTGTGCTCTTCAAAGCCTAGTCTCAGAGAGAAGGACCAGGAAGATGCAGCAAAGAGAATTTTTGATGAAACAAAAAATTCAGCGATATCTGAGAAGAGCAGCCAGAACTCCTGAGATTCAGCATGGGAAAGCTGACTTTTCAAAAGGTTCTCCCATACGTTCTGGGGAAGAGGAATATATCAGTCAAAGCTACTCCTTGAGAGTGTTTTTAAGCAAAACATACAATATTACTAACTGCCTACCCAGTTTAGTCGCAATGCTAAAAAATGGTTTCAAGGTTCAGCATAGAAAAGCAATGGATACATATCCCAGTCTATGAAGACTCCCCCAGTAATTCCCTCTAAGGGTAAAACCATCAGGGTGAAGAAAGCAGACGTAATCACCCATGTCTTCCTGAAGCTGTCTGCATGCAGGAAAATGAGAACAGCAACTAGGGAAGTCTCAAACCTTTCTTGAGTCTGAATAAAGATTCAGTGAAGAGGCGAGATAAGAATGAAGAATCATCTTACTTTTAAGGTACTTGAACCAGTGCACCTCAATCAGGCCTCCACTCTCCCTGTGGCACCCAATGGCTTAGTCTCCTGAGGGCTGTAATACTCTGGTCTAATTTGGCTGTTGGACTTAGTGTAGGGGTGGCTGAGTGGCACTTAGTGGCCTGTGATATACAGGAGCTCAGACTAGAGGATCTGGTGGTCCCTTCTGCCTGCAAGCTCATAGGGTACCTTTATTAACAATGCAATTAAACACCCTCCCCCACTGGCAAGTCAGCTGCCGGGGTACAGGCTGAGAGGCTGTAAAAGTGCAATATAGACTTTCAGGCTGGAAACTGGGCTTTTGGATCCTCCCCCACCAGGGTCCCAGAGCTTGAGCTCCATCCCAAGTGCCTACACCACAATTTTATTGCCCTGCAGTCCGAGCCCCAAAAATCCGAGTCCATTGACCCGGGCGAGCCAAAAGGGATTAACTGCAGTGTAGACCTACCATATGAGTTCACTTAGCACTAAGCTAGGCCAAGGTTCCTGATCCTGAGCTACAAAGGAGAACAGTTCAGTGCAACGCAGGAAAAGGGCAGATACAAAGATGTCTTTAAGCCACCTTTACAGTCCCCTACTCTAAGACCAGCCGTGCATCAGGTTGATCACCTAGCATAGGTCAGAGCAACTGGAGGGCTGCTCTAAATTACACTGGTTAGCAACAGTCCTAAGAAGTCTTTCTCGCAGCTGTGGATCCCGAGGGCACAGAGGAGCCCCGGCCATGCCTCCTATTCAGTAGCAAGTGGAGCAGCTGCTAACACTGGCTGTACTCTATTTGTACGGCACAGTCTACACTGCCGGCAAAATTTGACGGCAGTCAAGAGGAGTTACACAAGTTACTCTGCGTAGCTTGCAAATAAAACCTTTAACTAAAATAACAACAAAAGGATGCTTACTATAAGTTTTAAGAGGCCCTTCATACAGAGGGACCCATTATACATTGTGCCTGTATTAAGGGCCTACATATTATGCCTACAACTGGAAGGTCATCTAAAAGAGGCTTCTGTGATGGAAGCAAGACATAGCAGGCAAGAGACAAATCAGATAGCTGTGATTTATTGAACAATAACCTGTGATATTCAAAAGAATAAAAAAACACCAGCTTTACTCCAGAACACCTGCTCCACAAGGGTAGGTTATTCATAGGAAAACAAAAAGAACTAGGTAGAGTTAAGTATTTTGAAAAATAAGTGATTGTACTTTGTATTTCTTATTCAAATGGATTGATTTATCCTGCTGTTTATCTTACAGAGATATTTTAATCAGGGGAGTGCACGGCAGATTATTTTTTTTAAAGCAGCATCCATCACATGTGAAAGAGGACAGATACTTACAGTCACAGAAGAGATTTCATATCCCTGTATCTGATCACTGAGACACCAAAGAAAATATCAGGTGAGCCCAAGAGTAAGTTTCCACTTATCTCGCAGTCAGTGGAAACAAGATATAAATAACCTCTGCTGAGTCTGACTTTGTCATGGCAGCTTGTAGTTAAAGCAGGGCTGCTGTGATCTGTTCATCCAGCTCATATATACACGATAAGTCTATCTCAAAATGTACCATTATGTAGATCTTAAAATGTATTTCAGCAAGTAAATTAAAATCATGTTTAAATTAAGCTACACTACCAATGAGTTCCAAAGGGGTAGGTAGCCGTGTTAGTCTAGGTTAACCAACCAACCAAAGAGTCCTTCAAAAGCATCTGACGAAGTGGAATTTTCTCCCGTGAAAGATCATGCGATAAATACATTTGTTAGTCTTTAAAAGTGCCACAGGACTCTTTGTTTGTTTGACCATCAATGAGGAAATTGGTTTTCCTACCACACTGTGAACAGTCTATTCATGCCCAATCGTTACTTTTTTGTTCTGGTTTTCCTGTATATTTAAAAAAAGAAAGAAAAAAGAAGAACACCCACACTAAGAATTACATAATTTTTAAGTGTAATTCCAATACAGCCACATACTAAGGAACATTCTCAACTTGATGTAAATGACTAATATTTTTAAATGTAAATTTTGTGATACAACTCCCTTCTGTCCTGATATTAAAAAAACTGTTTTGCATTTTTTTCAAATAGCTCTGTGATGATTTTCCTGTTCCCTGCTTTTGTTTATAAAGGGTCTTCTGGACTGACCCAAGATGCCACAAAAGATACTTTGTTACAAACTTTCTCCTTACCTCCTTTCTCTCTTTGCATACCCTTGCTGGCTGCCTTTTCAATTTCAGCATCTATGTTGGTGCTGCTCATGTTACTGCCATATAAATTCTTATAGAACTTGAGTACAGAGTGTTCAAGTGAGCTCCATGAGAGAAAGGCAAGCATGTGAAGCAAATGACCATCAACGAAACAGTAAAAATGACTACACACAAAATGCTATCAAATGTGGAAAGAAAAACAGAAAAAGCAGAGAAAAATGCTGACTCCCTTTTTCAACACTAGATATATAACTTTCAGAAGGAAAAATGAATTTTAGATTAATAATGTTCCTTTATCTCAAAAAATATGGAAAAAAGCAAAACTCCAAATGAGAAGTCATATAACCAGCGATGAGAGAACAAACAACTTGTGACAGATGTGTAGTCATGTTACTTAATTCACTACTGGAAGGCGCTCCAATATTATGGTGAGAAGCATAGTATCAAAACCTACATAGAACAGAATAAATGTATTTATAGTGAGGTGAAGCCTGAGGAAGACACCCTTGAGATGGTCTGCTCTCTGCGTTTAGTGTTACAGTTTCATGAGAGTAAGTAGAGCTGGTTAGTGAAAAAAATAAAAACATCATGCTTCCCCTTTCACTTGGGGACCATTCCAAAGGAAAGAGGCAGCGCAGGAGATAGCACACATATGTGAAAAAAAGAAAGATACCTAGGAGTAAATAGGAGGATAACATCCCCATCAGAAAATGCATTTACCCCCATCTATATATGCTGTGGTTTGCATAGTGATTTGGTAAATACATTTCAAAATGCTATCGTTCATCTCATCAAAAGCATCAAAACCCATTTAGGTGACTTTGCCTCCAGGAACTTCACAATAATTTACTGCAATTTTCTATAAGAATTACACATTTCTGCATGTGAAATTATAGGTAAACATTAGTCTTGCTACGAGCATAAATATAGCAATAAAACAATACCAAACAAACCCACTCTAAAATGGTATTATATGAAACCTGAACATGACAGGTGTTAGTCAATGCAGTCTGACCTACTTAATCAAAGTCATAGAAGAAGCCACCAATTCTCTACTGTTACCTCAGAAAGTCTGTGTAATTTGGGAAGTGAATAATAGGATTCTGGCAAAAACCCGTGCTGAGGAAGAAATCTCGGTAGATAATCTTTTGAGCACTTTGTCTCTCCAAAGGATCATAGATTCTACCTACCTGTTACACATACTTTTGCATTTTTCTCAGCTTGGACAACAAAAGTAAGGCAGCTTACAGACAAGCTTGGAAGGATTAGAACGTTTTTTCTTGGTAAATGTCATAACCACAGTACTAATGAAAAAATAGTTCCTTCATAATGATTACATTTACCCATAAGCCTGCAAATAGATCTTTGCCCAGTACCTCTGCAAAGGGACAGCATTGTATAGCTGTTGACACCATGAATTAGTGTTGAATATATATTACCAGGGACAACAGAGAAGAGACATGATCAACTATACCAAGTACATAGTTTTTAAATGCTCTTGCTATATTATAACACTGGCAAGCTAATGTAACAACAGTAAAAGGTTAGCCTGAGATCCTGATACCTTAGAGCAGGGGTCTGCAACCAATGGCTCTGGAGTCGCATGCGGCTCTTTGGCTGCCCCCTTGTGGCTCTGGGCTCCCCCAACCAGCGGGGTACCCTGCAGGAGGCCCATGCCTGGCTCTGGGCTTCCCCCAGCCACCAGGGACCCCACGGGCAGCCCATGCCAAGCTCCAGGTTTCCACCCTCCCCCTCCCCCCCCCGCATAAGGGGACCCTGCAGCAGAAATCCTGGCTCACCTCCCTGCACCTCCCACCAGGAGGCTACACCCATTGTGGCTCTCAAAACACTTTGTTATTGAAGGAATTTTCAAAAATGGCTCTTCTTATCTTTTGGGTTGCGGACCCCTGCCTTAGAGAAATCAAAACCTTCCACAGCAGGGCTACCAAGACATAGATTTGGACATCTAGGCACAGCAATACCAACCACAAGCATTCAAACGTCATGAATCCAGCCTCCTTCCTTCACTCATTCATGAGATTGACCTTAAAATTATTTTTTAAAGTTTTTACTTTTTTTTTTTTTTAATTTGGGTTCTTGTTTTTGACCCTTTAGGTATCATGTTTGAGAGGCCTTCAACCCAACCATTTAGGACAGAAAAAAATGGTTGCTGGCCTTACATAACTGATTTTTTAAAATGTTTTGCACACATCCATTCAACTATGTTTCTATTCACGTACTGCGTGGTTGTCAGAAATTTTCCCTCAGTGGTACTCGTCTGGGCAGCTCGAGTGTCCACTGCTGCAGAGCACCGTTGCTATAAGTACAAAGGGCCTGATCAACCCAAGGCCCCTCAGTTCCTTCCTTCCAGATATGGCAATGCAGACGGGTAGGAAGCAAGGTCACAGAATGGACATATGTAACATATGGTTAGGTGAGTAACCATTTTTTTCGTTGAGTGATTGCACACGTGCGTGTTACTTCCAAGCAATTAAACGGGTGGACAGATAGAAGTTCATGTACACGCAGATTGCAGTACACTTCAAGGAAACCTGGCATCATCTCATAGTACCAAGTGGTGCCATAATGGAAACAGAAGGTGTGCAATGATTATGAGCCTGCTGCATTGCAAATGTCCAGGAGAGACCCCAGCACTATGAATGCCATTTAGGATACTTCTACTCTTGCAGAGTGAGCAGTCAGCTTGTCTAGAGGAGAGATGCCTGCCAGATCATAACACACGTGGATAAAAGAAATTATCCAAGATGAAATTCTCTGATGAAGACTGAAAAACCTTTCATTCTGTCCACTTTGACCATGAATAGTTGGGTGAAACAATTTGGTCCTGCCTATGTAGAGCACCAGTTGTCCTCTAATGTCCAATGTGTGTAAACGTTGCTTGCTCCTATTTGCATGTGATATGGGGTAAAATGCGGGCAAGTAAATTGATTGATTTAAAAATCTGAAACGACGTCAGAGAGAAACCTTGGATGAGGGTATAAGCACACCTTATCTTTAAAAGGTGGCTGTGAATGGTGGCTCGTACGTGAGGGAGTGTAGTTCGGAGATCCTTCTGGCAGACGTGATAGCAATCGGTAAACCATCTTTCAGCAAAGGTGTAGTAAGGAGCATGTTGCTTGAGGCTCATCTGGTGGCCCCATAAGTTTAGGCCCAACTAAGTTCAAGTCCCGAAAGTAAATGAACTCCCTTAGTTAAGAAATCTAACTGTCATGTCATTAGAAAAAAAAAAAAAGAACAGTCATCAACATGAGGGTGGAAATCTGACACTGCTGCTAGATGAACCCTGAAAGAGGAAATCATGCTTTTCATGCCTTGCTTTTCAGGTGCAGCACATAAGAGCATCATCTGTGAGATTCTGGTTTGACAAACTAACCTAGAAAGCCATTTCCATTTTGACCAGTAGGTGGCCCTGGTGAATGCAGAGGTGCTACCTAGTGAGACCGGGCAAACTTGCTCTGAACAAGCCTGCTCTTTGGAATTTAACAATGTACCTAGCAGGTCTGTAACCCTGTAAATGAAGAGATTGCAACTTTGGGTGAAGGAGCTGATTTTGGTTCTGAGAGATCAAATCTGGATGCAATGGGAGTAAGTGTGGAGTAGTTAATGAGAGGTCCAGTAGCATGGAGAACCAGTGCTGACAGGGCCACAAAAGAGCTATTACTATATAACCGAGCCATGGTTCCAGTTGATTGTTAGTAGTGTTCTGCGTCAGAATGGGGTTGAGGGAAAAGTTGCAGCTGGGGAGGTCGAGGTTGGATATTAGGAAAAACTTTCTCACTAGGAGGGTGGTGAAGTATTGGAATGGATTACCTAGGGAGGTGGTGGAATCTCCATCTTTGGAAATATTTAAGGTCAGGTTGGACAATAGCCTGGCTGGGATGATTTAGTGGGAGTGGTCCTGCTTTTAGCAGGGGGTTGGACTAGATGATCTCATGAGGTCCCTTCCAACCCTATGATTCTATGAAAAGCATGATAAAGCTTTTCTGTCCAGAGTAGCAGAAAGGCATCTAAGATGTATCCCAGACTGTAGCCTTGTAGGGAGGAGAACTGGTGACATTTTCTGTTATGCTTGGTTGCAATAGATCTATTTAGGTAGTCCCACACTGCTGGAAAATGCACCTGTCTACATATGGGCAAAGAGACCACTTATGGTGACTAAAAGGAATACCTGCTCACATGTTCTGCCAGCTCATTCTGCACCCCAGGAAGGTAAGAGGCCTCAAGGTTGACTGAATGGGATATGCAAAAATCTCCATAAATGTACTGCTTCAAGACAGAGGAGGGCTGATTAAGGTAGAACATCACTGTGATGTTGTCTGTAAGGGCAAACAGGTTTTTTCCCCAACATGACGTAGGAAATTCTGAGAAGCAAGACAAATTGCCCTGAAATCTCTGACATTGATGAGAAGAATCAGCTCCATCAAGGAGCAAAGCCTCAGAGTTCAGAGGGGCCCCAAGTAAGCTCCCCCTCTCAAAGTCAACATGTCTTGAGACTAGAGCCCTTAACGGCAAGGGCAGAGAAAGAGAAAACCCATACAAACAGAGGATTCAGTCACCAATTCAGCAAAATCAGAACCTGCAAAGGTACTGTGACCACAATGTCCACATGCAGATAGCTTGGCAAGTGCACTGAGGCCAGCCGCATCTGAAGGGGTCTGAGGTGCAGCCCTGGGTGTAGTACAATGTGAGTGCACAAGGCCATGAACCATAGGAGCCTCATGGCTGTTGTGATCAGATGAATTTTGAAATCTGTCACGAGAGATTGACTAGATTAGAATCCGGGAACAAACTTTATAATCTCTGTCCTCTGTGCCAGGAAAAAGGATAGACTTGTCTGCATCGATCAGTAGTCCTAAATCCTGGAAAGTTGATTGGATAAGATGAACACTAGCTATAACCTGAACTTTGGACCTGCCCTTAATTAGGTGGTCATTCAAGAAAGGGCAGACCTGCACTTCCACTCTCCTGAGGAATGCTGCTACCATGTCCATACTTTTTGTGAACACTCAAGGACCTGCTGATAATTCAAATGGAAGCACCATGAACTGATCACAAGAGTACTTCATCTGAGGAACTTTCTGTGCCCTTGATATCCTGACACATGAGAGTAGACATCTCTTAAATTGAGGGCAGCGCATCAGCCTCCAGAATCAAGAGAGGGATGCCATGGTAACCACATGAAACTTTTATCTTTCTGAGATAATTGTTGAGCTGATGCAGATCTAAAATAGGCCTGAGACTTCCTTTGGCTTTCAGGATTAGGAAATAATACTTCCCATCTGAAGGAGAGATTTAACCTTCTGGACTAGAAGTTCTTCAAAAGAGGGGTCCATGAAGAGGGACGAGGAGGATGGATGGAAAGGACAGTTAGAAATGAATTGGAGCGTGTATTCCACATCTACAAGGCTCAACAAACAGAAGTCCAGAGTGATATGGCATCGAGCACTGAGGAAATAGGAAAGGTGGTTTGCAAACAATAGAAATTAGGACGATTGATGTCATCTTCAAGTGACCCATCAAAATGATTACTTAGAATCCTCTGGATGTCTAGATGGGGCAGGCGTAGCTGTACTTTTACATGTAACTTGCCAGAGTGTTTAGCCTCCTTTCTATTTTCCTCAGTAGAAGTTGATTTCCAATTTGTAAAATATGCCTTTTTTCCCCTCTAACTGCCTCTTCTACTCTGGGTTTCTCTACACGCATGGTTATGCCAGAAAAAAAGAGATACAGTCATCTGGAAAAGTTGAGAGCCACTGCTCTAGCCAGCAGAGGGTTAACCACAACTGATTAACATTTTTAAAAAACTTGACTGTCCTTGTCCATACTAAGGGCTATGTGATAGTCACGCCCTGTGTTTACTAACACATTTCTTTAAAAATGTTTCTTGAGAGGACTGGCAGACAGAAGATCTGTTTGTTTTTAGTGGGAGGAGCAGACATATGGTAGGGATATAGTCAGAAGTGGGAGTGTTGGGAACATTTAATGGATGTCCTACAATGGAAAGACTTTAATGTTCACTATTAAACTCGCTATGTAATTACAGAGCTCATCATCACCATGGTATCCAAGTACCTTATTCCAAGTAGTTTATGCTACACAAAAATACATAATCCTTTCTTTTCCACCCAACATTTCACTAAGGAACACAAACAGAATATTTTCCCAAAATTAGATATAAAATTTCACTCAGTAAGAATGATCCACATTTTGCATCCTCTTTCTTGATCTAATCACACAATGAAGATGGATTGTTCAAAATACAAGGTACATGTGGGGGGAGAAAAGAAGACTCAGACCCACAGTATGAATTCTGGTTCTAAAAAGAAGTCAAACCAGTGTGCCACCAGTGCAGAAACATTTTAGATATTCATCTTGCTATGTCTAGTTTGGAAAAATGAGATATGTTCATTTTGTTCTAATAGTGTTAATAATTAGCAGCATTCTTGCACCCTTGGGAAAAAAAAGCCAGAGCCATTTTGCGCAATGCAGTCTCCAATGTATTTTCTTGTGTTACCGAATAGTAGCAGCAAATCCCTAACATAGCAAATTGTAATGGCATTCAGCCCACATCCAAGCTAAAAGGTTGAAATCTGAAACTAAGCACAGGGTAGCAATTTTAGAAGACAGAGACAGAGCTTTACATCATCACGCAGGAAACAGAGGTGGTAGTGGGCACTTCAGTTTAAAGACAGAAGAGAGGAGGTCACAAATGATTCTTGATAAACTGAAGTGATGTGCTCCACATTATATAAAATCCTTCTAAATTCTGAGTTATTAATCTCACTTCAAATTGAAAGAAAAGAGTCATACCTGGACTGGTGAAATATAGGGCAGGTATAAAACAAATTTGTTTGGTAAGAATATAATTCTGCATAAAAAAAACACAAAAAGAGCTTTTTAAAAAAATAATTAACATTTTTTCCCATAGTGTTTTATCTACTTTTGTTTTTACTCATTAGTAAGTCTTTACATAAAAATTACGCCAAATATTACACACATGCACAGTGTATAACCTCTAACTGGCTGGCAGTTTTCCGCAGAAGACAAAGCAAAGAAATACAGGAGGTTTTGTCAACGCTATTACCGCAGTATGTAAAACCAATTTTAAATCTAATTTTGTTAGTTAACTAAAAATACAATATGGTATTAAGAATTCCAGTAGTACAGATATAAAATACAGTCAATACATGTTGGTATTGATTGTAAAAGTGTTTCGGTAACATGAGTTTGGGAGGCTCATTTTATTCATGAGTTGCGAACCTGGAGTGAAAGAAATACAGCAGGTCATCTCAAACAAATGCTGTGAAAACCATTTTCCCAAAGCAGAGTCTGCCGTTTAATGTGCTGTTTGTATGGGGCCTAGCACGAAGAGGTTCTGATCTGGTTGAGACCTCTAGTCTGTAATGCAATTTTAATGTTCAAATGTATTGTTGATGTATGCTGCACTCATCGCTATTCTTGAAAAGCTATTGTAGGAATGTTAGCATTTTGGTTTTTAAATATTATTGGGACTATTCCTTGCATTCCTCCACCTGAAAAGCCAAGTGTCTTCGTTGCCTTTGAAATTCCACCAGCAGTTCTAGATCAATATTTGACATCTGTAATCCTCTTTAGCTTCACCCATGCCTACAAAAGTTCATGCGAGAAATAAATTTGTTAGTCTTTAAAAGTGCCACAGAACTCTTTGTTTGTTTAGATAGTCTGGGGCACTGATTTAATGGTCCCACGTGGACTTTACTTGACTTGCAAGTTCCACAAAATAAATTTAACCTCTGTGAATGTGCCGTCCAAGTCACCTTGACACCCATTCTAACTAAGCAATAGGAAAAAACCCATGAAACTGACAGCTTATTTGCAGAGTTGGTACATGAGAAGATTGCATGGGGAGTCTTGAACATGAGGATTGCTGCCTTGCAGACTAGCTCAAGGAGTGGAAGCTTGGACAGATGACAAGGGAGGCGTATAAAGATATTGCTCGGGACTGCAGGGATAAAATCAGAAAGGTCAAAGGGCAATTGGAGTTGTAGCTGGCAAGGAATGTGAAGGATAACAGGAAGGGGTTCTACAAGTATGTCAGTAAAAAGAAGAGGAGCAGGGATGGTGTACGTCCCTTACTGAATGGGGCAGGTATCCTCGTGGTGGATGATGCGGAAAAGGCTGAAATACTCAATGCTTTTTTTACTTCAGTCTTCACAGGGAGGGTCAGCTCCCAGGATATTACACTGGGTAATGCACAATGGAGAGAAGGAGACCGGCCCTCAGTGATGGAAAGTCAGGTTAGGGACTGTTTAAAGAAATTGGATGTGCACAAGTCCATGGGGCCAGATGAACTGCATCCGAGGGTGCTGAGGGAGTTGGCTGAAGTGATTGCAGAGCCACTGGCCATTATTTTTGAGAACTCGTGGCAAATGGGGGAGGTGCCGGAGGATTGGAAAAATGCAAATATAGTGCCTATCTTCAAGAAAGGGAAAAAGGAGGATCCGGGGAACTACAGCCTGGTCAACCTCACCTCAATCCCTAGAAAAATCATGGAGCAGGTCCTCAAAGAATCCATTCTGAAACACTTGGAGGAAAATAGAGTGATCAGGAACAGTCAGCATGGATTCACCAAGAGCAAATTGTGCCTGACTAATTGGATTTGTGGATGCGGGAAGAGCCATCGACGTGATATACCTCAACTTTAGCAAAGCTCTTGATACGGTTTCCCACAGCATTCTCGTCGGCAAGTTAAGGAAGTATGGGTTGGACGAGTGGACTGTAAGGTGGATAGAAAACTGGCTAGATCATTGGGCTCAGCGAGGAATCAATGGCTCGACGTCTAGTTGGCAACCAGTAATGTGTGGAGTGCACCAGGGGTTGGTTCTGGGGCCGTTCAACATCTTCATTAATGATCTGGGTGATGGGATAGATTGCACGCTCAGTAAGTTTGCGGAGGACACCAAGCTGGGGGGAATGGTAGACACGCTGGAGGGCAGGGACAGGATTCAGGGAGACCTAGACAAACTGGAGCATTGGGCCAAAAGAAATCTCATGAGGTTCAACAAGGACAAGTGCAAAGTCCTGCAATTAGGACGGAAAAATCCCATGTACTGCTACAGACTGGGGAAAGATCGGCTAAGTAGCAGCACTGTAGAAAAGGACCTGGGAGTTATGGTGGACAGGAAGCTGGATATGAGTCAACAGTGTGCTCTTGTTGCCAAAAAGGCCAATGGCATATTGGGCTCCATCAGTGGAAGTGTTGCCAGCAGATCGAGGGATGTGATTATTCCCCTCTATTTGGCACACATCTGGAATACTGTGTCCAATTTTGGGCTCCCCACTATAGAAAGGATGTGGACAAATTAGAAAGAGTCCAGCGGAGGGCAAAGAAAATGATTAGGGGGCTGGGGCACATGACATATGAGGAAAGACTGAAGGAACTAAGCGTATTTAGTCTGCAGAAGAGAAGACTGAGGGGGGATTTGACAGCAAACTTCAACTACTTGAAGGGGTGCTCCAAAGAGGAGGGAGGTAGGCTATTCTTGGTAGTAACAGAGGACAGAACAAGGAGCAATGGTTTCAAGTTGCAGTTGGGGAGGTCGAGGTTGGATATTAGGAAAAACTTTCTCACTAGGAGAGTGGTGAAGCATTGCAATGGGTTACCCAGGGAGGCTTTGGAGATATTTAAGGTACGGTTAGACAATACCCTGGCTGGGATGATTTAGTGGGAATGGTCCTGCTTTTAGCAGGGGGGTTGGACTAGATGACCTCCTGAGGTCCCTTCCAACCCTATGATTCTATGATTCCATGATTCTAAGGGCATTCTGGGTCTGATCAGGGCCGGCTCAAGAATTTTTGGCGCACTAGGCGAACTATGCCTTTGGCTCCCCAACCCCCCACATCCAATAAAGAAAAAAATGAAAACATATTAATATATTTTTAAATAGAGAAAAAATTTACTTCCATCTAATTTGGTGCCCCTTAAAGCCTGGCATCCTAGGCAACAGCCTAGTCTGTGTATATGGTTGGACCGGCCCTGGGTCTGATAGCAGCATGAAGAAAAGGTAGAGTTGGTCATGGGAGGAATGGACAAGCAGCATACTAGGGCTAGCATAACTGATGGAGTTGAGAGGGTAGAGGAAGTAATGTGCTAAGAGAATGTTGACGTCTTATATTTCCATTGCAATTATGGTTGCCAATGTCAGTTGGAGGTTTTATCCTGACAATTTTTACATAAAGATTAATCTTTAATTCCTGGAGACTTCAGGACAATCCTGGAGGATGGGTAACACTAACTGCAATAAGAGTTAATAGGACTATTTTGTTTACCTTCTTGTTTGTGCAATATGTCTAACTCTGGGCCTAATCTGTTTAGTATGTTCATTTATTCACACGCAAGCATTTGCTCCCCTTTACAATTGCCATTGTATTCTTTGGTATCTGAAAAAAGTTACAGGTTTGCTTTCTTAAGCTTTGTATAGGAAAATGTATCTACCAGAATGTGGGGTCACATATTGCCAAGTCCATTGTTAATTTAAAATAGGAAAAGATATTTGTACAGTCTTACACTAAGACAGGCCTCGACAAACCAATGTTTCTGGTCACCATGGCGACCAGTTTTAGTACCCCGTCGCCTAGCTCCACTGCAGAAATGTAATGGAGGAGCGCCGTCTGGCGACCCAAAATAAAACTGTTGTCACCTAGCTGTGAGCCAATTTTGTCTACCCCATGTCTAAGATTAGTTTAAAAAGAAAATTAAACAGCAGAAGTGATAAATTCCAGAAAGCTAGAATGCCTGCATAAGAACTCATTTAACATGTTCCTTCAAACAATTTCCTGCATAATGACAAACATGCAGCCTGGTCTAGCTACTTTACTCCAGGCAAGTGTTCTGCAGAAGACAATACCCAGTCTTGACTAAAAATGAACTTAGAAACAAGATAGAAAAGTGTTGGAGGTGAGGGGAAGTCATACCAGTCCATGCGCACCAACTTAAAACACTAGATATCAAGTTTTATTCTTCCATTCAGAATCCAGAACTGCTGGAGGTAATTGCCCCAATTCTCCAATACAGCAGAGTACGACTGATGCACAGGGAAATCCCTAACTTACCCCACTTGTATAAGGTTCCTCAAGGACCGTATAATAGCTGCATATCAGTTGTATGTAGTAGATCAGTGCACCCAGTCCCACTCATTTCCTACTTTCACCTGCCTTCTCCTTCCCCTTATGCTAGAGATAGGACAGGGTTGGTGTTGAAGGAAACGGGGTTACCTCTGTCCGCTTTACACTAGCAGAGAGCAAACTGCACAGGATGAACTCTCTACTGGCTATCTTCAGCACTTTAAGGCTGCTTTATGCCACTTAACCTGTTGCAAAACAATCTAGAGTGACCAGAGAATTAATTCTATTGTGCTTATTTTCAGGTCAATGTCATACAGTAACAAAAACCACACCAATGTCACAATAAGACAGCAACAACGATAGAAAAAGTACACTTATTAGCCCTTCAGACTTAACTCTTTCCTCTCAGATGATCTGATCATCTCGGGAGTACTGGTAACTTCCATATACAGAATTTGGACACACAACTACTGAGACTTGCCCACTCAGATCATGCAAGTACATAATCTTACTACGGTTACTAAGCTACAGTGCAAAGTATACACTAGTAACAAAACATACTTTGTAAATAAACCAATGACCTTTAACTTGTAGGGCCTTTACTAAGCGTGTAGCAAAATGTAATACGAGTTTGTGGACAGTCCTGGTGATCTACCATAGAGCACAAATCATCCTATTTTGAAAACGTTAACACATCTGGTCATTAAATAGCTAGATAATTAAGGCAGGCAATGACTGAGTTATACAAACTGGAGTAACTTTATCTTGACAAGGTAAGTGAGGCAATATCTTTATTGAACTAACTTCTCTTTGTAAGCTCCATGTAAGCTTGAAAGCTTGTTTCACTCACAGAAGCTGGTCCAATAAAAGAGATGACATTACCCAGCTTATTTCTCTAATGTCCTGAAATCAAAAGAGCTACAACAACACCACATAAATATTATCATAGTTATAAGCAAGCACAGGACTTCATTTTCAAGCATCCTTTTAGCATTAATAATTAGTACAAATCAAATTCATGCACTTTAAAGTTCTCACCCACACAAGTATGCTCTATATCCTTACTGGAGCATAAGGATCTTCCCTTCAGTGTACCTACCCAACTAGTCAACAATTCTCCCTAAACCACCAGAAATGTCACGTCATGAGCACATTCCTGCTCACTAAAATATTACTATTCCATTGCTTGCACTAGAGACTGAATACATTACCCCTCCTCCCCAGGAAGGGAGGAAGACCAGGATCGCAAAATGAAAACTGATCTGCATGACTCAGTGCCAGGCATTACTTCAAAATTGGAGGGCCAACCATGGTTCTCGCTATTTCTTACCTTTTTAATAATTCAGATTTATATTAGATGTTTGTGAATGGAACGAGTAACATTTTACATGCTCAAAATTCTTTCCCATGCTCTGTGTCCTATTTAACAAAAGCCACAGCCAGTTTACCTTTGATAAAGAGTAAGCATGTCTTGGTACTATTCTGTTTAATACTTTCAACTGTTGCTAACAGAGTGCAATATAAAAAGGAGAGGCTTTTTTTCCCCCTGAACTCCAGTACAAAACGAAGTGAGCAGTGTGAGCGACAAATACATTTTTATTTCCAGCCAGCCTGTTTGCCATCTAATTACTGTCTTCTATGACAGACTCTTAAAGGCCTGCAGTCTCCAGACCAGAAATCAATACAACATGCAATCAGGGAAGACACCTCCTTCACCAGTGTGTAACCAAGCTGCACTCTCTGGTCTTTGCTTTAGTTTCAAAATGTTTCTTTTTCTCCTTGGAAGTTCAATCTATGGTAGGGCACTCCACTTTCTTGAATCTCTTTAACCAGTTTCCTTTTACAATTCCTTTTTCACGACAGTGAATTTAGAAGCGCTGACATACAGTCTGAATTCATACTACCAGAGAATGGGTTTTGGTAACTGATGACCATTACTTAGACCCAGGCTATCAACTTACCTGTTAAAGTGACATACAACCTGATCATGCAAATTCTGGTACTCTTAACTCGATTCAGTCATGCGGGAGCTTAGGAAAGTAATAATAAATTCATTATTTTCAAAATGAAAAGTAATGAAAGATGTTTCCTAGCTCATCCCCTTCATTTTCAAGCAATCTTGTCACTCCTTTTCTGGGAGCAGTCAAGTTCTCACTATAGCTGCATACTAACCTGCATGCAGAACAAATCTTGAAGCAGTTAGTAATCTGCAACCTCTTACTTTTGTGTTAAAATTAAACAATTAATTTCAGATCCAGTAATCAGCAGTGTTGTCTTTTGTGTTCATAATGAAAAGGTTTATTTTTGTTGTTGCTGGGTTTTTTTGTTTTAAAATCACAAACCACATAAGACAGTGGTTTTCAAACATTTTGGGGGGGGGGCCAGTTGAAAAAAAATCATGTATGCCCATGACCCATCAATTCCATCTTTCAGCAATGCATTCCAGTCTTTTGGCGGCGGCGGCAAGAGGCACCGTAATCCCGTATCTGAGAGTCTGCGACCCATCTGGGCCCCAACCCATACTTTGAAAACTACTGGCATAAGATTCTGTCCTGAACGTGACTAGCATCAAAGTGTTTGCCTTGCATGGAAGTGCAACAGTGCAGTAAAAAGCAGACAGCCAAAACCGTAAAAGGCATCACAGTCCCTGCGTATCTGCAGAACTCTCTCTCTTTAGGCTCCTGCTGGGAACAATAATGGGTACAGCCTTCTGACTCCTTCTTTTGCAATGCTTTGGTCTCATGGATCCATACCACAGCCATAATCCTGTAGCAAGTGCCATGTAAGCCAATCTTTGTGCCCGCATAGAGTGCATCTTGTGAAAATAGGGCTTTGTGCGAACTCACTAAAGGAATGGGGCCTATTTGTGGATCTATTCAGTTTGCCCACACTTGGGAGCATCACACGCACTCTTCTCCTTAGAGATATTATTTTATCCAGAAGGGTGCAGAGTTTCCCTGCAAGGGCTCTCTGCTACTGTGCACTTACACAGAGAAGAAATGCACTGATTTGGTTAGATGAGGCCTTTATTCACTGTGGTTTGATTTACAGGTCGCTTGATTTAAAAAAAAGTGTAAGTAGAAGAATAAAGGATGATTTTTAGCATAGCTTTTCTAACTGCAGCCAAGATTTATGCCGAAATTCACTATTTAATAATTTAGCGTTTTTGTTTTAATTACTTTGGTTTCTAATTTGTTTAATTCTGACAGTAAACGCAATTTTTTCTTTTATAGAAAGAAACTAGCTGCAGAATACCATTTAGCTTACGGCACAAACAAATGAAAGCTAGAATTAGAATAAATTGCTAGATCCAGTTTTGAAGGATCAGCATAAATCCATGCGCTTGTATTGGACATAGCTGACAACATGTCAAACATTTTGCCAGGGACAATTCAAATAAATTGGATATTTGGGGTAAGTGGAAAGCAGCAAAGAAGTATACAAATACCCTTTCATGCAACTGCATTTCCAACTATAGTCACAAAATTGCAATTTCACATAGGTCTCTATAAAAAGGTGGGCTTCTGTGTCCATGCAGCGCAAACAGGTCCACACTCCTATGGTTTTATACATAAGACCTTCTCCCTGGAGCTTCCTGCCTGGCTTGCAATTTTTATATCTTGGAAGGATGAAAGAATTCATCCATTTTGCTCAGATTTGATTCTACTGTTCTAGCTGGTCACTGTTTTCTGAAAGTAACCGTTATACCCAGAGCCCTGCGGACCTACGGATATCCATATCAGCAGATCATTTTTGCAGATTCTGCTTCTGCCTCCTGTTGTCTCCCAGGTACTTAGAAGACCCAGAGCCTCCCGGTTCCCCCACTCCTGCACCTGAGCCATCTGTAAAAGCAGCATCAGCAGCTGTCTCCCCCCTCACACAATGCTAAGTGTAGCAACCGCAGTTGGTACCACTCAGCTTTCTCCCCCATTCTATTCCGCTCACAAAAAATAACCATTAGTCCCCAAATCTTTCCAGTAGTTGTACTGGGTAAAGGAATAAGCACTGGCAAGATGCACCAGGACTATCTCCCCAAGAACAGAGCAGAAAGTGAGGAGCGTGCCAGGTGCCAAGGTTCCTGAATGCTCACTGGGACCCAGTTCACAAAGACACAAGTTCAAAATACAGGACTGTTTTAGCCAAGCAGGAACTAACGGCAGCTCTGGCATTAAGCCAACGGCTTTCTGATTCTCAGCTGTAAGCTACGGATCTAATAACGCTTTTACTGTCTGTTATAACTATGACTGCCACCTCTTCAAGTTGAATGATTGGCCAAGTTCACAAGTTATTTTTAATTGCCCATTAAAATTCAATCCCCCAATTTTCCTTTCCATGTTTTTGTGGACTTTAGTATGGAAGTTTACACGAGGCCTATTCCATAGCATTTTCCTTAACCCTTCCCCCCTCCACAACACAACTTAAATCAGGGGGACTTTTGCAAACATCAGAGGTTGGCAATCTTTGCCAACCCTGAAGCTGGCCCCTCCTCCCCGATCCTCAGCTGGTGTTGGCAGCCCCCTTCACCAAAAAAAGTGGCAGACACAGCGGGAGGCGGGGGGGAGGGAGTGCTTCACAGGCATGCCGCTAAAAAGAGCTACTCCCTGAAAGAAGCCCAGAGCAGCTCCTCTTGGTGGTGTGCCTGGAGGGGTCTCCATGGAAAGAAGCTACTAGAAGTGGCCCCTTTCGGTGTTGGCATGCCATGGAGAGGAACCACTCTGGAAGGCTTCTTTATGTAGCAAGCCTGAGGCATGGGCATGGCAGGGACCCCCTGTGCCCCAGCCACCCCCAAAAGAAGCTGGCTGGAATGGCTTTTAGTGGCAGGAGAGGCAATTTCTGTGGTGCTGCAGAGGGTGCCATGTGCCACTCTGAATGCACTCGTGTGCCATTGTTGGCACGTGCCAGGGGTTGCCTATCCCTGGTAAATGTAGAAACAGCAGGATTGGTCCCAAAACCTACGCTGTTCATGAGTTCCCATTTATAACTTAGTACCATCTGCATGTTAATTTTAGCAGGGTATTAAAAGTTTGATAATCTGTCACTTCAAAATCTTACTGTACATGGGAAGGATATAGAAAAGGCATATTAGTCACAATTTTCTTAGAACACAGATCTACTCAGAAAAGTCACTACAAAAATGTCATTGTGGGTCTCCAGGTTTTTTGTGTTTCACTTACAGCAAAAGCCCCTAGCATCTGCTAAGTTCTCACCAAATAAACACACAATTAACATTTGAAGTGTGCCTGCATGTATTATTTGTGCAGCACCCCACTCAATAGGCCATAATCCTGATTGGAATCTTTAGGGTGATCTTGCAATAAAATAAGAAAGCTGAAAAATCTTATTCTGAATTGAAAGCAAACAAACTCCATATTTTAATATCAGTCTACAAGAACAGTGCTGTATATGAAAATACAAATTATTTTTAGCTTCTGATGGTGATGGACTGAGCCCAGTGCACAAGGATGTACCATTAATAGTCTATACATGTTTCCCATAATCCATTAAACATACACAGGATGTTCAGTCTTATGATTCATGGGGCCATATCAACAATAATAAATTATGCTGTGCTTTTAGCAGTAGCAGCCCAAATACAAAGGAAGTGTATTTGTTCTACACAGCAAGAACTATTAAAGTTTGTGCTCTGGAAAAAAAACTTGAAGAACATGCACAGGATAACAGGGAAGATGGTACAAATGTCAGGATCCAGAACCTGTAAAAGCAACAAATAAAAATCAGATGTGAAAAAATATACTTAACCTCTCCTCATGTCCACTCTGCCAGGGGAAAAAAAAAAAAGACTATCCACACTTTGCTGGAGTACCAGATGTTCGCTAAGCAAAGAGAAAGCAATCTGTGAGCCAAAATTAGGGCTCAGTCCTATTTTCGTTCAAGTGACTATCAAAAGCTCCCACTGATTCAATGGGAGAAGCACTGGCCCTTAGGATGATTTCTTCAATAAAGAACGAATCCTTGTCAGTGGAATAGTAAGTAGGAGGGCTGCTTTGTAAGCACTGCTTGGTTTACAAAACAGAATTGATTTCTCTTAAGACCTCAATTTGATTATCACTGAGATTTCAGAAGGAAATCCTACTGCTTCCTGTACTAAGCTGCCAAGTTGCAGACAGTATCTTTCAGTATAGTTTGGTCTTCTCGGATATTTAATTTTAATCTATAAAAACAAAGAATACATTATTGTCCAGGGAGAAATCAATATATATTTAGGTAGTGTCTTCCCTCAGGTCATTCTTCATCCACCCAACCACTCCCCAAAAAGTCAGAAATTTATTCTTACATGCATCATGAAATCAAGGTTGTTTTATTTTTTTATTTTCAAAGTCTTGGTTACTATGACCACAAAATAAGTTAACCAGAAAACTCATTCTATCATTGCTTATTTTTCTGATTTGAACCACCAAATTTTTGGGGAAAGGCTATCACTCATAAATTTGCAAATCACTTTTTTCTACATAGGAAATGTAAAATAGTGTTTATATTCTCTAAAAAGCTATTTGTGGCATCTGTCACAAATATTTGTTTTCATAACCAAAATATTATACAGAAATCTTATGGCTAAACACATATAATATTACTCCAGCAACAGCACAAGAGCATAGAATCTCAATACAAAAATATTTTATGGAGTGGTTTTTCCCCTTCACATCATGCAATTTCCAAGTCAGGAAGAAGCAATTAAGTACTTTGAAAGATCTGGATCATTTGCAGCTCAATAGAGAGTCTTAACATAAGCCAATAAACCTCTATGTAGCCTGCATATAGTGACCTAATCAAGGAGTTTCATTAGAGATGTGGAGGTTTAGAATATTAAAGGATTTTACTGTAATTGGAAGATTTTTATACAAGCTTTCTCTGAGGGGAAGATTCTGTTTTCCTGTACACATGCTGCATTTCAATTTTGATATTCTGTTCTCCCAATGAGAGTTTGGCTCAGAATGAAAGCATAATATTAGAGTCAGACCTGCACACAGACAGAGAAGAATACCGGTAATTATGACTTTAAATTACATCTTGAAAACACAAGCAGTGCAGTATTGTGCCCGAAGAGGCAGTATATTACGCAAAGACAAAATCCCTTAATTGAGTAAAAGTAAAAATGTTTGCCTTACAATCCACTGTCTTTCTACATTCAAAATTCTTTTCAATATATATATTTTTTAAAATTCTGAGACATCATAAAGGTTTCAAAATCTATTAGCAATGGGCCTTAAACCTTAAGAGTATTCAGATTTTTCTTCGGTGTTTAAAATTGTTCCTCTAAAATAAAATGCTGAAAAGTTGATATATTTTTTCTATTTAAAATAGTTAAATCCTGACAGATTTTGAAGAAAAATTAAACCCCCTTTTCTACCATCAAAGTAGTCCTGGCACATTTCACTGTGGCTTGGTTTACACTACCACTGGGAGATACACAAGCTATGCAAGGTAGCTTGCGTATCTCTCTTCAATTTACTTACATTGACACACCACAGTGTCATCGCTGCCTTCTCAAAAGAAGACTTACTTCTTTCGGGGAGGTAGATTAATGGCATCAACTGGAAATCACTTCTGGGACCCACTAAGTGCATCTCCATGACCCAGACAAACTTTATCCTGCTGCATCAATTTCTAAGGATTAGTCAGCAGCGTAAACATTCCTGATGACAGGCAAACTCTTAGGATAAGAAAAAGCCCCCGGAATTTTGCTAATTTTTTTCAGTAGTGTTTATATTACTGATATTGTCTGTTTGCAAAAAAGCTGAGAGAAGACAAATCTTAAGCAACAAGTTTAATTCAGCCCTATTCTGTACCCAAACATCAACTGTTGGTGCTCAACCCAGGTGATAGGGCTATCTGGCATATCCTCAAAGAACACAAGTAACTTTTAAGCATGCATGCACAAAAAGGTGGACAAGGAGTTTTTTCTGCACTTTTGCAAAGACAGATTGTATTAAAATGACCACATCAACTTGTGCCAAAATGATTACAGCCAGTTTCAAAATTTTAAATATAAAACAAACTTTAGAACATGTACTTAAAGTGGAATTTCTATTCCACCTCTCCTCAATATTAACATACACTGGTGCCTCTAGACAGCACGGTTAAAATTTGAAATAAGAACTTCTCTTTGAGATCTCAATTCTAAAATTCAGAGTTATGAAAAAATACTAGAGAGTAATGATCGTAAAGTTATGAGAGATCTCGGGAATGCACATAAAGAAAGTGCAGATTTCTAAATTGCAATGTGATTCTAATCGAAAATCTGCCAGAATACCTTCCATTGCTGAACAGTTTACATTAAGACAGCTAAATTACAAGGATTAGAAGCTAAAAACTCAGGTTAGTTCTATCCATCAGATATCAAATAGTTCCTGTGATACAGTACTGAAGTATCACATGTGATAATGAAAGTACTGTTGCAGTTTTCTCTCGCAACAGAAAGTGTTTTGTTCTATTTTTACACAAGGAAACATTCTCTAACCGGTAGGCACTGTTCGGACAGGAATCACAGATGCATCATTACCAAGTATCATTTAAAAAAAAATCAGATATTAAAAATAGATTTATCTGACATCAAGACTCAAGACCTTCAAAAGAAATTCTTCAAAACTGAAAATGGGAAAAAAGTAGAGGGACTACCTGTGGTCCTGCAACATGAATCCTTGGAGGACTTCTTCACTGCCTCCTGTACACGGTGGAGACAAGCTAGTAGGTCTCTTCGTAGTTGTGATGTGTAGTTATAGCTGCTCAGAGAGAGGGATGGACGTGCTTAGCAGATCCAGGAATTTCAAAGACCCACTGATCACAAACCCTATAGGGCAGAGGTGGCACACAGGTGATACTAGTCCAGCCCTTGACAAACCTGTTTCTGGTCACCATGGCGACCAGTTTTAGTAGCCTGTTGCCTAGCTTCACTGCAGAAATGTAATGGAAGAGTGCCCTCTGGTGACCAAAAGTAAAATGGCTGGTGCCTAGCCAACTGTGAGCCAGTTTTGTTCAACTATGTACTACTCCTTGGTTTCCATGCCCCATGTATTCTTCACCAGAAGCACAAGACCTGTTTGCTCAAACGGCACAAGGAAAAAAGATTTCATCTTTACTTTGTAGTACAATGTTCACGAGAATAGGTATTTTTATAAATGTATTGTCTTTAGGAGAATATCTGACCACTATTAAACATTTCTGTTAGGCTATTTATGTCATAGCCATCACTGCCTTTGAATGGACTGCTCACTTCAAGTTCACTTTTCTACTGCTGTATATCCAGTCTCAACGAATGAGGATTATACATCAGTGGCAAACAGTAATATGGTGCAGAGAAAAATGAAGGGGGAGTTGGAAAATTAAACATCCAATTGTAACTGAAAGAGTTGTCCAAATATATTTATCCTGACAGCTCAAATATATGTGAAAGAATAGGAATAAACCATCAATGACCATGCTCTTAATCTCTGCTTTTCATGGAATAGATTAAAACTATCCAAGTATACATTCAAATGCAGGACTTCATTTCCACCCACCTCCCCAATACTGTAAGCAAGAAGCTGTATCTGACTAAGGGCAAGTCTATTCTGACAGTGGCAAAGTCACTGCCATCAGCGCGATCTTCAGTTTTCGATTGAGGCGTCAGTGTAAACGCGCTCAATCGATAACCAAACTGGAACTGGAACACCAACTCCATAACCGCACCTACACTATGCCAACCGGACACCATTTCCAGTCAGCTTAGGCCTTGTACACACGATCACTTTATTGCGTGGTAAGGCTCCTTACCACGCAATAAAGCCATTTGAGTACACACGAGCAATTTCTCTGTTGCGCGGCAACACCCTCTTGCCGCGCAACAGTTAAACCACTCCAAACGAGAGTGGTAGCATTATCGCGGAACAGCTGTTCCGCGGTAATGCTCATCTGTACTCATTTTGCGCAATAGACAGCC
>ML685835.1:651088-685809 GCA_007922175.1 Pelusios castaneus
GTATTTTAAAATAATAGGCAAACTTTAGTCATACTTTTCTCAAATCAAATCTGCAAATTAACTGCCACACAATCATTTCTATTATGCATGAAAAAGCTAATAATCAAAAACAACTTTGCTGAGCTAATGCTTCTAATCATCTGCAAATTTAGCATCCAGTGAGAAGGTAACCAAGCGCGTGCACACGTTTGTGTTAACTTCAAGCATCTCAGACTTTCACATCGTTCCCCTTCCCCTATATCTGAGCTGCTCAGATTTTTCATTCACTGCTCTATGTAATTATATGCATTACTCCCACACACATCCCTCCTCCTCTTGCGGGGGTGGAGGGCTAGGGGGATTGGGAGGGTGGAAGGGAAGGACCGGGGGGGGGGGGGTAAATTCTATTAGTGTAAAGAAGAAGAAGAAGAATCTATGCACATTGCATTTGGAAGCTAATTTCTTTACTATCAATGATACCCATCTAAAGGAAATCAGTAACTACCTATGATAATCAAGAAAGCATCATATAGTGTGATATGCTATTCAGAAGCAAAACTCTGGGAGAGATTCTGCTATCAGAGCAGTTTTTACACCCTCTACTTCAGTGAAGTATCATACACACATACACACTGGTGAAAGCTCAAGTTCTGAATAACTTTTTAATTTTATAAAATCGTAATTATAATCAAGACTGTAACATACTATTTAAACTATATATTCAAATAGAGTATTCCATGGTAATTAGTTCAGCTCTACAATGACAAATGAGATCTGTTTACACGACCAAAATAAAAGAAGGAAGTCAAGGAGACTGCCAGAAGTGCAAATTTAGTGTTACAAAGCAATGACTGCAAACCCATCTACAAAGGCTGTGACATCTTCTCTGTAAAATCAAGAGCTGAAACTCCAGGCATCATCAACAGTTCTTCTCATGCTTAGCAGATGGTAAATCATTGTGTACAGCAAAAATTATTCTATTCACTCTATTATTTGTTGAAGTACCTTGATTATAATGCAAGGAATTAAAAAGAAGTCATACGATTAGTTCAAGTAAGGCTACAAGCCATATTTAAAATTACATAATTATACCCAACAACAAAGGGGTTACATGGTCATACCAGACACCCCAAGTAGCTTAAAGCTCACTTTTTCTTCCCTATGTCTGGCACTGTTCTGTGCACGCTGGTCTCTCAGAGTATGTTTGTGCTGGAATTAAAACCATGTTGCTGGCCTGTGCCAGCTGACTCAGGCTTGCAGGGCTCAGGTATGGGGCCATTTAATTTGCAGTGTAGACATTTGGGCTTGGGCTGGAACCCAGGGTCTAGGAGTATGTCACACTGGAGCCTTAGGTCGACTTAAGGACGGTTAAGTCGATCTACAGACCACTGCATCCATATTGGCCTTTTACTAAGTCAACTTAAGTGCTTCCTTAAGTCAACTTAATAACACCACCCCTTAAGGTCGACCTAAGGCTTAAGTCGACCTAATTGGCCGCCAAGCCCCCTCACAGAGTTCCTGGCCACTCCTCTGTCGACCTAGCACCTGCCAATGAGGACACAGGTCTGTGGACTCTCTAAGTTGACTTAACAAGGTCGACTTAAGGTCAACTTAAAGTCGACCTTGGTTAAGTCAACTTAACAGAGCCTCCAGTATAGACATACCCTAGGACTCTGCAAGTGTTTCAAAACTACAATAAACCCTAATATTGCACACCCTATCTTTGCGTAGTGGCCACTGAAATCTATAGAAGTTTGTAGATAAAAAGGAGTGCAGAAACAAGCCTCTAAATAAGTCTTTAGGAGCCCTCTGCTGCATGGAACTCAATGGTAAATTTGTAAGTTACAGTTTCTCGCTCTCTAATGTAAAACTCCTCTTCCCCACCCCCACAACATCAATATTATCCACACTTGGGATCACTCTCTGCCCATCAGCCTAATACCACATTGTGTCACTTGAGATGTGTTCTCTCATGTACTGGATATTCTAACATACAGTACATCTATTTTAGCAGCAGCCATACCGAAGCCTTAAAGGCTGTTATCATTTTAAGCATTTTCAAACTCATTTTCAAATTAAGTTTCTCTATTCATTTTGGGTTCAGACTCTTTGTGAGAAACCAAGGTAGTCTTTTTTCAGGAATCTGTCAATTTGAACAAGGCTATTCCCCAGTGTTGCACAGACACAAGTTTTTAATTCAGAAACAGATTTCTACCATCTAAGCATGAGGGGTACATTATGTAAATTTAAAGTGGTGATTCAAAGGGTCCTAGGCTTTGACAAGCTTATGCATTATCCTATGAAAGGACTTGCGGTATGGTAGGAACATACTTATCAACTGGATACTCTGATCTAAATTTTGAAGAACAACTGTATGCACTCATGTCGTGCTGCAATAAGTATAGACATGAGACGGCACAAGTTCTGAAGATGTATGTGTTCACAAGTTGGGAAAGGAAGACAGGTGTTTTGCTGGTTAACTTTGTTTTTGATAAACTTCCCAGTTGGAAAACTTGAGCCTTAGATAAACCCCCTTCTCATTTTTGTACACAAATCTGAATGTTTTTGTGTCCACATGCACTTTGAAAATATGGTCCTTAGCTATCTATGGAAGTGGCCTTTGGGAGGAGTGCTACAATTCTAGAAAAGGGAATTTTCCCTCCATTTTTTTATTTTAATGCATCTTTTCTAAAATCCAGGAGTAATCCAGAAAAACATTCCAGATATACACGACTATGTTTAATTAATTTTGCTTTACTCAAAGTATTAGATTTAGCACATGTGATGTACTGTCATTATTGTCTGCATAAAGTTGGGTTCTCTGGAACGTTAAACTGTAGACCAGGAGCTTGTTTTAAAGGATGAGGTACAATGGTATCTCGCCTCACATTCTGAGTGGAACTTTTTTCATTGTCACTATTACATCTAATTAGTTTAATTTAATAGTAACATTTCCTTGTACCCGGGGGATGTGCAATGGCCTGCAGCAGCTGTGTAATTACGGATACCAATATTTCAAAACTTCCTCTTATTCTTTCTCAAGCAGCTTCCTCATCTTATATTCTAGCCTTCCTCCCTTCTCTTATATGACAGGATTTAATGACTCTATCCACTTAGCTTAGCACAATGTTAGGAAAGACTTTTGATCTGATAAAGATAATAGCATCATTCTAAAAATTGAAGCCTTTTCATGTATTCAAAGGGATAGTCAGTGAGTGTGGTTCATTCACAGCAACTACAAAACGTTTTCATAATGTAGACATCCATCTTGAGATAACTCAAGATGACACAACAGTAAGAGTGCTGAGAGGCCTGAATTTTGCGAGATGCAGAGACCAAACTTTGAGATGGCAAATGCCATTAGCTCCCATTGTCTTCAGTGTACGCTAATTTCAGAACATATTGCATTCTTAGTTCCCAGCTAAGCCTTAAGCAAAGCCAGAAACTGAAATCCATTTACTATCTGGAAATAAAACAGTCATTCCCTGAGCCTTTGGATCCTGGTAGGTCACAGACTGAACCTGATAGAGTAGTTCCATAACTAGACAGGAAATCCTCAAAGCGTCTGACAAAGTGGGATTTTCTCCCACGAAAGCCCATGAGATAAATAAATCTGTTAGTCTTTAAAAGTGCCACAGGACTCTGTTTGTTTCTCTTTTTTGGGTTTCCCCTTCCTCTTCGTTTGTCAAGCCTCACTTTGAAGAGTAATGCTCTGCTTCTGTGTTTAAGCTCTATTGTGCTGGATAGATATTGTCTATCTTGATAGTCAGCAACGTGTGTTTCACCTAAATCTACAGCAAATGTTTTTCTTTAAAAAGGAGATGGTATCACCATGTGATAGATAAAAGTGTTTTTTCTGAGGAAGCAGAAGTAAGTATTTAATGCTTGGAAAAGTATTTATTCTTTAGTAGTATAAACAAAAGTGCTAGGGAAACCTAACGCATTAGTTTTGAAAGAAAATATTTTCAGGATTTAGTAGTTAGAAAAGAATGATAGTAACGAGTTCTCAGCAAGGGAGACATAGGCAGCTGCATGAATATATAAAACCAGTTTACACTACAGATTATTCTAGGTAAATGGTGATCCTGTTTTATATCTTTAAATCAGTAACTAACTTTCTTTGAAGAAAAAAGCATTAGAAATCACATCTTCAGATCACTTTTTTAATAGGCATGAACATACATCTTGTTTGAACTGGAATATGGCAACATTCACCATGATGTCACCCAAGAAGTTGTCTCCACCACATGAATATTTTTTTGAAACTTCTGAACATCTAAATGTCTGACTGTATAAACTGTGCCACCGAATGAACCATAGCAAATGTGATCAAGATGGAAAATTACACTATTGTTTCTAAAATGTTAACACAATGCTGCATGCAGACATTAACACATATTGAGAAGCCACTTGGAAGAAGTGTTGTAAGCCTTTGTATGCTAGTGGCTCTACTCACCTGCTGGGGACAGACAGTCAGCTGCACCCAAGTTAGGTGTCTCTCCCTTTATTCAGTACTCTGTGTTACTTTTTGCACATTTTCTCCCTCTTTCTGAAGACAACAAACAGTTTGGTTTGGCTTCATACTGAGGTACTCTGGCCCCCAATAGCTACCAAGTAGGGCCATGTCCACCCTTTAGGGACTCCACAGGGTCTACCTACCTGTCTTCAGTCTCATGCTCTGGTTACCAGAGAATATCCTTTCTTGGCTCTCCCTCCTAACTACACCCTTCATGGAGCTGAGAGTGTGAGCCAATCATGAGGTACAGATCAGCTATATCAACTGACTTCAAGTACTATTTCCCAATAAAACCTCTTCTTCTGTGCAGTTCTTCCAGAAAACTGCCTCCTATATTCACCAAAAGAAATGCAAGGAATCATCTTCAAAGGCCTCTAGAGAATATATAGTGCTTTATAATAAGAATAATATCCTTAATTTCCACCCTTTTTCTGAAAGTGCATCAACTCTGAAGAAAATCTTTCCATTAGAAGAAGTCCCTTGCTAATTAGCTCCCATAAATCTTTGTTGGGGGGTTAACTACTATGTAAAGTCAGGAAATATAGCTATTTTTTATAAAGCCAGGCTAGCAAATATAATATATTTTTAATACTTCATCTCACCACTGAGGGAACTTTTCCCCTTACCAGACAGAAGCTCTATTAAGAATTTGGCCTCAGTGTATGTTTGGTAATCTATCACCATTTATTAGCAAAAAGAGTAAAAGACTACTCTGAATGAAGATAAATAATAGTTAATACAAACCTTTACTAATAGCAAATGATTAAGGCACAACAGATTTTCAAGTTTAGTTAGCTTTTCAACACATCAGAGTTGTTACTTTTCTCTATCCACACTTTGCTCAATGTGAACAATAAAACTAGACTGGTCAGCTTCATTTCCCAGTTTTCGTATACTAGCACAACACTATAACTGGGCTCCCAGTGCTGGAGACGAACAGCTACACTCTAAGCTACATTTTTCCTCTTCGGAGTTATAAACACACTTTCTGCCCCAATCCAAAAACTTAAATTCCCAGGTTAAAAAATTACTTGGCACTATCCTTTTAAACTCTACAATTCCAGAATGAAAGAAGAAATGCTCCTGAGACAGCTGAGCCAGAACGCCTACCCCACCGGAAGCACAAGGGCGACACAGACAGTATAAAAGGTGAGCCCTCTAGCTCAGTTGGGCTGGAGCTGCTGGAGAAGGGGAAGGACATCTCTCCCTGGTTGTTGCTCCCCAAGCCTGACTGCTGCCTTCCACCTGGGACACCGAGAAGCTGCCAGAACTGTTGGCCGCCTGGAACACTGAGGAGCTGTTGGGTCTACCTTTGGCTGTTTTCCCTGGGGAGACAAATGACAACCCCGAGGCCTAGGTACTCCAGGGAGGGGAGGCAATCCAGGGGAACCAGACAAAAGGCCGGTTGTGCTGTGGCCTGATACAACAGCAGCATGTTTTGGCTGGGTCCCCGTAGATCCCATGGTGGCACCTTCCACCAGTTGTAAGGCTTGGGCTGGGACCCAGGGACGTAGGTGGGGCCAGATCCACCTACTCTCTCCCCTGCTGCTGACCAACCATTGGGGGTGGCGACTATCTCATCATAAGCCAGGAGGCTTGATGATGCGTACCCCCTGCCTGTAAGCCCCTAAACTGTAGTGGTGTTTACCCTCCGCCTGCAGCCACAGATTGCTTGTTTATTCTGACCCTGCCAGAGAGGCCAGAGCTCATGAGCTGCTTGCTTGGTTACTCAACCCCCTGTTGGAGGACCCCAAGCCCTTGAATGCTAATACTTCCCCGTTTGAGCTTCTGTCCCCACAGAAGCACCGTAGTGAAGGACATGGCCTCCATCCCAGACACATAGAAAAGGACAGCCCAATTCCTTACAAAGACTTAAACAGTGACTCGAATTTCATTCTTTGCATCATTCAACTGTACTACTTCATTTACTGGTAACTACAGCTCTGCACAAATAAACCTTATTTACAAAATGTTAACAATAGCCTTGAATTTTAAGAAACTGTGTTTCTCCAATTCTTAGTTTCAGAATTAGATTCTTTAGTAACAAGCCCACATTTCAGTTCTCCTGGATTGCTAGAAGTTGTAATAATTTGCTGAGGTATCAAAGAAAAAATCTCTTCTGCAGATTCTGTTCCCTAAGGGCTATTTCCCTCACACCCACATTGAAAGCAGATGGCTAAAACATAGAGTTTATAACTATAAGCCTGGCCTGGCAATCTTACTGGAATTGCATCAGCTACTCTAATTTGTTCCTGTAAAGATGCAGTCAACTTTAGTCAGCTACAAAGAAGTAAATTCAGGTACTACCTATCACCTCAGTCCACCTCTAATTTGTATTTTACAACCACATTTTTCCTGCTTGTTGTTTTGTTTTCTAACATGTTTTCCTCTCACTGTCATTCAAGTTTTCAAACAGCTAACAAACAAGGGGAGGAAGGCAAACCCTGAAACCAGCTACATGCAAAGCTGACCAAACATACAAAGTATCAAACTGAGAAATATAAACATGTTGTGTGATTGCTATAACTGAAAATATGAGATGTTTCTTTTAACAGTAGGTCAAATGCATACACATAAAGGTAGCCTTTAAAGTGATAATATCCTTTAAAACACGTTTTATAGTAGTGATCTATCTTAATATTTTCTCTTTTGCTATACAGGTTTCCTAAAAATAAACGAAGAACAGTGTTCTGTAAGTCTTCCTTTTCAGGTAAAACCACCACCATCTAGTACAGAGTTGCCTTTTCATTTCCTCCCTCCTCCCCCCCCACATCACCCTCAACTGGGGAAGCCATTGGAAGGGGAGGGGAGTGCTCTTGTCCATGCTGTATCTTGATTCACTGTTCTCCAATGCCTGGATCTGTATACAAGGAAACAGAGATCCAATGTGTGGATCAGAGAGCAAATTATGAACTAATGTGGATGAGGTAGTACCTTTTACTGAAACAACTTCTGTTGATGAGGGGCAGGCTTACGAGCATACACGGAGCTCTTCTTCAGGTCTTATGGGCATTAATACTTTAGCCATACCTTTTACTCAGACAGGGCGTCCACTCAGTTTCATGGTTAAGACCTTAATGCTGCGTAACTAAGCATTATTTCAGTTGCTCTGTTAACACGAACTTTGCAAAATACTCTAAAGGTTTGAAAAAGCAAATAAAAATGAATTCCCAATACTGCAGAACTACTACCTATGTTACTGAAATTTGTTTTGAAATATTTCTTCCTAAACTAACAAATGAAGAACCTGTTTTATTTTATAAGTAAGTTTTTTGGAACGTAAGAAAGAAGTATTAATTTAAATAGAATATATGGACTTAAAGAGTTAAAGATGTTAATAAATCCCTATTACTGTTTAACATTAAACTGGTCTAAACAAGAATCACAGTTTGGTATAGAGACATTAGCTCCATGACACAAACACAGTTCAATATTACTTTAACCTTTTATTAAAAATACAGAAAAGGGGAAAAAAGTTAAAACATTTGAAATGTCAAGTTTTTGGTTGGGGGTTTATTTTTTTAAGCTGCAAAGAGTTTTTACAAGGAAAATCCCCCTTGTCTGGCAGCTTTTGGGATGGTACTAAAAATGATAATTTGGGGTAGGAAGGAGAGAGAAGAGTTAGTTGATGGACTGGAGCTGGTTTTGCTGGATCTGTCTTCTAAAAGACAAAATCTGACAGTCGGATTTTGATTTTTAGAGGACAAACAAGATAAACATCCAAACAAAAGGGGAGAGGAAAGAACTGCAAAGATGGAAAATGCTGCTTCTGTCTTTGGTGCTGACTTTCACTTGCAACCTCACCGCTGCAGAAACACAGGCACAGTACATGCTCTTTATTAACCACTCGGAGACCTGGAAAACTTGTACCAGCATTGCTATTTGGTGTTCTTGCTTGTAATTGGTTTTTCCTGCTCAAAGACTTATTACAGCAGTGTTGCAAAATATACAGTCTTTCCCAGCTAAGCCAGACTCTTCGAAGAAAAAGGTACGGTATGGAAAAAAGAATAAGGTGGGGAAGGAAAAGGACAGTTGGATGAGAAACAGAGACACAAAGGCTTGTGTCTGGGATTTTGCCAGAGCAGGCAGAGGTGGAGAAGTCATTTGGTTCCTCTTTGGTCAGGACACCTGTGAAGCTCACTCCAGTAGACAATTTTTTCCCTCAAAGACTTTTATTTTAAGGAACTGAGAAGGGAGGGATGGGTGAAACATCTTATCCTTTTATTATTTTATTTTTAAATTAGATCTATTTTTTAAACAAACCAATTTTGTTTTATACTATCTGGTAAGCAAGATGGGATATTTTAAGACAGTTCTTGAATTATATTAGTAGGCCTTTTTATTTTGACTCAATCTTTGTATCTTTTGTACCTCTTCCCATTAACATTTGCTATCAGTTGTTGTGACCTTTTATAAACTTTTGCCTTCTTCAGCTGAGCTGACAATTAGAGGAAATTTGTAGGTCCAATTATTAAAGAGGACTTTTCTAACGAGCTCTGACACAAAGCAGAGTTAAGAACTCACACTGATCAGACTACAAATCCATCGCAGCTAGCCAACAGAGAACATGTCTTCTTTGTACAGCAATCACCACCTCAGAATCAGATTACCCCTTCTCAAAGCTAACCCCACAGGAAGGGACTAAGGAGAAAAGAATTCCTGGGAGGATTCCTTTTCAGTTGTCATGCTGGACAGCAGGATGAGTAGGAAAGGATTCCCTCCTTTGCAATGAGGCTTTACAGGCTCAAATACTGACCATCACAGGTGATCTTCAGAAGGCCAGGGGCATTCATGCAGAGACCTGTGCCTCTACACTGACTCAGAGGCTCCCATGAGACTCCCTTCCCCCAGGCCACAGCAGTCCTGGGATTCCCAAGCACAGAAAGGTCCTGCAAAAAAAGGAACATAGCCCTAACCTGAAGTACCTGACCCTAGAAAACCCTGTTGGAGAAAAGGGGAACATACATCTCTGCTGGCCTATCACTATTCAGCACAGTCCCAATCTGTTCTTGTCCTATACACTGCTTGCATGCATTTCCTAACTCCAGGGAGAGCCCTCCATGCAGTTTATGGAAAGGGATACGACTATTATAGTCGTTGAACTCCTTACACATTGTGTCATAGGGCCAAATTCGAAGAATCACAGGAACATACAGTAATTTGGCCCAAACTTAGTTTTATCTTCTCCAGGTACTTTTGGATAACCTTAAGTATTTATTCCAGTTCATGAGAAGTACCATATAAAAATGCAATTTGTATTTCCCTGATCAGAAGGCAAAAAAAGAATATAAAAGATCTTTCTCCCAGTCTTGTGATTTAACTAGCTTTACTCTTGCACAACAGAAGACAACTTCGTGGTGCATTGAGTGGGGTTTAACTTCTCTGTAAATTAATAAGATCTAACCAAAACAATTTCTCAACTGATCATAAAAATTGGCAATTCCATGCTCTTTAGCAATATTGCAGAGATAAGTATTTAAGATACATTTGGCTTTAAAACTTCATCTCTTTTTCTCTCACCACGACAGAAAAATTCCAGAATTTAAGAATCTTCACTCACCTTCCACACTATCAGAACAAGAGGTACCAATGCCTGTGTCCCCGCTGTCAGAAGCTATGCTGTGTCTTCTGATATGGTTACTTCGGCTAGTCGATGGAATGGTTGTGGCCTGCCACAGTGATTCAGTAGCAGGTAACCATCCCGGGGAAGAGTAATCTGGGCCTAAAAAGAAGGAAGTCAGAAGCCTGTCATTCCACATACAAACCAGGGATGTCAACAGTGGCTATCTGGTTATGAAGAAAGTTACAGGGCTCTCTAATCTATGGCAAGGTTGGCTGTAATGGTTATGTAGCAACAGTTTCTGTGGCTGTTCAAACTGGATGACTAGATATTCTCCAACCACTTCAGGTAGTCATAAAAATATACCCAGTGATTTAAATATGAACATGAATAAACAACAACTGCACTGATTTGTAATAAGATACAACTATTGTAAGTGTTTCTTGTCTTAAAATCACTTGTCAACATGCTGTAGAACTTTGTTGCCTTGAGGAAGTTGCTAGAGGAGAAGATGGGAGCTGGGTTTCAGGTTTTGGTACTTGAATGTAAAGAGGCTAATTACACATTGTCGGATATTCACTCTGCTTGAATGTTTTTGCTAAAATGAAATCAGCACAGATGTTGGTTTTAACTGTTTCCAACTGGTCAACATCAGATTTCAAAAGATTTAAAAGATAGATGGGAGAGCTCACATCTCTCAAAACTATCATTTCAAGCAGGCTACAGGCTTAGGCACATGCCACCGGATGGGTTACAATCTGTTTAGATTTGGAAGGTTTCCATCATAATCACAGGATCTAAGATTCTGAAGCAAAGTTCTGCAGAATTATGGAACATAAATTATGCAAGTACATGTGGCCATGCTTACAGTTAGTCCCCCGAGAATGCACTCTATAAAGATGATCAAATGCACATCTGGTATACTAACCCAGTGGTCCATCAGAAAGCAATTTTCAGCAGCCAACAAAGACAGGTAAAGCTTATTTTTAAGTAGAATACTGACAACCAGATTTGACAATCAAATGCCAGACATTAAAAACAGAGTAGTGCACAGCTTAAGTCTTGTTCCACGTGGATCTGGCAGCTAACTATGCACCACACTTTCAATAGTAAATAATCCTCAAAGTGACAAAGTTAGTCTCATATTCAGCAACCTTTCTCACATGCCACACAGATATTTTCATGTCTTTTAGCAATTTTTGAGTTCATCACAACACCTCAAAGCATATAGAGATTTGTCTATGCAACAGCTGTTCACTGAGAAGAGAATGCAGTTAGTGAACTGATAAAGTAGTTTTCAAGAGGACTTGAAAAAAATATACCCATCTTATAAGCCTACTAGCCATGGTGAAAACATTTACACCACCATGCCTCTAAAATGCCATCTCCCTGCTATATAAGGAATACAACAGTGGGCTACCTTTTCTGGGTACAGTATTTAATTGTAACATACTGTCAACCACTATTTAATACCTTTTTAGAATTGTAACTCAGTATCTCTCTTGTTTTTGTTACTCTGCCATTCCTTCTCTAGCTACCTCCCATTTTTCCTCTTAATAATAGATAACTGTGCATCTTTTTCCTATGTTGTCATCAGTGTATGTCATTTCCTTCTCCACAGTATTCCATGCCCTCTTCCTTTACCACAAACTCACTCATTAGCACACCTCTGCCCACCCACTCCACTCCAATATATTGTCCTGTCCCCACTGCCAACCACAGAACATCCTCACTGCAATGATAGGGAGAATTACCATTATATCCCTCCGTCAGCCTCATCCCCAGCAATTCACTCCACTGCCCGCCTCCACGGCTGCTCATGACCATTCCAAGAAAAAAAAAAAAAAAGCACACTTCAGTCAGAAATTGGTGCAAAAAATTATCACCATAGTTTTCTGGGCAAATATTGGGGTTGATAGTGGAGGATAGGACAACGGGGGAAAAAGCAACAAATAGAAAAATGTATGTGTATTGAAAATTAAAAGTTTAATGTAATTTATCTCATGAACTGTACATTAACAGTACATACATATATGTGTGCATATGCATGTGATATGCATCTTCTGCCACACTGCCTTAATTTAACAGTCTTGCATTTACGCTTAAACTAATTTATTATTAACATAAACACATCTACCTAGGCTAATGGATTGGATTTTTTTAACCATCAGTTTTTCATGTATTTGAGTGGTCCAAAAGGGAAGGAAAGGGAAGGAAATCAATAAAAACCAAACAACTGCTTTTGTAAAACATATGCGGGGGGTGGAGGACCAAGGGGGTGGTAAATATCAGTAAAAACTGAAAACAAAAGGCCTTAGCCATGAAACAATAAAATAATACCTATTTTATATTACTATCCCACTCGTACACTTTGCAGATGAAAACCATTATGCAAACTAACTATTCTATATGTGTGATAGCTTTTCATAGTTAAAATTTGCTCCATTGCCATAAGTTGTTAAAAAATAAAAAGTAGCAGAATGCAAAAAGACACTCTAGTTTGTTAAGATGAGTCCATAGAAAAACTTATTATCCAGAGCTGAAGATTAAATTGTAACCACTGCAAATTTAAAGCACCAATTCTAAATTAATGCAGTTAGGAAAGCAAAAACCACACCAGAAAAACCTGACAAGCTTACAGTTTGTTATTTAAAATTCATTAGCTTTGAGTGTATACTGTTTGATATCCCCACCTTCTCTTCAACGCTCATGATACATGGGAAAGTCGACGGACTGATGTAACTGAGTCAAGCTTAACATGGGCTGATGAGATGCAAGGGTGGGTGTCATGTGTGTCACCGTGCTGTACTTATCTTAAAGTAGCCACTCAGCATAAATTGCCAATCTTTCCCAATTGGGGAAGGAGGGCGAGACAGACAGACATACACACACAAACAGCAAGCGCCAGTTGAAATTAATGTAATATTTTACAGTTTGATCAGTTTTATCTCTTGCTTTGTGTGAAAATGAACAGATTTGCAAATAAGTGTTCTAACGATCTGTTCCAAAAAGACTGGGATTATGGTCAAATTAGGTAGCAATTCCTTCCAATGGGCACAGTAAACAAAGACTCCCAAGATTTTGAACATGTCTGGAACAGGCTTAGTTTATCAAAAGCTATTAATTGCTGCCCCCTAAGGCTGGACAGTCAAAATAAATGAAGGACTTACCATCATGAGTATATATAATACAAAAATAATTTTAAATATAAAATCAGTAGACAGCAAAGTGTATAAAGAGCTTTAAGTGGAGTAGTATTTACTGAGACTTTTAATATTCATTGCCCCTTTTTTGTATAAAATTTAAAGTTTCTACAGAAAAACACTCAAATAGATGAGTGGTCAGATTCCAGACAGCTAGCTAGCTTTCGGTCTGCATCAGCACTTTATTTTAGCAGCAGGTGTTGACTTTAATATAAACGTGCATAAAGGCATACAGGTATATACCAACAGCATAACCTTCACAAGAAGGTTTTACAATACAAATGCACTGTTTGTTTGTTTTTTAAAGTGCTTTTAGAATAATAACCATAAAGTGCCAAAGGGGTAGCCATGTCAGTCTAGTTCAGCAAAACAAACAAGGAGTCTTGTGGCACTTTTAAAGACTAACACATTTATTTATCGCACGAGCTCTTGTGGGAGAAAATCCCACTTGATCAGATGTTTGAAGACGTTTCTTCATTTTCATCAAGCATCTGACAAAGTAGGATTTTCTCCCACAAAAGCTCATGAGATAAATAAATGTGTTAGTCTTTAAAAGTGTCACCAGATTCCTTGTTTAACCATAAAGTGATTAGTGCATCTAGAGTCTAAACTGTAAGCAACAGGAAAGACTTCCACCCTCATCATAGTCATAAGAAAGGCCACTTCCAGAGAGAGGTGTACGTAGGATCAGGAAGCCAAACAATGGCTGTGTAACTGCAGAGAGGACAAGATTAAGAAAGTAGGGGAGAAGTTTAGACACTGGAGGGTATGTCCTTATGATGTCTTCAGTAATTTCACAGCCATGTGATGGGTAAAGACTGCACAGCCCTCAGCACAGAGATGGAAGGCAACAATAGCTGTCAAGTGTATCTTACAGAACTGACTGAAGACTTTGGGTCTATCTGAAAAAGAAGATATTCTGGGACGGATGGGATTCTGAACATCTCAGGAGGTAAGCATGCTGCTGACACCAGAAACAGAACTGCTTCCACTACGCCATATAGCATTTCCATGTAGAGGGTTTCTATGCTTTCTGGCTTTCTATGCTCAAGGTTCTTTCTATGCTCATCGTCTATCCAAAACATAATATTCAGTATAATTAGTTATAAAACTTTCTGCTCCTTTATAGAAAGACAAAACATAAGTTGGGTGGATGATGCACTTGGCAGGAGTGAACGTGAACAAGTTGGGATCTCAATGCAAGATTAGTTAAATATCTTAACCACAAATTTCCAGATGTACAGATGTTTCAGCTTTGAGAAGCTATTTGTATATGGATTTTTGTTTGTTTTTTAAAAAGGTTATTGCTTCTTTGATTCTGGCACAGCAAGGTAGTGTGGAATCAGCATTTGAGCTTAACTTTTCTTTAATTAAGATTTGTTTGACAATTTCCACTTTTTCCCCACTGTAATATTTATGTTTTATAGATGTACAACAGGGTGGTTGTTTCCAGTTTTTACTGACAATACTATTAATAGCATCAAATGGCCAATACGGCACTAAAACTGGCCTGTGCAGTTTAAGTAGATTGTAACAGCACAGCTCTCAACATGTACATTTTCAAAGGACTGATAAGAAAAGCAGGAAAGAAATCTCCCTTTCTACACACCTTTAGAAAGGTACTGGCAAGTATCACTTACCATCCAGGCCGTAGCTCGTCAGTAATGGAGGAGAAGTCCCCCCCCCCCCCCCCCCCCCCCCCCCCCCAAATGTGTAATCCTCAGGTTGGGAGCTCTCCTGCATGTCTTTTAAGGGGACACTGAATTTTGGCAGAAAAGGTCTTGCTTCTACAAAGGTGTGCAGAAGTAGAGCTCATTCAAGACATACAAATTAACAAATTATATATATGAATTAAGAAAACAAATAAGAAATACAAGCATATACTTCAGAACAGGTGTGCATAACTTTTCAGGTTTGAGAAAGGTCTATAAAAACACCATTCTCCATAAACAGATTAATTACATTCTAAAGCCAAAAACATTAGCATTTCAGAAGAATTTAAAAACTGTGTTCCAAGCAATTTACAATTTGCCTCAAGACCAATAAAGTAGCTTACAACCCTCTTAATTGGGGAGAAATGAAGGAAGAAGTTGTTAGGGAAGCACTGCTTCACTTCTAGCTATGGAGACACGGCACATTTCTGCACAATACTAAATCCCAATTTGGTGAAGAAGCAGTGGCAGATCTGTATGGCATATTAATGCAATGTACTGTAAAACAGTCTAACTCAGGATTCCGGTGGGATCCCAGACCATAAAGAGAAAAGCTCTTGTGGTTTACTATAGCACCAGAAGCTCTCCATTTTATAAACTGTTTTCTTATAACTCACAGGCAGCCATCTATTATGATTTATTGGACCAGTTAAGCTCCCAATGCAGTGAGTGGCAAAAATTCCATTAACTTCAGCACCATCAGGCCCAAAATGTCTTCCATATAGCAAACACCCCAGCGCTTTATACAAAAATTAATGTAAATTTGAACTCTTACAGTTACAAAAAGGTTAGATTTATTAGCTATGATAGACTCAAACCCTACAATGGATAAGAGTACTCAATTCCTACCAATCTCAACTGAATTTGAAGGTGCTGATCATCTTGCAGAATAAAGGAATTTGGTTGTAAGCTTTTCCATGCAAGGACTGTCTTTTAATATGATTGTATAGCACCAACCATCCAGAGGCACAAGCATGTATTTATCTGTAACAGCTATAGAAATCAGCTAATACTACAATTAATGAAAGCTCTCTGACTTTTATGACGTCGTAACTAGTAGGACTTCAACAGTCACAATTGATTTACACCCTCCCAGGCACATTTCATAATGGCTTTAAAAAGAATGAAATAAGATTTTTCTTCTGAGAAACCCCCCTCTGCCACACACACACACACACACACACACACACTTTTCTAAGCAGAAGCATACACAGAACAGAGAGAAGTGGAGGGACATTTTGTCTACAATTTTAATAAAATTCCTGTGTTCAAATCATGTCCCCTTTTCCTATGCACAGAAAGGACCTCTATGCAGTTTTCTTCTTGTCCATGAAGGATAGAACTGGAGGCCTCAGCAAACCTATTCTCTCCTTAGCCAGTCCAAGGTCCCTTCAGGGGGTAGGAGATGTACTCAAAGCAGCCAGCGTTGCCATCCACTCTGCAGAAGCTACCACAGTTCTAGGCTGCAATATCCTTTCCAAGGATGTCCCTGGTCACCAGCATAGTCAAGGAGGAGGAGCCCAGGACTGTACAGCTCCGAAAAGAGAGAACTGGAGGAAGGGAGAGCCTGCTAGGACTTGAAATTGCTTGGAAATACATGGTCTACATGCAGATGGCCCTGCCCGCTGATCTCCGGTCACCCTCCAGGTTTGGGAATGATCTCTCACCTCACCATTCTCCACAACAGGGAAAGGCAGAGGAATCTTTGCAAAGACATAGTCTACAAAATCCCTGTAAAGTGCCTTCCTGGAGCTGTGTGTGTGGAGTGGACAACTCAGTCCCTCTTTCTTACTTCATTTTCTGTCTTATTTTTCTTTTACAGTTTTTGTCTCTGTACCCCGTTATAGGATTTTCCCCCCACACTTTATTCATCTTTGCAGCATAAGCAGCAGACAAGTATTGTAGATTTATATATGAAGAGCTAAATAGAATTCTTCTACATTAAGTCACTATGAGGCAAGAGGGAAACCTGACAAAATTCACAGGATCCTATTCGGTCAGATTAGCTCTATAGTTAACGTCATTAACAAAACACTACTGAGCCAGTGTTACTTTGGCTGCTGTGGTCTATCTCCTTCCCAAGGTGTTTCTATGCTTATAATGCACAAAAGATCAGGAAGCACAGGAGACATAGCTGAAAATGGGACATAGAATGAGGAAGACCAGGGCTCGGAGGTGGCACTGCGCATTGTCTCTCTCAGGTGCTTGACTGGTTGTTCTTGCTTTCATGCTCCAGTTCCTTCCAACTGATCAGCCTACGTGGGGCTGTGAAGGAATTTCCCCAGCTCAGACTGGCACTGACCTGGGGGTGGAGGGGTTGTTTCATTTTGTTTTGTTGCTTTCCTCTACAGCGTATGGGTACAAGTCACTTGCCAGGATTATCTGGGTGTATCTCACAATCACTTTCCTGCCACTGCAGCAACCTCATGCACTGGTGAACCTTGGTCCCTCCTACTCTCTCTGTCTGAGATACACAACAGTCTAATCTCCTGTGGGCTCTAATACTGGGGTCTAATTTTGGCTGTTGGGTTTCATGTGCAGGTACTATATAGGAAATCAGACGAGATCTGGTGATCTCTGCTGGCCTTAATCTCTACATGATGGTCATAAATCAGAAAGAGAGAAAAACGGTAAATAGTAAATAAGCTGAAGGGAGGAAAAACCAGAAAATAAGGTAAGACTATAGTGCCAAGAGGATTTAAAAAAATAATAATTAGCATGGAGCTTACAGAGTTGTAAACAGAGATAAGACACCTGTTTATAAATCACATTTACAATGGGAAAAATCTTCACAAGGAAACTAGTAATTTTACCCATACAGTCCGACAACATAAGGATTTCTGTATGAAAAATGCCCGTACCTGTATCTTCTGTAATTCATTGGTAAAATAAACATTCACATATTCTACTGCTCAGTTTTCTCGTCATGTAATAGGAACCACCCTATAATGCAAGCAAGTGGACAGAGACAAGAATGATGCGAGAAGGAAGGGATGACAAGCAGAGGAGAATGAGGAATCCAGGAGTATACAGAGTGAAAGAGTGTTAGATAAGAGTTTATACAATTCCCTGACTTGCCATTTAAATCACATCTCGACTAGAATAGTATTTTAAACTAATTGCATTTAATATAACTCAAAATTACTATAAATTAATGTAATTTCTCCTGTGATTTGGTGATATGAATATTCTATTTAAAACCTAGCTCTCACGTTATATTGTCTCTAGAACCCTTTAATGCAGTTGAGTCACAGTGCATACAGATGGCTATATGTACAGTATTCTTTACATACTCCTAGAAGCTATTTCCAAATCTATAATTCTATCTCTTATAACACTGACCATCTAATTATGAACTCTCACAAATTATGAAGATTTTACGCTATTAGTGTTTCCAGAGAAGAAGAAAAACCCTCCAGGGAGAAGAGGGAGGAGTAACACAAAAAACAGTGCTTTGACTTTGATCTTAAAATAGTATGCAAGACAGAGCCATCATTCATATGGCTCTGTAAATGCACAAGCCACTGTACAGTACTAGGTTAGTGACAAGTTTTCAAGCCCTTCTGGGCAGAGATTAGTTCAATCTAAAAGCACAAGCAAAGGCAAACAAAACAAAGATGGACATATAGAGTGATATGAAGCCATAAGATTCAATTTGTGAGATGTTACATTATACCTTACAAACACACACACACACACACACACACACACACACATGCACCCTTCCATGAAATAAGGTACAATCTTTAAAGTTTTATTTACTTACTAGTTTCTTCATTTACTGTTATTAACTAGTGAAACAGCTTCCCAAAGTTTGTGGTGGATTTACCTTACATGAATTTTTTTTTTTAAATCAAGACTGGATGCTTTTCGGAAAGATATGCTTTACTTCAAACAGGAATAAATTAGGGGAAGATCAATGGCAGGCTTATACAAGAGGAGACTGGATGACCACAGTGGTCCCTTCTGGACTTATACTCTATGATTGTGACACAGACAGACACATTTAACTGGAGAGATTTGATCTCAACCTATCAAACAGGGGTAAAATCCTGGCCACGATGAAGCCCATAAGAACTCTGTCATTTACTCTAGTGGATCCAAGATTTTAACCTCATTTGCTAATAATATTTATATGGGTTCCTTTCTTTCTTCCAGATACAGCCTATTAGCGTACAGCAAAATTCAGAAACAGACTACAGATGTTTCTTATTTTACATTTGGCAGAAAATACTCCATATATTACCTCATGCCTGCTATGCTGGCTCACTTCCTTGTCTTCATATTCAATGCACTCTTTACCCCACTGTTCCTCTTTTGCTCTCAATTCAATCTGATCACTGCAGATGGGGAGCCTTCCTTTTACAGTCAGAGTGCCCGTCAGTTGAAACTGCTTTGCTAGACAGCTCTCTTTTCATATCATTAATAATAAAACCTTTTATAGATTTTGTTTTACATTGTATTTGTGCACACTTCCTGCACTGGGCCCTCTGGGTATGCAGCCAATTGTTGAAGTCAATTAAAGGAGACGTATTGTATATGAACAGCTGAATCCCATCCCCATCATTAAAAGACCACTTAGACCCCAAATCAGTGTACAAATTTATCCCTTTCCCAGGCTTGGCTTTACCAGTAACTCAAAAACACCACAACAATATAAACTTGTGCCCAGGTGTCCTCTCATAGCCATTCCTAGGGTTTCCCTCTAGGATTTCCTCTGTCCTAGCACCCAAATTCCTTCTCTTTAAAGCTACTCCCTATATACAAGGTAGAGTTAATAGTCACATCTATGATGAGTCAGTCAATAAAAACCTCAGTAGCTTTATGGGGGGGTCTCATGCTTGCTAACAGTGGATCACAGAAGAACTGTTGCCACCCTGATGTACTGCATTTGGGGGAAAACAGAGAAAAAACACCTCTTCTTCATTATAACACAGGTACATAAACACCCTGACTGTAAATAACAGACATGACAAGATGGAGTGTAGAGAAGTGTATTACAATTGGTCAATAATGTTGAAAAAGCTGATATTTCTATTGAAACATGAAAGAATTTCCACATTTTTCAGACAGCTCTGCTATGCCTCATATTCAGAGAAGATCCACTTAAAGCTCTCCCATGGCCAGTGTTTAAAACAGCCTCAGGCCCAAGACTGTTCAAGAGGAAGCTCCAGTACCTCTCACTGAAGTACATTTGATCTGAAAGTGGGACTCGATTCTTCTATATCTGAGTACAAGGGGTGAAATCCTGCTCTCCCTGAAGTCATTTGGCACTTTAAGATCGACTTCAATGGGTCCAGGATTTCACCCTACAATTTTAACAAATCACCAATTTTCTTTCCACTTGCTTCGCTGCATCTGGAATGAAATCCTTCCCCCAGCACTTAGCCACAGTAACGCAGCTGGCCACTGGGGAATTTTAAAGGGAAAAAGGAGACATGCATGAAGAAATTCTCCCAAGCTTCAGAGTAGGAACAGAATCATTTCAGGACTCTCACTCCAGTCCAATAATTAAACCTCAGTGAGCTAGTCCAGACAGGCAAAAAAGAATGCATTTTCCAATCACCTTAGCTTAAAAAGATTGAAAAGCCCTGTCAAGAGACAAGGGAAAACTCGGCTACAACACAGCTTCAAACATGTTAGCATGCACCCTGCCTGGGCATTTCAATTGTGTTCAACTAAGATGACTTAAAACACCCACACGTTTTGTTTGTCAAGACAGGACCTGTGACTCAAAAGCTCCTCCCCAAACCCACTGCATGACAGCAGCCTGGAAGCTCTCATGGAGCTGGGCAAAACATTGAGATTTCCTTTGAATAACAGCATCAAAAGGTCTTGCTTGCTTTTGATTAGTTTGGTGGCAAATATTCCCCTCCACCCCACCTTACCCCACACAGGGTACTCGCCAGGCTACCAACAGCTACTTCTTTTCCTTTTGCTTCTCAATTGTTTAATAAATTTAGCTACAGTAAAACAGTTTATAGGCTTTAATGGTCCAATGATTATACCAAGCCCTTGTTCTAGTTAAATCAATGGGAGCTGTGCATGAAGAAACAGGACATTATGACTATAACAGTACACCTTAGCCTTATTTTCCATATCACCTTTTCTAGAGAGATTTTTTAAAATAAAGTGGAAAATATTACCACCTTATGTAATGTCTAGCTAGCTCATCATCCCTTTGAGCTCCTACCCATAGAAGCTTTTATCCTTTGATTAATATGAGTCATGGAATTCTGTATAAATTTAAGTCTCGTTTGCATTAATTCTCAGCTATACACATCTCATAAGAATCAGGATTGCCAATACATATGGATAACTTTGTTGCAAAGCAACACAAGAAGAGATGCCATCTTTTAAAGAAAAACAATCTTGAAAGGATGCCCTGAAACGTATCTGAAAAAGTTGCCGCTTCCAACACCATCTGGACATGCCATACTGCAAAAGGATTAAGCCAGGCACTACACAATAAGGGTAACTGATCATAAAATCTCAGACAAAGTTTCTGAGTGACTCAGGAACATTTACTGCTTGTATACCATATGTTAAGACACTTGAATGAATTAAAAGTTGAAAATTATGTTTGTTCCAATAAGCATGAAGAATTTTTGTAACAGATTATATCATGATAAGAACTGTCAAAAGTATTGAACAAAATGCTTATTTATAAGCCTACTGCAAGCTTCCAGGCACTATAAATGAATTTGCATTTGGAAATTACTTGGCCCTCCCGCCCTGAGCCACAACACTCTGAGAGTGCTCAGGGCGGGAGATTTGAAAAGTTAAAGTTCCCAGCCTGGCCCCAGCTCTCAGGTGCTGCAGGGGCTGGATTCCAGACCCTGGCGGGCCTTATTTTAGCCCAAAGGCTGTAGGCTGGACAATCCTGGATTACAACAATGGAGCGGCTGAGCAAATGCTCTGCAGCTTCTCCTGCACCAGTCTGACCATCCTCAAATTATGCAGGCCAGGAAGAAAGTTCCTTTACAGGGAAGAAAGGACCTATGCACCCCACAAGATTTGGTTCTGCATATTTTCTAATAACTTAGATAATGTAGAGTGAATTAAGACAGGGGGATAATGGTAGTTCAGATTTTACCTGCATTTTACCATGCATTGTTTCATCCTGCTTAAACAAATGCCCTTTACCATATGATTCTGAGAAAGATTTGGGGGTTGTGGTGGATAATCGGCTCAACTTGAGCTTCCAGAATGATGCTATAGCCAAATGAGCTAATGCAATCCTGGCGTACATAAATGGGGGACTATCGAGTAAGACTAGAAAGGCTATTTTACCTTTGTGTTTGGCACTTATGTGACCATCACTGGAATATTGTGTCCAGTTCTGTTGACCACAATTCAGTAAAGAGTTTGATAAATGGGAGAAGGTCACAGAAGAGCAGGAGAATGATTAAAAGATCAGAACGCATGCCTTATAGTGAAGGACTTAGGGAGCTCAATCTATTTAGCTTAACAAAGAGAAAGTTAAAAGATTATAGTCTGATTATAGTCTATAAACAGTGATTCCCAACCCTTTTTTGGTTTGAGGGCCACAGACAATTTTTACTACTCTGAAGGGGCACAACCCTCTGCCAGCAAGTCCTCTTTCCCCCCACCCACACTGCAGCCAGACAGAAGGAGTTCTGCTGATCTCCGGTCTCCTTGGCTGCAACAGGGAAACCACAGGTGTCCTGTAGCCCTGTGCACTCCACCTGGGTCCCTAGGCAGTGGCTCCCCTCCCTCTGGCTCCAACAGGGACCCGGCACATAGGGACCTAGGCAGAGTGTTTTGCTCTCTGCTATAGCCAGGGAAGGGATGCACTGATTTCCCCTCCCTCTGGCTCCATAAGGTACCCCATTCCTTATGGATTTTGGTGAAATGCTTTGCCATACTCCCTGCTACAGCCAGGGGGAGCACTGATCTCCAATCCCTTTGTGTGCAGCAAGGAGCCTGCACTGGTTTTTTAGCCCTGCAGAAATGTGTTCCTGTGTTGTTAGGCAGTTGGGCCACTTTGAAAACCCTCACAGGCCACTTCCAGCCTCCAGGTCAGAGGCTGGGAACCACTGGTCTATCAAGTAACTATAAATATTTAATAATGAGCTCTTCAATCTAGCTTGAAGTTGAAGCTAAACAATTTGGTCTGGAAATAAAGCAAATTTTTAACAACAGGAATAAATAACCAGTGAAATAATTTTATTACAGGTTATGGGGGATTCCCCAATGGATATTTTTCTAAAAGATATGTTCTAGGAAATATTTTAGGGAAGTTCTATGGTCTATGCTATACATGAAGTCAGATTAGATGATCACAATGGTCCCTTCTGGCTTTGAAATTAATGAATGTATATTCCAAAACTGTAAATCCTTCATTTCTCAACATACAAGTCCTTTTATGAAGTGTATGACACATTTTCAAAATGTGTTTGAGTGTAAGTAATGTTTAGAATCACCAACACCCCCACCCCCCCAATAAATTGATTACCCTACATATAAGAGTTTTTCGGATAAACTTTCAGTTCACTGCACAGGTGTGTCACCAGATATCTTACAGCCTAGGGCAGAATGCTAAACTCTTAACCACAGCTGTACAAAATGGGCCACCATAAGAACTAACAAGTGCTTTTAACTCCTCCAGTGCTAAGCCTTAGGCAGGTTGCAAGGCAGAGACAGGCTTCTAAAGAATGTGGAAGGCAGAACAGTTGATATTGAAGACAAGTGTGGTACTTCTCCTCTTCCTATAATAACCTATCTGCAACAACGGGCTCTGCTTCCAACACTGGCAGCATAACCATTTGTTCCTACAACTTCAAGTCTTTCCAGAACCATCAGATTTACAAATCTGCATTTGCACTTTCTATCAAGTTGGGTTATCACCATGTTTGACAGACTCACAAGCTTTGTCCATACTGGGGGAGGGGGGCGAAGTGCATTTTTAACACAGTTAAATACCAGTTTAGAATAGCAGTATAGACAAGATAAGTGTAATTATAATATGTACTAGCTGGGTGAGGTGAATCCTCAACGGCTCATTCAGGTATGCCTTCATCAGCTAAGAGCTGTTAAAACTACAGGTCATCTAATCTATTCCATGCTTTTAACACATTTAAGTAGTTAACATGAATTAATGACACCTGTTTAAACACCTACATACTTACACCCACACACTTTTCTTAGAGTAGACACAGCCACGCAGGGAAACCATTAATAAATAAGCTCTGATTTGTATTGAGATGACTTCACTTTATTACTTAAGTTGGTGTGTCTGAGCAGAAGATCTTAAATAGACTTCTGTGGCACTTTTAAAGACTAACAGATTTATTTATCGCATGAGCTTTCGTGGGAGAAAATCTTCAAAGCGTCTGATGAAGTGGGATTTTCTCCCACGAAAGCTCATGCAATAAATAAATCTGTTAGTCTTTAAAGGTGCCACAGGACTCTGTTGTCTTTCTACCATAGACTAACACGGCTACCCCTTTTGGAATTTAAATAGACTTGTTAGCTAATTTTTTTTTTTTAAGTACATAGGATTATAAAAAATGTTTCCCGTTGTCAGATCAGGGGGTTTGAATGTGACTGTTCAATTGAAAAGACGCAGTTTTGTTAAACTCCAGTAAGAAACAAAATACTGTTCTTATACTTCCGCATTTTATAGAACCAATACTTTGCACTCAACCTGTTCAGACACTAACTAGTAGTCGGTAGTACAGATCCCCTTGAATAAATACAGCTTTAATATTAATGTTTTGAAAGCTATAGTTTGGTGGAGAGATGCAAGGAATTAAGAATAACTACCATTCCGACAGCGAATCTCCATTCACTTCATTATTACTGAGGGACAATAAAGAGATCTCCTCCATGTCCAGTCCTGTAACTGGGTTTGTAAATGCAGATAATCAACCATCTGTAATATGGCAACCTGATTTTTTTTTGTCTAGCATAAATAGGTATACTATGTCCACTCTATCTAGGGTGACATTAACTCACCATTTATTGCCCTGCATGCCTGCCTTCTTGCAGGCTTAGAGGATCATCACATCTTCAGTAGCTGAACTTGAATTACTGACTAGCAAAATCTGTTACAGAAATGAAGTGACTGGATCTTTGCTCCTACCCCAACCCTCCCACCCCCAAAAAGAACTAAATTAAATTTGCAAAATACTTTTCTCTTCTGTACAAACTAAGCACCTAAATTTCATTAGTGTCACTAGGCAGGTGTGTTCAGAAAGCTGAAACACCAGCAAAGCTCACAATGAGTTGCAACCTGATCACAATTACCTTTTTAATTATGACATCACTAAATAGGCTAACTCTTATATATACTAGCTCATGACTATGGTTGAAGTAAGAGAAACAAAGCAACTATCACATTACCAATGTATTACAAGCCACGAGACTCAGAAAGTTGTTTCTGTATTATGTTATTCACACCCTTATGAGCTGCCTTAATTCAAGTTTGTTGAGCATTTGGCCAAATCTTATTCACCTTCTTCAGGTACCCATGTCCCCAGAAGGCTGGGTACTGGCAGTTTTGATTACTGAACTATAATATGGAAACAGAAGGTCCCATTTATCTAAGGTAATAAACATACTACAAATAAATCATTAGGCAGTTATCTAAATCCCTGCATCCATTAATATCATGCTGAACACACACAATCTAAATGAAGGATTGTTTATCTGGTGGATAGTGTTGATGCAGATGAACATTTTCACAATCTGAAGTGTGTCATTAATTGCCTGCAATTCAAATAATAGTCTAGGGGGTTGAGCATAGGCCTAGGAGCCAGTTTTTAGAACTCCCTGTGTGACCTTCAGCAAGTTACTTATCTCTTGCATCTCAGTTTACCCCTCTGTAAAATAAAGAGGAATTTACCCATAAAAACCTTGTGAGTTAGGTGAGCAGTTAATGTTTTTAAAGAGGTTTGAAAATGACCTACATGTATTCTAAGAATTATTATTAGATTTTCAGACAATAGACACAAGTGTAACAGAGTTTAGATTAATTTTAATTTGGCAGCACCATTTCCTATGGTGCAAACATTTATCATTTAATCCTTGGATATAAAGAGGCACATTAATTTGTTTACAGATTTGTGCACAAGCCAATGTCTACTTCAATTGCAATATGTGCAATTCCTTCCAACCACAGAATTAAAACAATTTGGAAACAAAATAGGACGTGACTTAAGGCTTCAAAGACAGCTATACTTTCAGAATTTTCCAAAGCATTCCAGATGCATCACTGACAGTTTACCTATAGAGACAACTAGTGGTTCTGGAAAAGTTACTCTGTTTTCTATGTTATAGCTGACTATTTAATACACACGGGGCCAAATTAATCCAGGAACTGATCCATCTAACTATGTTTTAAGAAAGTTAAAATGAATTTATATCTATCAAAAAAAATCTCATGGTTCATTTTTATAACTAGTTATAGGGTTCCACGCTCTGTATCTAGGTTTATTAAGTAGAACATGAGATTTTTCCAGGAAGAAAGGGGATGATACAAGCAATCTATATACTATACTGAAAAAGAAATATTTCCCATGTATGTAGAATATACTTCTAACAAAATATTACTTTTTCATGGATAAACTCTTATGATCAGTTTAATAAGACGACCAATCAAAAAGCAATACCGATTGGTCAATAATGGTAGTCAACAGCTCTTCTGCACTAATATGCAGCGTAAAGGTGAAAAATCCATGCCAATCACTTGGTTCAATAGAAATTTGTAACTGGAGGAGGCTACATTGTCATAAGACAAATATCTCCAGCTTTGACAATAAATGCCTTAACTTTTGTTTGCTTTTGTTTGTTTTTGTTGTTATAATAATCTCAATTTTATTTCTTATATCAATAAAAACAATATCAGGTCTGGTAAAAACAAAGTACATTGACATTCATTATCAATTCTGTATCAGAATGGCTGTGCACCTCTAACTTTCATTTGCTCCCCTATGCTATCTAATAATACACTTATCTGGAGCAATTTCTTCAGTCAGTGTGGGAAATATTTTTGCAAGGATCAGAACTCAAAGGTTAGACTTGAATTTTATTTTCTGTTCATTTTCAAACAAATCATACTTCTATTATTCTATGTTGTGCCAATCTAAGCATTAGCCTTTTAGAAACTGATTCTCTTCTATTTCGCGAAATGCAAATTCCCTTTGTATTCCACTCAGATTATTTCAAAAGAACACCACAATGTGGAGAGGTGGAAAGAGGAGGATGGAAATTGGACAGCAAAATGATTTATAGAATCTTGCAGACACAGTTGAGATAAAAATCATGGAATCTGAGATCTTATGAACAAACATAAATACACTTTTCATCTATGGATGGACTGAAGAATGCACGATAGAGCTCATTCAAACACAGAAACAGAACATTCAGTTTAAGTTTAGGCCTCAACCAAATGATCTCCCAGTCCAGACACACTGGATACACCACACCCAGGGTTAGAACTCCAGTTAGCAGACCCAGGGTTTGTTAACCTAGGTTTTGAACATCTTACACTCACTTGTATCCCAAGTTAGGAATTGTTTAACTATGAATCTCAACTTAGGCCTCCAGCATCTACACTGCATTATGCAAGCCCAAGTCCAAGCACCATCTCCCAGACTTCCTCGGACCCTCCCAAAATGAGGCTGCTCTACCTTTTGTTCATGGAGTAATGTTGGGAAAACTTAACTGTCCACCAGACTTGATTGTCCTGAGGCAAAGAAATTCGGCCTGTGGGATTGTGAAATAGCTTTGGCACACTCCCAGAGCACGAGTCCCTATTGCTTTAGGGTTCATACTCTGGATCCCAGCTTCACTCAAACTCAGACCCTTCACTCCCAGAGAATCCTGGGACCGAGCCTTGGGATGAGAACTATTTGTGCATAGACAGAAGGGGAGTTAAGTTTGAGCCTAAGACTGAAACCCAGGATGCAACTGCAGAGTTCATGTAGCCAGTAAGGGCTTGATCCAAAGTCCACCAACGTGAATAGAAAGACTCCCCATTAGGATAAATAGGTTTTGTATCAAGTCCTGCATTAGTGACCTTAACAACTGATGTTATACACTGCCCAAGTACTGTTATTTGTACACAAAATTTGAAATGATTATGGCCACTTTCTAAAAAATGCTAAGTTCCCGCAGTTCCAATGTGCTCAGCCCTTACAAAAATTAGGCCCAACAGTTTTCTTCTTTGATTTTATGTTGACTATGATATGACAACTTCGCCTATCAAAACAACAGGTAACTAAAAAAAAAAAAAAAAAAAAAAAAAAAAGAGTAAGACAATATTTATAGACAGATTTAAAAAAAAATAATTCTTGCTACTAGTAAATAAACAACAGCATCTTCTTTCACATTACAGTGGACATACAATGGACTCCGTCAAAGTTCAGGCCATCACTATATCTGTTTTAGCAGTTCCTGTATTTTCAAGCAAAAATAGGTCAATTCAAAAGCAAAACAATATTACTATATAATTATGCCAACTACTTATGTATTCATTTAATGAAAGAGATAGATGTTTTACAATTCCAAAATTAGGGCTATGCATGTCAATTTCAAAACTAACACAGTAGGCTGATTTCAATGAAATTAGTTCCAATTTACACCAGTCTAGAAGATGGCAGACTTTAATCCTGCACTTTGAGAAGGATGTATTAATCTAGACTAGGGAGCAAAATCATGGAATTCTCTTACCCAAGCAAACTCTCACTGAAATTAACTTGGCTTGAGGACGAACTGAATGATTTTGCTCTCCATTCTAGAAAACTGTCTACATTTTAAGCTCTCTGCAGTTAGTCCACGTATTTTATTTCCCTGCAGATAGAGAGCCCAATCCTGAAAGCCCTTGATTCCATCAGTTGACCCACTCATGAAACCAATACGCTATAAAATCAGCTCTAAAAATGCAATCCTAAATAGCAATCAATCTGGAAAGAAAAAATCTTGCCAGTTGCAGAAACTCAGAGTTCAGATGCAGGCCAGAAATAGTTATGAAAGTGACACACTAACATTAAAGGGCCAAAACAAGGTTAAAAAAAAACATGACAAATTTTGGTTGTAGTCCAAGTTTGAAACAAGAACCACACAAACAGGGCAATGACATCTATTATTTAGGTTCCTCATCTTCTAGGGTGAATTAAGGAAAAGATGAGTGAGTAGTTAGATAAGGACAGCTTTTGTCCATCACCTCTATGTTCCACTAACCAAATAGCAAATGACACAAATAAGGGGTATTTAAAAACTACATTTGTATAAATTCTAACACTTCTTCTGCAACTGTGGGTAGTTTATATTTACATCCATAAATCCAGCTCACTGAAGATATAAAAGAACTACCAGTGTTGCAAAGGATAGTATTTTCAAGTGCCCTACAGCCAAGTACAGCGTGTTCCCAATCCTATGACCAAACTGTTCCACATTAATAATAAAGATGGGGACTTACTGGATACAGCACAGTGCAGTTGCAGCAAGACGAATCAAGGGGATCACATATTGCATTGTTTAATTACAGACAGAGATATACCACACATCTAAATGTAGCTGGCCAGCTTCTTCCCTGGTGTAAAGCCACTGATTTCAGAAAACCGCCTTGCCTTTACATTCATCCTTTTACCGTTTCACATTTTAAAAACATTTTCAATTTAATTTCACCAGGGATGAATTTGGCCAAGATAACATAGATCCTGAAAAGTTATACTTCTGATAAAGCTTGCCCAGACCTAACACTATTTGCCAGAAGCAAAGGGGTTTCCAGTCACTGAATCACTGCTGACTCAATTACAGTCCATGACTACAGATGCATTATAACTAAACCCTTGCCATGTGCAAAGGAAATGCAGACGTGCAAGGAGGATTCTTCCTCTAACCCAAACTTGTACCTCTCCCTTGCCAGCAAAACAAGAGGTGTCTGGTGGGGGAAGGGAGGATTTCGTTAGTCGCAGATTTAAAAGTAATTATGATCAGCCCTAAATATAGCCCGGAGCTAATTGCATTTCCTCAGCTCAAATGGTTCCCTCAAATGCCCCTCTGCCCAGATCAGCCTGCCTGCAAATGCACCACCGCAAATGAGTTGCGGTGACCTTCTGCCGCCTTCTCGCCCCCCAAAACTGCTACTCCCCCCGCCGCCCCCATCCTTTGGCAGCTGTTTTTAAGGCAGCGCAGAAGCGATTGGATGCGGGGCCAGGGCTGCGCCAACGCCGGCCTACGGGGACCGAGATCCGAGCGGGGAAGAGGTGGAGACGTGCCCGGCTCAGATGTCACCAGCCGGCGCGGGGCGATGTCCCCCGGGACGGGACGGAGGGGCCGGCTCCTTACCGGCTCTGTAGCTGCGCAAGCCGCCGCCGTCCCCGAGCTCGGGGAGGATCCTGCCCCACATGGTGCCGGGGGCGCCGAGCGCAGTGAGCGGCGCGAATTCCCCGCCTGGCGCCGCGGGGCCCGGCCAGCAGCGGGCGGAGGCGCCGGGGTTAGTGGGCAGCTCTCGCCGCTCCGCCTCTCCGCTCCGGCCCGGGAGCAGCCGCCTCGGCCATGGTGCGGGCAGGGGCCGGGCTCCCGCCGCCTCCTCGCAGGGCGCAGCAGCAGCGGTGGGGACAGAACTTGCCGTACGCCGGAGCCGCCTCCTCCGCGGCCGGCAGCGGGGCGGGACCGGGGGCGGGAACCTGCAGATGCTGCCGCTTCTCGGCCGGGAGCCTCTTGCATAACCCGGCCCAGGGGGAGGGGCCGCGGGGAGCAAAACTGGGGTCCTGTCCTGTGACCAGAGCCGGCCCACGGGTTTTGGCGAACTCTGATTTTGGCCCCCCTTCACTACATGCTATAAGAGGGAACATATGTAAAAAATTCTCTTCCATCTGCCATAGGCGACTGCTTAGTTCACCTATATGGGGCCAGCCCTGCCTATGGCCAATGAGAGGAATGGTGATACCTCCCCCTGCAGGTTCTCCAGCTGGCAGCCTGCCTCCTCTACCACCTCTAGCTCTGCCCCGGAGCTACTCAGCCATCCCATGCCTCCCTCCTGCTTAGGGCCCCACTCCATATTCCCTCCACTAGGGGTTCATAGCTACAGCCCCACAACCTTCAAACCTAAGCTGTGTTTCACAAAAAGGTTGCCTTTTTATTATTTTACAGGACCTCACCCTGCGTTGGTTTAATTTACCTTGCAAGACAAAGAGAACTGTAAGAATTCCGGACTGTATCATCCCAGCGCACCCTCCCAGCCTCACTCTTCTGGGCCCAAAGATCCCATTCTGTTCCTCACATAGTTAATAGAGCAGTGGTTCTTAACCTGGGGTGCATGGAATCCCCGGGGGTGTGAGATGCCCTTGCCAGCGGTGTGAGACATGCCAGATTTTTTTTAAACTTAAAAAAGTGTGTAATTTTTCATGCAGTCTTAATTTTACTGCAAAATTAAAATATATAATTCTCTCTCTTTCATTTTATATAGTTATGATATATCTTAGGTTTAAAGAACTGACCTACTTCAATGATTTCTGATAAGGGGTGCGAGAACATATTTGAGAACCAAAGGGGTGCAGGCTGCAGTAAAGGTTAAGAACCACTGTAACAGAGGATCAGGAGGAATTAAAAGGATGTATGTGAGCTACTACTGTATACAGGTGAAATCTGAATACAAAGGGTCCAGAAAATTGGGAAGATATGGCAAACGAACAAGAACCTTATCAGGTACATGGAGAGAGTAGTAATAAGAATTTGGGATGAGATTGGGAGAAGCCACTGATTTTATTTGCAGAGTGAGAGCATATCAGACCATCCAAACGCCTCTTCTTGTATTTGTCACTCCTGAAACTGGAATACCTGTAACCCTTCAAGAAAATTCACTATGACGGCCTCTACCAAGCACCAGTCCCAGAATAGGAACCTACAGCTCTTCCCTATTATCTAATAGATCTTGATTATTATTTATTCATTCATCTATAATGTACAGGAAGGGATGTGTTAGAATGACAGAACTTGCCTTAGGTTCAATTCACAGCCACGCTTGCACTAGAAAGACATTTAACTGCCTCATGAAAAAAAATTATACCATAACTACAATATTCATATGTACATTTGAATCCAACCCCTACAGACTTGAATCCAACCCCTGTACTTGGTAACAATGTTGAGAATCATGAGGAAAAGGGATGGATGGATAGACAGATAATATCATAGTGCCTCTTTATAAATCCATGGTATACCCACATCATGAATAGTGCCCGCAGATCAAGTGGCCCACTCGCTGTCAAAAAAATAAATAAATGAATGAATAGTGGAACTGGAAAGGTACAAGAAAGGAGACCAAAAATGATTAAGGTGTATAAAACAGCTTCCAAATGAAGAGAGATTAACGAAGCTGGGACATTTCATCTTGGAAAAGAAACAACTAAGGGTGGGATATGATAGAGCTCTATAAAATCATCATTGGTATGGGGAAAGAAGTGTTTGTTTACTCCTCATGACACAAGAATAAGGGGTGACCAAATTATATTAATAGGCAGCAGGTTTAAAAAAAAAAAAAGAAGTATTACTTCACACAACATATAGTCAACTTGTGGAACTCCTTGTCAGAGGATGTTGTGAAGACCAAGACTATATGAGAGTTTTAAAAAGAACTAAATAAATTCATGCAGGAGAGGTCCATCCATGGGTATTAGCCAGGGTGGACAAGGATGCAAAACCATGCTCTGAAGTTTGGTGGAAGCTGGGAATGGGTGACAGTGGGTGGAACATTTGATGATTACCTGCTCTATTCTTTCCCTCTGAAGCACTTGGCATTGGCCAGGTGGAAGACAGGACACTAGACTAGATGGACCCCATATGCCATTCTTATAGAAGAAGGAAGCTAATAAGCAGCTATAAGAAGGAACAGTAAAAGTGGTACAAGATACACCATGGGATTGACTTCAGCAAAATTTGTTTGAGTGTTAGGCTCAAAATGTTTTCCCATGTTGTGAGGTATCTGAGTTGAGGCATGTGTATCTTTTTTCTTGGTATGTGAGTGGAAAAGAGTGATGTTGCATATATTTGGAATTAAGCATTAACCTAATAGCACCTGAGTCATTCTGATTTATTTTATAGTCACTGAATTTAAATACCAGTACCTCTTTCACTGCTTACAGTACTGAACATCTGTCTAGAAACTGAGCCAAATAAAAGGCATTGCATAAATTTGCCTCAGTAATCCTTTATTTATTCCCTAATAAAGTCTGATTTTCTTCTTTTCTGCATACACACACTCCTAATTACTCCCTGCCGTAATGGGTGGAGTCAAAAAACACCCCTTTTTTTTAGGTTCCCAAAAATTTCATAGAAAACCTCTGCTGCTAAACTGATTGAACCTCCTACAGAGGAACAGCTGAGTTAGTTAATGCTGGCTTTAATAGCATTAACTCCCACATGCATTTCAGCTCAGAAATGTTTGGGGTCCTCAGGACAGCATACCATTAGGTACGGGCTGCTTCTCAACTCCCCCATTTCTTCAGCATGCTCCTCCCCCGTCATCCCACATAGTACGCTCTCTTTCTCGCCCATGAGCTCTGCAGTTATGTCTATGTGGATTCTGGTGTGTTTATTTTCATTTGCTCCCCTCTGCATGTCTCACAGGACTTGTCCATGCTAGGATAAAAGTTGTCCTTTCAAAGCCCATTAGTTAATACATTTTTTTAAAAAACTTACTGAAGACAGGGAAAGTTGTACTGACCAGTTAATTATACATCTTAGCATGGGTTTTAAAAATGAGTTCGCTAACACATTTTACTTCTTGTGTCTTACTTACAATGCTCCTGTTAATACATCCCAGAATGGTATGTGCTTTTTTTGCAACAATGTTACACTGTTGACCAGTGCTTTTTTTCTAAAAAAAAAGGTACCGGAACTCCTATTGATGTCCGTCGTGAAAAAGAAATAACACTGAAAATAGTGCAGTAAACAGTAAATTTTTGAATATATCAAAGAAATAAAAATACAAGGTAAAAACTGTTAAGATTTATTAACTATGCAGGCCGCTAATATACTGAAAGACAACCTGTGAGGTCTTACAGCAGGGGTCCTCACACTTTTTAAATAGGGGGCCAGTTCACGGTCCCTCAGACTGTTGGGGGGCCGTATTATAATTAGAAAAAAACGTGAATGCGTAGCTATCACGTCTGCTGCTGGCCTGTGTTTCTGGGTACTGGGTGGCAGGCAGTAATGCATCCACACACTTTTTGTTGGTGCTGTGGGCTCCGGCCAGGCCCAGAGTGTGGGACTGACTGACCGATGTTAGCCTGCTGGCCTGCTGTTGTGTACGCAACTAGTAGCCAATGTTCCCTCTAGGTTTGGTGGCTTGTGTGCAAAATTTTCAAGCCGTGTGAAAAACTTTTTCAGAATAAATTTTTGGGGAAAACTCACAAGACAGAAATTATAGGCATTAATTGAAGATAAAGTGACTGTAAATAGAATTAATTAATTAATTGTGTTTAATTAATTTAATTGGAATGAATTTGGAATTGAAATCTAATTTTAAGAAAGGTTTTTATTTAAAATTAATTTTTAAAAAGTTTTTAAAAAGAAGGGAGAGAAAGAAAAAAGAGAAGGAAGGAGGAGACAAAGAAAAAAGAAAGAAAGGAAGGAAGCAAAGACAGAAAGAGCAGGAAGGAAGGAAGACAAAGAAGAGAAAGAAAAAAAGGAAAGGAAGAAAGAAGAGAAAGGAAGGCAGGGAAGAGGAAGACAAAGAAGAGAAAAAGAAAAAAGGAAAGGAAGGAAAGGAAGAGGAA
>ML685835.1:685909-709534 GCA_007922175.1 Pelusios castaneus
TCCCTCCTTGTCCCCACCCCCACCCCTCTAACCCGGGCCGTCTCCTTGTCCCCACCCCCACCCCACAACCCGGCCCGTCTCCTTGTCCCCACCCCCACCCCTCTAACCCGGCCCATCTCCTTGTCCCCCCACCCCTCTCCAGGCCTCCCTCCAGTCCCCTTACCTGGCCGGAGGCTGGGAACTACAGGGACGGCCGGCAGAGCTGCTTGCCGGCCAGTCCGCTCCCGCCCTGAGCACGCTGTAACTGCGCATGCTCAGGGCAGGAGATTTAAATCTCCCCAGCCCGGCCCAGCCTGCACAGCTGGGAGGGAGCACCGGCGGGGAAAAAAAGGTGCCGGAACGCTGTTCCGGTGCGTTCTGGCAGAAAAAAAGCACTGCTGTTGACTCGTATTTAGCTTGTGGTCCCCTATAACCCCAGATCCCTTTCCGCAGAACTCCTTCCTAGGCAGTCATTTCCCATTTTGTATATGTGCAATGGATTGTTCGTTCCTATGCGGAGTACTTTGCACTTGTCTTTACTGAATTTCATTCTGTTTACCTCAGACCATTCTACCAATTTGTCCAAATCATTTTGAATTGTGATCGTATCCTCCAAAGCTCTTGCAACCCCTCCCAGCTTAGTATAAACCACAAACTTTTAAGTGTACTCTTTATGCCATCATCTAAATCAGTGGTCCTCAACCTTTTGTGGGTTGTGACACACTTTGTGGCATATCACGGTCCTACAGGACACACCAGCCCACTTCTCCCAGGCCAAATTCAGCCATCTCCCTGGCTCTTCGTGACACACTTACTGCTATGTGGTGACACAGTAATGTGTCCCAACACAGCGACTGAGAACCACTGATCTAAATCACTGATGAAAATTTTGCTTGGATTACAACATATTATTGCTTCAAGTAACATACCAATCCATATTATATTTATGTCAACTAAAATATTCCTGTTTCATTTCCAAGTTTGCTTGAAAATGGAACAGTAGGACAAAGTTGTACATTTCTATTCTAAATGTAGAATCTAAATCTAGATAAAGTGTTTTAAAAAACCATAAAGTAGTTTCATGATCAGCCCATTGTAAGTTTCTAAAAGCGAGATCTGGATTTTTACACATTCCTGTTTCAGAGAATTCAGATAGACGGGTTTGGTTTGGATCCACCAATAGATTTTAACTTCATCTTACATTTTTTTGCTCCTCTAAGGAATCGAATAGAGAGCAATATCACAGAGGCTTTTAGCCTTGAACTCCTATTAAATTCAATTAATGTTTTGCCTACTTCAGGGTCGTTCAGAGTGCAGTATATTCATCAACTCAAGTAGGGTATAAAAACCATGCTTGTAATAAGCTGCAGTGTGAATGAAAGAAAAGATGATATAACTTTATTACTGAATTATGTAGGAGTGGAAGCAAGCCCAGTCTAAGCATAATTGTTGTGGAATGTACTGCTACAGACAATGAATGGGCTTGACTTCTTATTGTCTGAAACTGAAAACCTCCTCCATCCCTGCTCCATGATTTTGTGACACAAACTCCTTGTTCTTGGCAGAAAACAAGAAAGAGAAATGATAAAAGAAAATAACTCACAGAATCATTGATTTTAAGGTCATAAGGGACCATTATGATCATCTTATCTGACCCCCCGCACACACAGGCCACAAAATCTCACTCATCCACTCCTGTAATAGACCCCTAACCTATTACTGAGTTACTGAAGTCCTCAAATAATGGATCAAAGACTTCAAGGTATAGAGAATCCACCAGGGAACCATCACCAAATGATACATGCCCCATGCTCCATAGGAAGGCAAAAAACAACAAAACAAACAAAAAAACCCAACCAGGAGGCCTATGCCAATCTGTGCTGGGGGGAAATTCTTTCCTGACCCCAAATATGGCGACCAGGTAAACCTTGAACATGTGGGCAAGACTCGCCAGCCAGATACCAGGAAAAATTGTTCTGCAGTAATAGTTAAGTGCTGCTGCTAAGAAGATGTTACTTCACTAATACCATATTCAACTGATTTTTCACTGGGTTCACACATCACATATTTGATTTATTGTTTTTTTTCTGAATAGAAACAGAATGTAAACTGTTTTAAGTTGGAATCTGATAAATAAAAGCATTTTTCTTTGAGTAAAAACCTTCATATGCTGTAAATTAATGCTATGTACTTGCTTCCATATTTAATAGAATTATCTTCTTTTTTTAACAAACCAATGTTAAATACTTAGCTATTGTCCTATGAGAATGTGGATTATTTTTAGAATTGTGTTAGAAGGGGAAACGCTTCTGTCAAAAGCTACAGCACTAATTCTGCAAAAAAATATCTATCTTGGGAATGACTGACATTAAAATGACAAGTTTCTTTTCCATTCTTCAGTAATTTCTTTTATATGTGAGCAATATATAAAATATTTCCCCCTAAGAGTACAAGTTTGTCAAGTGGACTATTTAAATAGTTACAAAATTTTAAGCCTGGCCTGTGAACATCATCATATAAACCCCAAAACAATTTAATTCTGGTTTAGAGAAAAATGATTCAAATACAAAGTGATATATTAAACCATAGATAGAGATTATAATTAAATTATAATTAAATTAATAAAATTATAATGAAAAACAAACTAGCTCACCCAATAAATGCGTCCCAAGTGAAATAAGATTGTCCTGTGAAAGATTGAATCACTCTATTAGGGTCCACTCTATTAGGGTCCTGCAGCAACAGATAGCTGCAGGAACCCATATCAGTAAAATGTACATTATGGAAAAAAGTATTTACATAATTTTTCTGACTTTTTCTATAAGGAAATTAAACAGGATATCTTACATATTTTTGTCACTCTTCAGACCCAAACCTCTCGTTAAAGTTCAGGTCTTTGCAGGTAGTTGCAACTGAGAGGAGAAATTGATAGAGTCTCGTGTTTTCTTTGATTAAATCTTTTTTATTTATAAGGCAATGTATAAACTCCTGTTTTTCTGAATGTAGGAGGAAACAAATCCAGGGGGATAGGATCTTTGCTCCTGGCCCTTAGCCTCTCTAGCCAGCACCAGACTACAGCTTTTCTAAGAGTCACATCGTGTTTCCAGGCTCCTGCTTGGCTTAATTTTTTGCTCCTTGTCAGGCCTGGTCTCCACTTATAATTTAGGTTGACGCAGAAATCAGTCAGAGGTGTGAAAAATCCACACTCCCAAGCACCATAGTGGTGCCAACTTAACCTCCAGTGTAGACATTGATAGGTCAATGGAAGAACGCACCCACTGACTAGCTACCATCATTTAAGGAAATGAAATTACTATAGTGATGGAGAAAACCCTTCCATCACTGCAGGCTGCCTCTTTACTAGGGGATGGGTTGCCAATATAATCCCCATACTGGAGACATATCATCAGTTTCTCTCACTTTCTTGTCTGTCTCCCTTCCTTCCCTGTCATCCTGCAGAAGCTTGTCTATTGCTCTGACCAGGTGGCTGTGTCTGTGTAAAAATTAGGGGACCTCCCCAATCCACACCAGGTTAGTTTCTTCACAGAATCTACTGGGTTTAGTTTTAGATGTGGCCCTTTAATTGTCTCTTACACACATTTTTAGTGGTGGGGGTCTGCTACAGACCACCAGACCAGAAGGAGAAGGTGGATGAAGCATTCTATGGACAACTAACAGAAGTTTCCAGATTGCAGGCCCTGGTTCTTATGGGTGACTTCAGTTATCCTTTTCCAAAGGGGTAGCTGTGTTAGTCTATTGTAGAAAGACAACAGAGTCCTGTGGCACTTTTAAAGACTAACAGATTTATTTATCGCATGAGCTTTCGTGGGAGAAAATCCCACTTCGTCAGACGCTTTGAAGATGGGAAAGTTACAGAATGGGAGGAAATTAAATGCAGGGGAGTGTATGACATAGGATCAGGTCAGGCTGTAACAGCAAATCAAAATAGGTGTTAGGATTCAAACACTGGGGAACAGCACATAGAGGAGGGTGAGGTCAAATCACTTGTTGTAATGCGAGAAAAATCCATAGTCCCTGTTTAACCCCAAGACAACTGAGTCAAATTTGCATATAAATTTGAGTTCTGCAGTTTCTCTTTGAAGCTGTGATTTGTTATTCATCTGTTTGTTAATAGCTGTGTTGAAACAACCAGATCTAAATGTTTCAATTCTGGAATGCTAATGAAATAAAAAAATAAAATTTGGCTATTTCAGCTTTTTGTGCTGATTCAAGATGAAAACAAATGTTAAATTATCAGAGTTTCCTGAAGGACAAAAATTCCCATTTTTGCCCCGCTCTTGTCACTAAAAATGTTTGGGTTTTAAATTGGATAAAATGGTAGTATTATCTCTGAGTGAGCTGGTTTTCAATTACTTTGCACAGGTATAAATGACTGCACAAGAGGCAAACCAATGGAGAGTGAATCCCTTTATATGAGTGATGTAAAATGTTAAATGGCTAAGTCATAATCTCTAAATTCAGAATCTAAATACTCTGCAGTGTTTCTCAGCCCTAGTTTTACACACTTAAACTAAGAAAAGTAAACAGTCCATTAAGCAGACATGAAAGAAGTGATCTTTAACACAAACAACCAATCCAAATCCAAACTGAACATTTTCTGTGGCTTGAAGAAGCCCAGAGAACTGTGTTTCTTCATATTTTTCACATGTCCAGCTGCCTCTCAGAAGTACCAATCTACTCTGAGTCTGTAGCCCAAATGGAAACGTAATGTATCAGAAATCTCACAACACAGCTTTGCTTTGCAAGATTTCAGATTTGTAGAGCCAGGAGATTCAATAATTCAGATGAGCAACCAAAATTTTAGTTGCTCATCTCAAATGAACCTTTTGAAGTTTATCTATTCCTATCCACTATGCAGCATTCCAAATACAGATTTAGATACTGTATTGCAGTGTGTAGCTTACTGATTTGAATAAGATTCATATAAAAATTGATTCAGTTACAACAATTACATATTAGTCAGTGTTGTGGCTACCAAACCGATTGCCCAAATACAATTATAGTGAATACCTTCTGGGGCAGCACAAGCCACTTTATCTTGGTTCCTCATGTTTTTTGAGCTTCTGATTTAGATATTAGCTAAAGTGAAAAAGAATGGGTGATTTTAAAATAGCTGCACCTCAGAAGAGAATCACTCGGATAAACTACCAATATAGAGAGCTGTATTAACAAGTATAAAGGCTTTAGAGACTACAAAAGCATAAACCTAGTAAGTTAGTCCTATCTGGCAGAATATCAGTTTGCATGGTGAAAACAATGTGCCTCTCTCCAGAAAGAAGGATACAAGATGTACATAGGAATGGTAACTTCTAGCTTGCCTACGCAGCAGTGTTTAAAACTTGAAAGGACCTTTGTATGATAACATTGAAAATGGTTGAAGGATGAAATGAAAATGGTGAAAGCATCCTAAGGTAGGTCTACACTATCAAAGCTAAGTCGACTTTGTAAAGTCGACTTAACAATGTCAACTTAAAGTCGACCTTGTTAAGTCAACTTAGAGAGTCTACACTAGACTCTTAGTCTACTGGCTAGGTCCACGGAGGGCCGCGGCGGCTTTCAGGACAAGGGAGCCCCAGGGAGAAGGGAGCTGCATGGGGCTCCCCATCCAGGGCTCCAGTGGGGAGGGAATCCCCTGCTGGGGCTCCGGCAGTGAGGGAATCCCCCACCACCCCGGCCAGGACTTCAGCGGCTAGGGAATCCCCCACCACCCCTGCCAGGGCTTCAGCCGTGTGGCTGGAGCCCCGGACGGGGTAGCGGGGAATTCCTTAGCCACTGGAGCCCAGGTGGGGGATTCCCTCCTCGATGGAGCCCTGGCTGGGGAGCCTCACGCAGCTCCCTTCTTGCAGGGGACCTGCAGCTTCCAGTCAGAAGGGAGCTCTGGCTTCCTCCTCCCTGGGACCCACAGCTTCCTGGCAAGAAGGGAGCAGCAGCTTCCTTCTCCCTGGGAAGCCACATGTCCCAGCAAGAAGAGAGCCAGGGCTCCCTTCTCCCTGGGTAGCCACGTGTCCCTGGCAAGAAGGAGCCGGGGCTCCCTTCTCACTGGCAAGCCACAGGTTCCGGCTTCCCGCGGAGAAGGGAGCGCGGCTCCCTTCTTGCCTGGACCATGGCTTCCCAGGGAGAAGGGAGCATGACTCCCTTCTCCTCGGGATCCACGGGGACCCTATGGAGAAGGGAGCAGCTCCCTTCTTGCTGGGACCTGCATGGTCTGGGGACAAGGCAGCCCCAGCTCCCTTCTCCCAGGGAGTCATGGTTCCATGTTAGCCTCGGTTCCCTTGTCCCCAGCTCTAGGTCGACTTAGGGAATTAAGTCAACCTAGGGCATCCACACCAGTTTTAGGTTGACTTAACGAATCGACTTAGTCGTTAAGTGTACCTAACCACCGGTAATTATTAAGTCGACTTAAGGATCCCCTTAAGTCGAATTAATGAAAGCCCAGTGTGGATGTAGAGTAATTTAAGTTGACTTAAGCATCCTTAAGTCAACCTAAATTGCAAGTGTCGACATACATCTAGAGTTTAGAGCCTTTGCAAACGGTAAGGGGCACAGTTATGGGCAATATGAAAAGCAATCTGCAGGACAGGTATGATGGAGATTGAAAAGACAAAGAAAAAGATGCCAATTTCCAAACCACAATTACATCCCTTTTAGCTTCTCAGAATTAAGTTACAGGCTCCTAACAGCAGTTGAATTTTTATTTTTTATATTTTCTGTTATGAATTTTAATTTATGACTTGCTATACAATAAAAGACATAAATATAATTTCTGGCTGCTCAAAGAGACATTCATCCATACCCTTCCAGCAATGCCATTTTTTAATTTTTAATAATAAGTCTTGGCATTTTCATGTCCTGAGATACATTTTTTGATGTAAAGACGTAGGCAAATATATAAGAAAAAAAGTAGATTGATGCCTACTCTCTCCAGTCTCCTGGTTTCATTCAGTTTGGGCAATCAGTCCTTTTGATTCATCTGGCAACCCAATCCTGTTCCAAATTAAGTCAATGGTGAAATAGCCAGGTACTCCCACAGGATCATCAGCACCGCCTCTTTCTCCCCCTCCCCAATGATACTACAGTTACTAGCTGTCCTGGAATGTAAGTTTTTTAAAAGAGACCACATTCTGAGCAGTCAACAAGTTTAAAGGGTATGGTTTTCTGGAAGAAAGTGATGCTTTAAAAAAGACAGTTCTTTATATATATAATGATTGGATGGGGACAAGACAAGTAAGGCAAGATTAAAAAAAGAAACAAAACAAAAACCAGCTCTTGAGCCAGTCAATTGCCTCAAAGGTGGCAAGGTTCAGCTTGAGAAGACCACTCTTGAGACCGATGTGAGACGAGCAACCATCCAGCATGTGTGGAGCATCCTCCACAACATCACATACACCCTGGGGTTGTCCCAGATGCCTCAGGCAGAGTGAACCATGCCACATCTGAATGTGTTATGATGGATCCAGAGGCCATGTGGGAACCCGAAGCCAGGAAGCCATTCATCCAAACTGATGATGTCGAAGTTCCTGGCAGTGGCAGAGGCTCCCTCCCATTCTGTCCAGCACAGTGAGCTAATGATGTTATTAGCTGGACGGAAAGGGTGCAGCACTGTCCAGATAGGATTTCTGCTATGCACTCGGTGGCTAGATGCATCCCTGAACAGTGGCAAGTGTGGCATTTTCTGTATATTGGTGATCAGTTTATTGACTGCATTCGGACAGCAATTAGTAGGTGGAGGAATACTGGCTTGGACTGGCAATCATACAAGGTTTTGGGGGTTTGTTTTTGTTTTTTTAAAACTCCCTGATAATACACCATTTTGGACAGAAAAAGTCTGAAAATCTTTGGTGGGGGGGATGAGGGCAACATTTTATAACTACATTTTATAAAGGAGAAAACCCTAAAATCAAATATATAAACAGGAACATAGCATGGGTGTATGATTGTAAGCCATCGCAAACCAGAGACCCATAATGACTGGCACATTGCATTTTCACTGTGCCCTCCAGAAGGCTCAGCTGTCCCTTTCTTTCAAAACACATCATTGCTCAATGCTTTCCAGTGTGCTTACGAGCTAATGACTCTGTGTGTGTTGTGAGCACGTGCGCTCACAGTAAACAGAAAAGAGATAGATTCAAAGCACAACAGCTGATTCTGATCACTGGCTACACTGAGGATTTCTAAGGAACAAGAAGAACAATGATGAGTTATTCTGAAAGCAAAAAGCTCTACAGACTCCAATCTCCCCTGCCCCCACCGAGATGCACAGTCCTCTGCTCCCCTTTCCTGAATGTGATTCATTGTTGGATGTGTGGAGGACCCAACAGAGAGCAGAAACACAAGATACTGGACACTTCCTGCTGGGTTACATTGTTATAATCACACATACTTTGGTTACCAGAGCTCAGTGCCTGTCACTGTTTCCATTATGAAAACACTTCCAGAGGTTTACAATTCAGCTATAAAAAAAAAATCATTCCAAGCTGAAACTTAGCACGCAAAGTCTGTGCCCAATTCGTATTACTTATTTTTTTATTAAAGGGCAGATGGCACTGTGCACTGACCTTTCCTCTGTAGAGGCCTTCTTTCAAATCCACAAGTGTAAATGGAGTTTTAGTGGTCATATCTTAGGCTTCTGCCGACTTTTGTCTAAACTGATGTTGGCATAACTCTCCTGTGGAAGTATCAGCTAAAATGAGGCTGAGCACTCGAAAAGGAGCAAGCTAGGAAGGAGCTGCTTTGGCAGAACTGCATGGAGCGGCTTGTGTGGCCACTGCCACGCAACACTTTGCTCTTATCAATACTATTAGGCCTTGATCCAAAGCTCACTGAAGTCAGTGGAGAGGAATCAGGCCCTTTTTGTTCTTCAGTTTCATGAGGTTGATAGTAAATTAACCATGAATTATGAAAGTTTTAGCCAGACCTAAAACACAATCCTGGATCTCAAGCTACACCCTGAATGTTGGAAAAGTTCAGAGAGGGGCCAGAAACATCCTGCAGCTGCATTTTGTATTTAGGAATGTTTGGCTCCAGGGTTTTTGTTCAGTTCATTATAGAAGGAGGTTGTGAAATTCAGATCCCTACCTCCCTTCCAAAGCTTGGTCTAGGATTTCATTTAGGGCTTTTCTAATTATAAGATACCAAGACACCAAAAATTGTCTGTGACTGAGGAATGACTTTAATCTTGTTCTCTTTCTGTTATTTTTCTATGTATCTGAGTGTTTATATATGTCACAAATGTCTGGTATGCCAATTGTGAGTTTGGTCATAAATGAATGCTTTTTTCCTTTTGTTTTGTGGTGGCTCAGTATGGCTAGAAACATAGGTCTGTAGCATATTCAGTAATATATTACTGAGGTCAGTTTATAAATTTGGTTGGAGAATGCTAGTTCTCTAACTAAAATTGGAGGACACTAAGGCTATGTCTACACTAGAAAAAGTTAGGTTGACTTTGTTAAGTCGACCTAATAAGGTCAACTTTAAGTTGACCTAAAGTTGACCTTATTAGGTCAACTTAACAAAGTGGTTTCCTGGAACTGGGACTCAGTAAGTTGACCTAACTGCCCTTAAGTCCACTTTATTAGGTCGACCTAAGCGTCCACGCTGTGCTTAGGTCGGCCTAAGGAGTCGACTTAAGGGTTAGATTGACCTAACCGGCGGTTCTTATTAAGTTGACCAAAGCTTTCATTAAGGTCAATTAGGTCGACTTAAGGGCACTCCCTGTTCAAACTGGTTTAAGTCGACCGTAAGAGGTGGTGTTATTAAATCGACTTAAGGAAGCGCTTAAGTCGACTTAATAAGCGCCCAGCGTGGACGCTGCAGTCTGTAGGTCGACTTAACCTTCCTTAAGTCAACCTAAGGCTCCAGTTTAGATGTACCTCCTGTGACTTCTGGAGCAAGGCTGGAGCAAGTGTCAGCCAGGGGTGCAGAGAACATCTGATCCGCTGTTAGGGGGAGGGGCGGCTGGAAGGGCTCATCAACTGTTAGATGGGAGAGTGGGGCTGACCAGGCAGGGCACAACAGCTGGCCAGCTACTAGGGAGTGGGGCTTATCAGCTGTTTGGGGTGGCTCGGGCTCCGCTGATGCACAGATGCAGATAAGTCTAAAAGAGGGAGGGTGGATTGCTGTCGGGTAAAAATTTATTCCTGCTGCTGCAGACGGGATGCAGATTGACATACTTGTATCCACTTGACTCATTGACTCTACTCATGTCCACCAAACAGCCTTTTGAGCAGGGACAGAGCGGATCCATCACAATTCTGCCTAACCCTTGCACAAAGCGCACAAGATAGAGAAGGTGCTTTTTGGCCACCATAATCACTGTGCACCTGTGTAAGGACAAGGCACAATCTAGGCCTTAGTCTGCAAATTCTCATTTAAATTGCAAACACTTCAGGAGAGAGGCCTGTCTTGCTTTATACCTAGGGAGGCCTGTGCTCACTTTTGGGCACATCTGGCACTGGCCACTGTCAGAAGACAGGTTAGTGAGCTAGATGGACCTTTGGTCTGACTCAGTGTGGCCATTCTTATGATAAGTCATTAAAATACAGTCCTCTCATTAGATTCTGGTAGACAACTGAGAAACCTTAAGATAGAACCCAGTTTAACTGGGATATTTTCAATTGCCCCTGAAAAATATGTTTCGGGCGGTACCATTTCACACAGAGGGACGTGAGCTGATCTGTTATGACTCCAGCTGTAATGAAACTAGTTTTCAAACCCACAGAAAAGCTATTGTGTGCATGACATTTACTGTTAGAAATGAATGCAGTATGTGTCTGGTAACAAATGGGGAGGTCTGAGCATAAGCTATGAAAAGATATCTTCACAGAGTTTCTGGGCCTCTTAGTAGCTTTTCTACATACAAGAAAGAAACCAAGCTTTGTGAATTTCAATGTCCCCAGCTCCAGACTGGCAATAAAATAAATAAAAATCCTAGCTACAATTGTATACAGATCTTAAACATAAAGGGTCCCCACTCTCCAGCTGCTGATTAGAATCTTCTGGACAATGATGAAGCCTTAGTTCCTATGCAGGTTCTTTTATATGGGCTTGGGGGGCGGGGTACAATTTCTTTTGTGGGGGGTCAATCTGAGGTGCTCATCATTTGGGTTCGATGGAACATTTGAATAGTTTAGAGGAGCTTGTTTTGGGATGCATTGACCTGTGAAAAGAAAAGGTTGCCTGCACACTATTGGGTAGTGTAGTGAAGATGATAGAATATAGAACTGGAAGCTAAAAAACCTGGGTTTTGTTCCCAGATCTGCATTAACTTTACGTGGGACTTAGGCAAGTCATTTAACCTCTCTTTGCTTCAGGTTCTGTCTAAGATATTTGTAGGCTGTGCATCACCACAATATCTATGCACTTATCAGCAAAATGAGGATGTGTGTGAGTGAGAGAGAATGAATATCTAGGATTTCCAGCTTTTCAGAACAAAAATAAATAAAAAGGAGAGGGTTGGGCATGGGACTAAGTTAATTTTCCTTTCCTTATCTGGAAAATGGAGATCATACTACTTTCTTTGCTCACCGGTGTGCGGAGAGACTTAATTTTTTTTTAAATCTTTTGAACTCCACAAATGAAATATACTAAAAAGACAAGGCAAGCTTTTAAGCCTTACGTGGAAATTATTTTCATATTTTGGATTCTGAAAAAGGTGTTTTTAATGTAACCAACCAACCAAGCTGGCACTCAAATGTTTGCCTTTTTGCAATTATCTCCCAGTACAAATGGCTGTTGCAGCACCCACCATTTACTCCACCCGTGCATCACTAGATAAAGACAACATCAATTTTAACAGTTTGCAATTTCTCAAAGAATAACTTAATTTTTGCCTTATCTATATCTGCAATTGCAAGGCATATTTAATAGCTGTGGCTTGCCTGCTGTTGGGAAACCTATTTTTGACCATTTCAATTTTTTGTAAATTGTAAAGCAGATTTTACTGACCAGTAGTTATTCCTGTAAATGACTGATTTCTAGAAAATTGATATTGTATTTCTTTGGAGCAAGAAAAAAAGAAGTTGTCTTTCCCTTTCACTTAGTTACAAAATATATTTTATTTTTGTCCTATGAAACAAATATTTTGTTTTCTAGTACATCACGACAAATATCTTTGGTTCTGAAATAACATGCCATGGCTGAGTACAGGATTTATACTTTTGTGGTAAAATATTTGGCTATGTAATGAATGGGTCTAGCCTTTTACTGGAAAATCGCTTTTACCATGCACTGCATTTTTAAAGATGGCCTGGAACACATATGTTTGTAGCATATGTGTTCGTAAGAGTTTCTCTCTGACTGTTAATGTTTAACTGACATGACGGCACACCAAAGAACTGAGAGGCAGTTAAATGCCATGCATTAGAGTTGTTTCAGGAGTATCATCAGCTGGACCTTTCAGTTATCTGATAGCTTGTTAGACTAGAGGCGCTATGAAGAGCATGCAGTATCTGAAACAAGCTGCCTCATGAGTCAGATAAAAGGAGATACAAATTTTTTACCACCACAAATTCACTCAAGAAGACTGAATCATGACCGTATTGCACACCAGTTTTAGACTGATTCTACTCCACTGAAATCAATGGCGTTGCATCAGAACCACTGAAAAAACACACAGTCGGGAATCACCTCCGTGTCTGACACCTGGGTCAGGTCTATATTTGTGCCCCCGCCTCACGCTGACCCCCCACCACACAGGGCAGGACGGGTCCCTAGCTCCTAGATGGCACCACACCCCAAGGAGAGGGAGAGGTTGTCCCTTCAGGAGGGAGGGCAGTCATTGCTCATTCTCACCACACAAAGCCCCTCTCTCCCGCAGCCTGGCTTGGGTGGTGCAGCTCATCCCCTGGCTTGGGGGTGAGATGGGGTGTCCCCAGGCCAGCCCTTAACATGGGGCTGGGAGTGCAGGAGGCTTTGCAGGATGGCATCACCCCTCAGAGCCTCCTGTGCCCCCCACTCCCTGTGTATTGTTAAGGGCTGGCCCGGCACCCACCTAGCCGCCCATCAGGCCAGCATCTGGAGTCCTGGCTTCCTAGACTCCCTCTTGGTGCCTCTGAATCACATCTGATATGAATATTACACAAAAGATTTTGTCATTAACAGGTGCTCACTGGCCTATGTGAAATTACTTGGTCGTACTACAGTTGTTTGATTTCCAACAATCTTAGCATGAAACCCACTGGCAAAACTGGAGCCTGTTCATGCCAAAGACCCCCAGGCCTCACTGCACACCAACAAAAACATAGCTGGAAAGCAGGCTGTCTCACCTTTCTGAGATTAGACTTCTATCAATGTGTAAAGTAGTTAGTCTTTATGAAATGCTTGTAAATTGATGCATACATTAATCTCACTTATAACCTCTATATCCCAACCATAAGGTAATACTTTAATGTTTGTTCTACGACTGTAAAATGCTTGTTCTGAAACTTGGTAATTCACCAAACAGGGCTTGGTGGCTTCAGGAAGGCAGACCACACATCATCCTGGCACCCCACTGGCACCCACTCCGGCATCGACATCCAGGAGATAGTCCCAGCAGAAGTGGTGGAAGAGGAAGGAGCACTGCCACCTCCTAATCCCCAGATGATCCCATTTTGGGACCAGTAACCTGCTTCTGCAGGATGAATTCAGGGCCCAACCGATATCTGAAGAAGCAGAGATTCCACATGGTCTCCCTGGCCTCCGTCGTTCCCTCCATGGATCTAGGAGACTGATAACACTACCCTCAATTTGAAGGACGCATATTCTCACATTTCTATCTTCCATGGCCAAAGGAGATTTCTCAGGTTTGTGGTGGGTCATCAGCACCAAGCAGGAGCAGTGGAAAGAGGGGCCCAGTACCAAAAGAAACTCCAAGGGGTTCCAGAATGTCCATTGCATCCTTGGGGCAAATAGTCTCTCAGTGGTGAGGGTAACTATTCACACTACCACAGACACTAATGCTAACTAAGAACTATGTACACTAACTACAAAAGCTATAGAAATATGCCTAGACAGGAGTCCGAACCACCGGGAAAGAAGTTTTGCCACAGTAAGAAGGGTTGTTTCAGAATCCATCATGGGTGGTAAGAAGGATCTGAGAAGGTACAGGGCTGGCAGTGCCCCTTATATCAGGACATAGATACACAACTCCAGAAGACATGAGAGCCAGCCCAACAAATATAACTGAGGGAAAAATCTCCAGCAACTGCACTCACGGCGCATACGCACCTAGCCTGGAATGGACATGAGCAAACACTCGAAGAAGAATCTTAAATTGCAAAAGGATAATACTTGTAAATAAGTCATTTCTTTTTCCTTGTTAAACTTTTAATGAGTTTGTTTGAGGATTCACTACAAGGGTTGTCTCTGGTGAGAGATCTAAGGCCTTGTCTACACTAGGAAGTTGTGTCGACAAGATATGTTGACATTCAGCCACCGCTATAATTCTAGCTATAATTATAAACTGTGCTTGGTGTCCACACTGCTATCCTTGGGGTGGTGGAGGGCGTCCTCATCAGGACGACTTCCACCGGCCTAAGGGGCAGAGTGGGAGGAGCTGAGAGAGCCATCTCTCAGCAGGGAGCTCCCAGGCTCCCTGTGGGCTGCCCCCCACCGATTCCAGCTGGGACGCAAGGACTTCCCTGCACCCTGGCCAGGAGCCAGCTGCAGCCTCTAGCTCTGAGTGGGAGTGGGCCTTCAGCAGCCCGCTTCTGGGCTTGTAGCCAGGAGGCAGCCTCTTGTGCCCTAGCTGGGAGCCAGCTGCAGCCTTCCGCTCCTGCTGGTACCCACAGGCAGCCGCCTGCCGCTGCAGCGCCCAGACTCACGGCCCTGTGGCAGCTGTCTGCAGCTCATCAGTGTGCCCAGACTACCCGTGGGCCTGTAGTTGCCTGCGCCAGAGCCACCCGTGGGTTGTGGCTTGGCACCTGTGGGCCTGCAGCCCCACTGGCAGTCCAGGATGGTGGCAGCAGCTGCCCGCGGCTTCCACCCAGCTGCGAGCAAGGGGGTGGGTGGCTGCTGCCAGGACACTGGCAAGTTGCAGGCTGCTGCAAGCCTGGGCAGAGGTGGCAGCAGCCCAACTGGTCACCCAGGACAGCAGCAACCACCCACGGCTTGCCAGTGACCAGAGCTTGCAGCAGTGCTGCGGCCTCCTGCACCCTGGTTTGAAGCCCCAGGGTTCCCGGCTCGTAGCCAGGCAGCAGCTGTCTGCGACCAGCAGCTGGGAGCCCAGCTGCTTCCAAGCCAGGTTCCAGCCTCCCTGTCCCTACTGCTCTATTAGAGCAGTGAAATTGACAAGCATGACAGCTCCTCCACTGCCCTAGGGGAATGCAGTGTCTACGCTGACACCGTTGCCCTAGTTCTGCAAACAAAAAGTTCTGTGCCTCTCACTGAGGTGGTTTTATTTTGCTGGCAGAACAGAGCAGTTTCATTGGCAGGGGGGTGACTGTAGTGTGTACAGCAGGGCTCTTTTGCAGGCAAAAGCTGACTTTTATCAACAAAACTCTAGTGTAGACCAGGCCTGAGGTGCAAATTGACCAGGTTTAGTGACTGGTCCTTTGGAACTGGTAGTAACTTCAGTATTTTGTGATCTTTGCTGTAACGTGACCATCCACCACAGGGTCAGGATTGCCTGGGTGGAAAGATAGATCGGAATATCCAAGGGGAGCGAATGACTACTTATGAAGGCTGTATAGTGCCCTGGGAGTTTATATGTGTTACTTGGCTGCTGAAATCAAAGTACAGAACTCACAGCCAGTTTGGAGTTTGTGCCATGCTTTGTAAGTCTGCCTTGAGGTTGGTGTTCTCACTCATGAGCTACTCCAGACAGTGAGACACCCACTATACCAGGAGATCATGCCACAAAATGGGCATCATTGTTGTCAATCTCAGTATAGAAACAAGTAGATGATGAATTCCAGCCTGAAATACCTCTCTTAGCCCAAGAAGTTAGCCTGGAACAGAAGGCTAAAGCATATCTGTGGGAAAGCTTCTACCATTTCTGGTACTTTTGGGAAAGAAACTTGAATTAGAATTGTTACAATCAGCTGCAGCATGGGCAGCTACAATGCAAGCTGTACAGAACAATACAGATTTACTGGGGAAGGGGGGGGAGAAAGAGTCTGACAGAAAATTACATCAACTGATCTGCAGGCCAGAAATTATAGAACCGGAGGGCCAATCTTACCTTCCGTAATAGAAACAAACTGGTCTGCTCAGGTTTGTACACTATAATGTGCTACCAGAAACGGGAGAGGGAGTGAAACAAAGAGATAGGAAACAGTGCATTACCACAGGATGCTTAAATCAGAGCTAAATTTCTGATGGTGTTATGATATGGTATTTTGTAAGTTTCCAGTATATGGGAACATTCAGCAAGGCATCTGTTACTTGGGTTACTTCTCCCACAACACACACACACACAGTTTTTTGGGGGGGGGTTCATTGTTTAATTGGGGGCGTTTGCTGACAACACTACATCAGTGGCCTTTCAGATGCCATTTGTCAAAGATAGATCTCCAAAGGACTGCTTCACAGTAGGAAGCAAAATTCAGGAATAATAATTCAGGATCTTGTGGGATAGTAAAGATAAGATTCCCCAGAAAGTTTTGAAGTAACTGAAAGAAATAAATACAATGTGTTGCCTATGCTTGGCCAGACTGAGGCCTGGAGAGGCAAGCATTGCAGAGGGCAGATGAGGAAGCCTCAAATGCAGTCCATGAACTCTTTTAAGCTCAGGGGCTGCTCTTTACTAGTCCCTACCGTTAGCCTGACAAGGCAATTTCCCTCCTGCAAAAAAATTAAAATTTCTGAAAGAAACTTTCATCCCAATCAGGAAGAAAGATAAAAAAATTCAGTGTAAAGTATTTTGATGCAAACTCATGTCTGTAACAAAGTCCCAGAAATAAACAGTAGTCAAAAAGTTTTTCAACATTCCCATGTTTCTGAGCTGATACACAGAATTCAAAAGGTGTTATGTTTGGCAGTAGATTGGAACACTAGCAACTTTCCACATTAAATTTTACTCTTAGCTCAACAATTACCCATACATTTCAGCTTTTATCTTTGTTTTCCTGTTCCACACTGCTTCTACAGGAAGACAGACAAGAAGGCATGTGCACCCTCCCACATTCACACTGTAAAAATAGAAACTAAACAGGAATATCCACCCTTTATTTTAGCCTTTAAATTGTGTGCAGCATAATATCTCAACAAAAAAAAATATGTCCAACGTTGGACAATCCTTTCTCTTTATCACCTCATCTTTTACTCTTAGGGACAGATTCAGCCCACATTTCACGCATGAGTCAATGAACAGAGCCCCAGTTATGGAAAATCTGCTGTATGGTAGTTTGCGGCAACAGAAAGTGGCAGAAATCTCCCTACTTTAGCAGCCATCAGGGCACTAGTCAGAAAAGAGACATGGCTAATATGGCCAGGAGAGAATCACTGCCCCTGGATGGATAAATTTGCTCCATCTGTTTCTCTTCTTTTTCCTTTATTTTTACTTCTCTTCTCCACTGCCTAGTGGTTTTCTTTCTTTAGGTCTATGCTTTACTCCCTCTCTTTCATAAAAAACAAAACCAAAAAACACAAGCCAGTTGGAAACTTAGGATCTGAACACCCTTGAATTTGGGAAAATTCAGATCCAGATCTGCATGCAAACTTTCTGGCTAAAGTCAATCTCCGATTTATGTTTTATTTGTTTTCCATTGTGATTATCTTCCTCCACTGTGTCTTGCACTTCCCTAATTTTCCTAAAAAGTTACATAGGAATATAGGAATTGCCAACTGGGATCAGACATACTGGTCCATTTTATCTTGCATCCTGTCCCCAACAGCAATCAGCACCAGTTGCTTTAGAGGAAGGTACAAGAAATCATGCAGTAGACTGTTACGGGATAACGTACCCCTCAGGAAAGTTTCCTTCTGACCAGGGCTGGCTGGTAAACAACAGTTCCATTTCATGAAACATTTCAAGATTTCAAAATGTATTTTTGTTTCACTGGGGGAGGGAGAGCATGTGCAGGCGGGGAGAGTATACCCAATAGTCTAGTGGTTAGGGCACTCCTCGGGGATGTGTGAGACTTAGGTTTAAGTCCCTGCTCTGAAACGGAGTACCCTTAACAGCAGGCTATTCTCTCTCTGTCATCAGGAATTCCATCCAGGACCTCAGCAACCTTCCCACTGAAATTTTCATTCAAACAGACACATTTCTGCAAAATGTTTGTTTCAATGAGCAGCACCATTTTTTGGCCAACCCTACTACATGAACACACTAACTAAAGATGGTCTTAAGCTCAACTGCAGGAGTACATATACAACCCCAAACTGCTTAGAAGTATTTTGCAAGCATTAACACAAATGACCAGATGAGAGGATTCTCAGTGAGAGCTTCTGGTTTCTAAAAAGATTTATTGTCTTGCTCTCAGACCTCAATAAGATAAAACAAATAATTAAAACCCAGAAAGAAACAAAGAAGAAAAGGCCAGATCTAACTTGAATGTACAAAACTGTCTACTATAATTGCTGCATGATGCATGGACTTTTATAATTGGTTTTAATGAAAAACAGACAATACTTTGGGCATAAATAAATGATTAGCTTTTCACCCTTGACTCTTATGTATTCATGATTCTGTTCTTTTCATGAAAACACCTTGAGTCATTTCCAAAAAAATTACTCAATAAAAATAGCAGACCCACTCAGAATACACGCATCATGGTGATCTACATGTAAGGTCACAGAGCCAATCTCTTTTACCCTGGTAGAGACAGGCACTCTCAGCAGCACCCTCATCACTGGCATTGCTGTAGCCTGGAGAAGACTGCCTGGTGAGCGCAATTATACACTCTCTCTTGGGGGACTGAGCACTGGAATGACAGTCACTGAGTTAAATTCCAAAGGGGGAGCCATGTTAGTGCAGGTCAGCAAAACAAACAAGGAGTCCTGTGGCACTTTTAGGCTATGTCTACACTTACAAAAGCTAGCTTGAATTAGTTAATTCGAACTAACTAATTCAAACTAATTTTAGTTAGTTCGAATTAACTTAATTCGAATTAGCATGGCCACACTAGAATGCTAGTTCGAACTAGCCATGTCCATGCAGGGCACTTGCTTAGTTCGAATTAGTCAGTTGCAGGAAGGTCAATCTGCCGATTAGTTTGAACTAAGCAGTTAGTTCGAACTAATATGGCCACACTGACTTAATTTGAACTAACTATTTCGAATTAAGGGTTAGTTCGAACTAAGCAATCAAATGTATTCGTTCAAATTAAGGAAGCCCTTAATTCGAACTAATGAAAGCCTAGTGTAGCCAAGGCTTAAGTTAATTCGAATTAAGCTTCCTTAATTCAAACTAATTTGCAAGTGTAGACATAGCCTTAAAGACTAACACTTTCGTGGGAAGAGCTTTCGTGGGAGAAAATCCCACTTCATCAGACACTTTGAAGAAGACGCTTCAAAGTGTCTAACAAAGTGGGATTTTCTCCCACAGAAGCTCATGCGATAAATAAATGTGTTCATCTTTAAAAGTGCCACAGGACTCCTTGTTTGTTTGAGTTAAAGTAACTGGGGAGAATACATGGGGAGAACAGGAAGCAAGGAAAGCTCAAAAGGAGGGTGAGCCTACAACGGGGAGTGAGGGCTTAAGAGAAGCATACCTTTGCTATAAACCTGTGTTGCATTTCTATGTAAGAGGAGAATAAATGTACACCTTGGAGAAAGATAAACAGTCCAGAGTGTGTTGGTGTTTGATTGTGAAACCGTCTGAACTAGCCAGGAAGTGTGGTTCACCATCATATGTGCCCTGTGATACTGCTGTAAATCTTGAGTAACCTCACTAGAGTCAATCTAGAATAGTAACTAAATAAAGAATTTGTTTTATAGGCCCCTGATCAAGCTTTAAAGTCATGTGGTTATGAAATTTAATGGGCACACAGACATGTTAGTCATTGAGACACATCAGTTATCTAAGCCCTTTTGAGTAACTGCAATACATACGACTTAAACCAATATGAAAGTTAGAAGCCAGCTATGAAAGTTACCAGAGTCTCTAGAAGATCACTCATATTCAGTAATTTCTACTACTACTAGAACCTAAAGATGGGTTCTTACAATCTGTAAGTTACCAGTTCTTGCTATCTCACCAAAGTCATAAAAGATAGAAAAGACCTGTTAAGTCACCTAATCCATCTTCCTTCAAAAAAACCAGAATCTTTCCTTATTTTATATTACTTTGCCCAGTCTCATTTGAAATGTGCCAAGCAATAGGACTTCCACCACTTCCCGTAGGAAACTGTTCTACAGATTAATGTTTGTAGTGTCGTCATAGCCATATTGATCACAGGACATGAGAGAGATGAGGTGGGTGAACTAGACCAACTTCTGAAGCTGGTCCAATAAAAGATATTATCTCGTCTACCTTCTCCATCAACAGATTAATGGTTCTTAATGGCATCTTCCTCCAAAGTAGATCATGAATGGATGAAAAGAGAAGTGAGTGAGTGGAAAGTATTTACAGCCCCCAATATGTACCCTTAGACACTTTCAGACACAACCAGCATCCACCGGTCTTATCCCAGCAACCCCAACACTATCAACCCTTTTCAACAACCGAGTACTAGTTTCTCAGTAAGAGTAATTTACCACTTTCCCAGTAAGAGTAATTTACAACTGTTAATAATTGTGATTGTGGGCTATATAATGAAAAAAACAAGTGGTTTTTGGGTGGGTCATCAGTTAAAAAAGTGAGAACTGTTCTAGACATTTAAAAAATATCAACTAAAAAGAACACAAATTCATGCAGGCCTACACCAACTAGTCTAGACCAGAAGCTTTGCATATGACCTATTCTCCAGCTTGTTTTCTTTCCAGTTCTTTATCAATAGCTGTGTCTAATATAAATGGAAGAAATATTTTAGAAATTTTTTTCTGCTGAACTGAAAAGACCATCACAATCTGTGTTAAACTGTCACTCGTGGTAATTATACAGGCTGACTTACCACAACCACAGAGTTCTTCCACCAAAAAGTAGTTCCTCTAAAAAACAAACAAAAAACCACAGCAGAACATTAATGTTTTCTTTTAAAAAAATGTTTTATATGTACATATTACATACATACAGCACAACCAAAGTTGTTTCCCTCATGGAAATGTCCTATAGAATTTAAAAGAAAATTATTTAATAATTAACTTTCTATATGTGTTTTGATCCATTTTATGAAATATAATAGATAATTACATCCCTGAGGTAGGATTCTATAGGAGAGTTTAATGAAAAGCAATGAATCCTGTTATGTTATACGGCCTGCTCTGCATCTGTGTAGTTACTTACAATTGTGTATAGTGGGTGTAAAACACTACAAAATAAGTACTAGTATGTTACGCACATTTTTACTTGCTTTGCACGAGTACAAATGACTATACAAGGTGCAGGACAATTGCAATTCAAGCCCTGTAAATAATTCTAGGAGTGTCTAGAAAACACTTTGTTTCTAATAGGATCCTAATAGTTTTATCCCAATTACATTCTATAGGACTTCTCCATAAGACTATAATAATATACTCTATTTTTTATATTTTTTCCTGTGAAATCAAAACTGTCACCCAATCCTACACCTAAAAACCTCATGAAGAAAAGAGCTACACCCTGAACCACAATACCAGGCTGCTGCTGTGACAATTCCATTTTTTGGAGAAATTAAGTCAAAATTCACATTCACAAGTAGGTCTGATGCCTCTCTGAAGACACTGAAATTACACCAGAATAAAGCACATGTTATTCAGAAAAGAATCCAGGCCTCAAAGTTCAATGTTGCTCCAGAGGGGGGCAGAGAACTGGACTGTCAGAATCATATAACTCCACATTCCTTCTCCTCTTAAGTGGGAGGTGAGCTGAGCATGCTTCCAGTAAGATTCACTAATGCCCTGGAGGAAGAAAGGCAATGGGCATAAGTAGTTCTCTCTGAGGATCTTTTCATTCCAGAGAAGCTGGGTAAGAGTGGACTGTGGATAACAATCCCTTCTGCTCCTAAGAATCCTTTTTTTCCTACTGTTGGCCCTTCTCAACGTGCTACAGTTGAATTTCAAGGGCCTATCTGCCACTAAGTGCTTGGTTCTTGAACATGTTGCTTCTCAACACAATGTCAATGTCATTTGCTTTCAGGTACACCCTTGTTAATTCTCTTTTTGCCAGCCAGTTCATAATCTCTGGTTTTGACTCTATAAATGACAGTTTGCATGAAAAATATGGCGGACCCACTTATGGAAGATCCAGTTTAGCAGATATGGAAAATTTACCTTCTTCACCTGATTACTCTGATACCATTAGGATCAGTTTAAAGTGGCTAATGTCTATAAACCCCTCAATTATTGCCTGCTTCTGTCCTACCATCATTCCAGTATCCTGCCATCTATGCTGGAGACGAAGAGCCGTTACACCATCTGCAGCTATCGGGAATCTGATCAAAGTGGGATTGGCCTTGCAAACTAGGCCTCCCTCAATGACCTACAATTTCTTTGCAACACGATGCAATACAGCAGCTTTTCACTGCCTGCTGGAACCAGGGTTACCCCCCTGTCCTTAGTTGTGTCACTTCTGGTGGGGACTTTCCCCTAAAAGCCATCTGCAGGGTCCCTGTAAAATTTCCCCTAGGACTGGCATCACCCCTTCCTCATTCAAATTGGTGTTACCATTCTTATAGTGACCACTAGCCCAAGGCTGCAGTGAGACTACAGAAAGTCAGAGTGAGCCAATTACACTAAATCCTTTGAGCAATATAGTCTCTATCCTGCGTAACATCCCATCAGATCAAGCATAATCAAGGTTTGTTAAAGCAAGTTGATGCCAAAGTCCATCCCACATGGCTGCCAAAAATCTCAATATCATGTCTGAATGAAGAATGTGGTAATCCAGAAATACCCTTCCTACACTGCCTGAAAGCAGCTCGAAGAGCATGCAGGAATAAAGCAATCTCAGAAATGGACACATCAAGATATAGTATAAAAGTTTAGACACTCATCAGGAAGTTCAGTGAAGCAGAAAATCCAGCAGACAACTGGCAACTGAAGATCTTTCCAAACAGCGTTGCCATATAGCTGATCAACAAATTGCAAAAGCCGATAAAGATACAATTTTGAGGTAACAAGCCATTTCCACAGCTCAACCAAAATGAAAACTTCCAACCATTTTCAAAGAAAGAAACAGAAAAGGCACTGAAATAAGTAAAAATAAAAGAAGTCTGTAGCTTTCACAATATGTCACCAGAATTATTACTACACCTTGGAAAGAAAAGCTAAACATTTGCTGTGTATCTTCATGTCCTATGGCAGACATGAGAACCGGGTACACAAGATATTGCAGAAAGTTAAGGTGAAAGCCTTACCAAAAGACCACTTTTTAGCAGCAAATCATCACCTAATATCAAATTCTTGAAACAGATAATCATGTAGGGTGCGTCAACACTTGAAAATTAAGTCAACTTAAGCTTGCTTAAGTCAACTTATTTTACCCCGTGTCTACTCTACAGTTTCCTTAAGTCGACTTAAGCAGCTTGCTTAAGTCGACTTAAGGAAAATAAAGTAGACAATGAAAATTAAGTCGACTTTATAAAACCTCAAAATAAGTCGACCTAAGGCTTAAGTCGACTCCCT
>ML685835.1:709634-938234 GCA_007922175.1 Pelusios castaneus
CCCTGCCGGGGGGGGGCACAGGGGGAGCCTGGCATGCCCTCCCACAGGGCAGGGCAGAGCCCTGCCCACCCTGCCCCTATGCCCTGCCAGGGTCCCTGACTCCCTTTGCCCCATTGTACAATGGGGCAAAGGCTGAGACTCCTGGCACTGGGCAAGGGGTGCCCCCATGGACCTGCCCTAGGTCTCCCTAGCCCCTAGAAGTCGACCTAGGTGTCCAGTGTGGACACTCTATGTCGACTTTACGAGTTCCCCCCAAAGTCAACTTTAATTTTAAGTGTAGACTTAGTTAAGTCGACTTAGCTAAAGTCGACTTAAAATTACAAGTGTAGACATAGCCGTAGAGAATTATAGACATGACAAAACAACTGTTGAACAATGATCTCTGACCAAACAGAGGAACTTGTGACCAAGTGTTAGCAATTTTTGTGTACCTTGAGAACAGATTTCAAGAGAAGAAGATAACTGAGGCTGTCTTTTTTTTAACCTTACAGCAGCATATGACACTATCTGGCATATATGTCTACTGTACAAGATGTCAAGAGGCCTTCCTAATAGGTTGCTATGCAACTGAGCTGGTGTTCTGAGGTAGTCATCTTCAGGTGATTCTGGGCCACAAAACCAAGACAGGGAGGATGCATCTACACTGGTAACTTAGGTCAACTTAAGGACGCTTAAGTCGACCTACACAAAGCCATGTCCACACTGGGCTTTTATTAAGTCGACTTAAGCGCTTCCTTAAGTCGACTTAATAACAGCTTAAGTCAACTTAATAATATCACCTCTGAAGGTTGACTTAAGTCTTAAATTGACTTCTTAATTTGACTTAAAGCCAGTGTGGATGGGGAATAGCATCAAGTCGACCTTATTAAATCGACTTAAAGCCAGTGTGGACGGCTATGTCTACTGTTAAGTCGACTTAACAAGGTCGATTTTAAGTCGACAACAGAGTCGATTTAACTTTACAAGTGTAGACGTAGCTAGAGATTACAGAAGAATGGACTGATAGGACTGGGTGCTGACACCAACTTTATTTATTCTACTCACCAATGACTACTGAACACCATTTCCAGGCAGCTCATATATGCTGATGATATCTGGTTGTCTGCAAGGGGAACAAGGCTTGCAAAAGATTGAAGAGAACCGGAACGTGACATGGCTGCCTTCAATGAGTTTTGAAAGAAATGGAAATTGAAATCAAGTACATCAAAGATCATGTCAACATGCTTCTACTTATACCATGTTCAGAGCTAACTTAAGGTTAACATCTTGAATGATCAGCTCATGATTCCAAGCCAATGTATCTAGGCGTCATCTTAGATCCAACACCCACATACAAATATCATCTCACTAAGTAGCTCAAAAGTCAAGAGCTGAAACTATGTTTTGAACAAACCGGTAGGGTTCCCTAAGGAGCCAATATGCAAACACTGCAGAGTTCAGGTCTTGCTCTCTGCTACTCAGTTGGGAAATGCTATGCTTTACTTTGGTTAAACTCTGCCCACACTAGATAACTGGACACACAGCTTGATCATACTATGAGAATTATCATGGGCACACTAAGCCAACAAAACTTGGAATATTAGCTAGGACTGGTAACTATTCTTCACCTATCACCTGATGTCAGGATCCACCCAACAAATTGATTAACAAGGTACAGAAAATGTCACTTGCCACTATTCAGGGATATAAGAGATGCACCCTGTCACTGACTGATAGCCTTTCCACCCAGCTCCCAACATCGTAGGCTCACTGTGGTGGAGAGAAGGGAAGAGAGACTCTGCCACTACCAGGAACTCCTACATCATAATCAGGCCAGATGAACCACTATGTGGCTTTGGGCTTCCATGCCACCTCTGAAGTCAGCTTAACAGGTTCAGATGTGGTATGGTTTGCTGAGCTAACTAACACCGACCATGCTTGAGCACCCAGGAGAGCCACTGTGCATCTGTGGTGCTGTGGAGAAGGCTTAACACATGCTGAGTGGTTACTCTTTTTCTTCTGGGCTCTCCAGCGGTCTTCTTCAAACTGAACACTGCTGATTCAGAGGTAACTGACTGGCTCAAGATCAGCTAGCTGTTTTGGGGATTTTTTTTACACAACTTGCCTTGCTTCTCTTCTTAGAATCAGAGTTCAGATTTGAAATTAGCCATACTGGAAAATTTGGGAATTACTAAAACAGCTAGTGTGTGGCTTAAAGAAATATACCTGGCTGACTGGAGTGAAAAGATTTGCCAGACCCAGGGCTGCTAGCAAAAAAGACATACTTAGCCAGACAACGGATTTTGTTGCCAGAGAGCCCAAGGAAGAAAAAGGAAAAGAAAAAGAAAAAAACTTTATCCTATGAATGTGAGGCTGGGGTTAACCCTGAAATATATAAACCCCAAGGATATAGTTAAACTAAAATCCTGGAGTAAACTAGGAACAACTAGTTGAGTGTTCAAAAATTCAAGAGGTATTGAAAATCCAAAGCGCTTAGATGTAAAAGCTTGTTTGCTAGCCCCTGCACTTCCAAGAGATCAACTGCACAGCTATTTTGCTTTGTATAACCAGCTGCCCAAAACCTTCCTCTGAGCTTGAGATACTATCTATTCACTTAAAGGGTTAAATTGGAGATGGTCAGGTTTTAACATTTTTGCCTCCTCAAGATGCCAATCAACACAGCCACTTGGTTACAGGGCTCTTTAAACTTCCCAATAATTTCCACTCCATTTGGAAGTTTTTCCAATGTATCCACACTGGATCTTTCTAAAACAAAATCAGTGGCTTTGTTCACATTTGAAAAAGTCAGACAATTAGAAACAAGTCTGTCAACATACAAACTGATGCTTGCTGTTTCCAGTAAGGATTCATCCTGATATAATCCACTCAGCTTACCTCCACACTTTATTAAGTTAAATGACACTACTACAGAGATAAGTAATAGGAGAGGGAGTGGAATATTTAAAAGCTATAGAGCAAAGGGAGAGAAATATGCTTTCAGCAGTGATATGAATTAAGATGAGACAGAGGCACAGATTCACAAACCCTGCTGAGAATTGCAGTATATGTAAAGAAGGCTCTTGCAGCAAATGGTCCACAATAGATGTGCAGAATTAGAAGAGTTCTAATACGAGACAAGGTCCTTTATGGATCATGGAGGCTTTCAATGGCTTTTATAGATAAGCTTGTGTTTTAACCAATGAGAGACAGAGACCTATCCTCTAACACAAACAGAATGCAGCAAATCTACAATGGTACAGAAACCAACTATCATTCGGCTTCATCAACAATTATTACATAATTTAAATGTACACTAAAGATCCTCTACAATGCAAAAAGGGCCTCGGCACAAATGAAAACTTGGGCCCAGACTGTCAGATTCTACTTTACTTCAGTGACGGGATCATTGGGTGTAACAGAAATATTTTAATCAAACAAGAGCACAAAACTAGCAGCTCCTGCTTCAAAAATAAACATCTTAGCTTTGCTTTGGCATATATTTCCCTTAAATGCCTGACCATACGTGTATCAGTAGGAGACCATTATCTAGTGACAAGATTCCATTTCACTGATATTAACTCTTCATGATAGCAAGTAGAATGTGTTCCTGACAGTCAGGTTGCTGGACAGCTGACATTTATGGATAATTAAAAAAAATAGCCTGTCAAAACTAACATTCATAAACATACAATGTAACCATAATAAAAGATTTCTGAAAGGATAAGCTGAAATAAATACCCCTTTCCTGAGCCATTCAAAATGTAGCCTTTGATTATAGGGTGATTGGATGTAGCTTTAGAGCATCAACATCCACCCAGTAAAATGATTCAAGTTTTATCAGCCCTTTACTATCACAAAAAAAATAAAATCATTTTAATAGAAGCTTGCTATGCTACTTTCCTGCCTTGCCCATAATACTTACTTTTGCTAAATTACTTCATTTGGCCTTATGCAATGCAGTTGTAGCTATGTGTGGCTCAAAAGTCTCATCAAAAGAAGTTGATCCAATAAAAAGATATTACCTCACCCACTTTGTTTTTAATTTGGCCTTGGCATTTACATACAGCAGGAAACTATTAAGAGGCCAAAGACATATGCAACATTTCATCCACTGGCTCCACAGATATTTTCCTCAGAAAAATAAGCTGGTCTAAATCTTGGACACATGAGCAAAGCCTGGAGTAAAAGCTTTTTGGCGTGTGAGAATTATGCAGTATTTAGGACAGGTAGACTCCTCCCATCAAAGCACTAGACCTTGAGTATCCAGGAATTAGCTGCAGCTTCTACAACAGGGATATGGGAGAAGAAATATAATGGAATCATAGAAATGTAGGACTGGAAGAAACCTCAATAGATTATCTGCTGCAGTCCCCTGCACTGAGACAGGATTAAGTATTATCCCGATAGGTGTTTGTCTAACCTGTTCTTAAAAACCACCCTTGGCAATTTGTTCCAGTACTTAACTACTCTGACAGTTAAGATGTTTTCCCTAATGTCTAAGCTAAATCTCCCTTGCTACAATTTAAGCTCATTGCTTCTTGTGGTATCCACAGTCAATAGGGAGAACAATTTATCACTCTCTTAGTAACAATATTTTAAATATTTGAAGACAGTTACTATGTCCTCCCTCAGCCTTCTCTTCTCCAGACTAAACAAACCCAATTTTTTCAATCTTTCCTCACAGGTCATGTTTTATAGACCTTTAATCATTTTTTACTCTCCTCTGAACTTTCTCCAATTTGTCCACATCTTTCCTGAAGAGTGGTGCCCAGAACTGGACATAACACTTCAGATAAACAAGTAGCTGTGTGTTCTGCTGAAATAGCCTACCATGGCTATTTCTCTGAAACAATACTTCATATAAATCATTACTTCTTGTATCATGCTTACAACACTCCTGCTAATATATCTCAGAATCATGTTTGCTCTTTTTGCAACAGTATAATGCTGTTGACTCATATTTAGTTTGTGATCCACTAAACCCCCCAGATCCTATTCTGCAATTATCCTTTCTAGGCACCCATTTCCCATTTTGTAATTATGCAACCAATTATTCCTTACTAACTGTAGTCTTTTCCCTTTCTCCATATTAAAAGTAATCTTTATTTCGGACCATTTCTCCAATTTATCAAGATCATTTTGAATTCTAATTCTATACTCTGAAGTGCTTGCAGCCTCTCCCAGCTTGGTATCATCTGGATCTTTATAAGTGTCTCTCTGCCATTGTCCAAATCATTTGTGAAGATATTGAAAAGAACTTGATCCAGGGCAGATTCCTGTGGGAATCCAGTCAATATGCACTTCCAGCTTGACTTTGAATCATTGATAACTACTCTTGGAGTATGGCTTTCCAACTAGTTTTGCACCCACCTTATAGTACATTAGTCCAGGCTATATTTCCTTATATTTGCTTATGTGAAAGTCATGTGCAACAGTAGCAAAACCCTTACTAAAGTTGAGATGGATCACATCTGCTGGTCCCCTGCCATCCAGAAGGCTTATTACCATGACAGAAAAGGTTACTGGGTTGGTCTGACATGAGTCCTTCTTTGAAAAGCCATGTGGATAGTTTATCACCTTGTTATCGTCTAGGTCCTTACAAATTGACTGTTTGGTTATTTGCTCCATTAGTTTTCTAGGTATCAAAGTTAAGTATGACTGGTCTCTCGCTGCCCAGACTAATGCCACATCCACCAGACAACACCAAGTCCAAAATTTGTTGTCCATTTGTTTAATAAATTGTCATGTCCTTGACCTTTTGCTAAATGTTAAGTTTGGGGGTTTCTACCCACATGTACATTGGAATGTGAAATACATGTCTGGTGCAGATTTTCATACACATGAGATTTTGAACATGCAAGCTTTATGTGGAAGTGCTTTTGCAACCATCCTTGGAAAATTTGAATTGTGAATGAGTAACAGATTAAGAAAAGTACCTTGTCATGGGATGCACCCTCCTGTACCCTCCAAGTATGGCCTGTGTAACTTTCCTGTTCACTTTTGCAATGTAATTGTATGGTTTAATGCAAGATATGCCATGCACAACCTTTTTGGAATGCTCATGACATACTCTACATATTGTTATGGTAGCATGTTTCCTGCAGCATCATACATGTGTACTTATGTGAAACATGTCCCCCTGTATTTCACATAGCTCAGTTGGGGGCAGACAAGCAGAGCTGTCTTTCCTCATGTACACTGTGAAGAAGTGCGTAACAAAGATGCAAATTCAGCTCCTTGAGGTGGGAAGAAGAATGACTTCAGCCCAGGAATGGGGGGAGGAGCAAGTGGGGGTTTGAAAAAGGAGACACTTGGGACTATTTGGGGCTATTTGCCAGAGAAACTCCGTCTTGAAACACCTCCATCTAGAAGCAACTGTATAAGGACGGGGCCCTGCCCATGTACTGGGGCAGAGACTGGCTGGAAACCATCATAGTTGAATCTGAGTAGTGAGCTGAGCATAATTGTAGTAGTGATTTTAGATTAGATTGCGAATTATCTTTTGTTTGGTTGTGGTAACTCCTTGACTGATTAGCTATATATTCACTTAAAATCACATTTAATTAAGAAACTAGTGTTTGTTTTATCTAAAGCTGTGTGGATTTTAGAGCGAGAATGAATATGTGGACGCTTAATTTGGAGCAAAAGCTGACTGCACATCAGTTTCTTTGTTAAACTGACAGACAAAGTATAAGCCTGCACTGATCTGGGAAGGGTCCTGATCCCTGCAGGACGGAAGTTCATAGTATGGCATCTGGGGCTGCTTGCTGGGGGACCGTCCCCTGAGTGGTTAGTGAGAGCACACCCACTGCCTGGGACCGATTACATACAGGAGGCTGGTGTGGGCAGACCCAAGAGTGGGTACCACTTAGCAAAGCGGGGTAAGTTGAGGTCCAGGAGTGGGCGATTGGGGAAGCACAGCAGCACACCAGACCAGATCGAGGAAGGGGAATGTCACATATCCCCAAATTAAAATGCAATATATACTTACACTTCTACAGAGACAGACAAGGAGCAAAAAATAAAAATCAGAAGGATGAGCAAGAAACTTACAGCAGATCACTGTCCAATAAGAAGGATCCAACAAGGATGAGTGGATTAAACTAATAATTCTCTGAGCAAAGCCTGAAATAATGACCCAGCCAAAAGAGAATGGTAGAAAAATGGAGAACAGTACCCCTATGGAAAAAGACACTATTCTGGATGGTAAACTTTATAAAGATGATGAAGAAAAAAGTTTCCAGCAAGTGTATCAAAGATAGAGACACAGTGGCCTAAACTAACATCGCTCTCCAGTAAACTTACAAGTAAGGCCAGAATATCTGTAGTAATGGCACAAGAAAGAATGCGCACAGGAAGGATCCTGTATAAACATGAAAAAGGTAATATAAAATTGTGAAACAAAAAAAAATAATCAATGAATCTTGGATGGGTTGTAAAAGACATTACAGACCATTTTTCTTTTTACTATCTTGCAGAAAAAGACTCCGTAACTGCAGCTTAGTCCTCAGCAAAGAAATACAGTCCAAATTACTTCTGCTGCCATTCCTAATCACTTTGGATTGGATCATTTATGACCATTTCCCCTTCCCTTTCTCAGCTTTTGGTCTTTTTAAACTGTGAGTTCCTCAGAAACTTCTTTCCACTTCTCTGGTCTCTTTCAGCCCTGCTCCTACCATGACTCACCAACAAACCACATTTCTCCTCCCATTCCACATGCCATACTCCACTGATCTTCCATGTACAACCAACACCACAGCCCTATCTTATTACCATCACCTACCACACTGTCCAGTCCAGCACCCTCTGTTTGCTGCACATCTTCTTATATCCGCCTCAGACACTCTATGCTACCCCATGCACTCTATTTTTAAAACCAAGTTAAGGAATTTCCAACACCAAAACTTAATTGATGTAAAAGTAAGGCTGCTGGTCAAATGTGTTTACGATCAATACCATCACTAGATAATTATTTTAATATATGAATGTTATGCTTATGTTAAGTTGATAAGATGTGAATGGAGGTTGGTCTAGATATTAATTGCTTAAACTGGGGATTTCCTTGACTTTCAGAGATTGCATTGATAGTAAATGCATTTGAACATCCTTAAATCTAAATTAACGAAGATTTGATGAGGGTGGAAGGAGATAGATATGTGTGCATTATATCACCTTTTCCCTGTCCAAATCTCTCGGCTATTTAGACAGTAAGCTCTGAAAAGTGGAGACTATCCTAGCCCAATGGGGCCCCTCTCTTGGCCGGGGTCTGTTTGCACTACTGGGATATAAATAACTGATTAATAATAATACTATACACACACAAATCCTTATCTGCATAGAGATTTAGAAAATAGATCTCAAAAGCAAATAATCTAATGAACACATACGTAATAAGAACATTTAAATAGTATATTGCAGAACTATTGGAAACACTCATACACATACCAGCAAGGCTTCCATTCGAGTACATATTTTGTGCCTTTTTTGGAATAGTTCTTTCTGGTCTTGGTTTTTGTGTTTAGTTTCTCTTATAGGCCTCAGTGTCATTTCTCTCTAGGTCCCAGTCTTCTCTTGTTCTTGCTAATTGTTCACATTCTTTTGTTAGCCTCTTTATTCTTTTATTCTACTTTTGTGCCTTTCACCATGGCACTCCCTCATTTTATGCTTCAGCCTCTCATCTCTGGATTACCCAGCATGGCTCAGCACAGAATGCCCATGCAGCTCAAAACAGACCTTATCTAGTTGTAGCTTCCTGTTGCTAGGTAACATCCTCCACCACATTCTGGTGTGCAGCCTGGTTGCCCGGCACCTCCTATTGGTGCTGCACAAGTGTCATAGGCTATGTCTGCACTTAAAAAGTTAAGTCGACTCTGTTAAGTCGACTTAACAAGGCCAACCTTGTTAAGTCGACTTAACAAGTCAACTTAACTTTTTAAGTGTGGACAGAGCTGCGGCTCCCTGCTGAGAAGGGAGCTGCGGTCCCGGCAGAAAGGATCCACAGGTCCCTTCTTGCCGGGATCCCCACTCTCTTCTCCCTGGACCTGCATGGGTCCGGGCAACAAGAGAGCCACCGGCGCTCTGCTAACAGGGGATCCCTGAGTTTCCCCTGTCAGCGAAGCGCTGGGGAAGGCAGCTGCCAGTGCTCAGCTGACAGGGGAACCTCGGGGATCCTCTGTCAGTGGACCGCTGGCAGCTCCCTTCTTGCCTGGACCTTGCGGGTCCGGGGAGAAGACAGCGGGGCTCCCTTGTGGCCAGGACCCTCTGGTCCCGGAGAAGGGAGCCTAGCCTGCAGCTTCCTTCTGGCCGGGACTCAGGTCCCAGAGAGAGGGCAGCTGTGACTGCCTTCTTGTCGGGACCCCAAGGCTTCCTGGCAAGAAGGGAGCATGGCTCCCTTCCATCAGGGAGCGGGGGTCCCAGGGAGAAGGGAGCCATGGCTCCCCTGTTCCCAGCCCTAGGTCAACTTAGAGAACTAAGTCAACCTAGAGTGTGCACCCCAGGTTTAGGTCGACTTAACAAATCGACTTAGCTGTTAAGTCGACCTAAACGGTGGTATTTATTAAGTCGACTTAAGGAAGCCCATTAAGTAGACCTAAATGAAAGCCTAGTGTGGACATGGACTAAGTTAGCTCGACTTAAGCCTCCTTAAGTCGACCTAACTTTCAAGTGTAGACATAGTGATAGAGAAGATTCTTCCCAACAGGATGAAATTCACTTGTATGTAGAGAGCTGCACAGAGCATGTATATCACTTAAGTCCCACTTGTTCAAGTACATTGGCCCTCTGGGCCCTGAGGAGGGGTTGGATTTAGGAAGGTGAAATTTATTACAGTGGGTAGCATCTTTCAAAAGACTGAAGGGTTTTTACAGAAATAAAAAACTGATGCATATTAAAAAAAAAACATATGGATCACAGTCTGCTTTCAACATAATCATTTCTGGAACTGGATGCAATAGCCATAATCACAGTGTGCTCAATACCATAATAGAGTTTTAATACCCAAAGTGAAGACTAACTTTATCCAACTGAAATTCTGAGGGAATTTAAGTAGTCAAGACATCTCAGTTACATTTGGCAAGGGCACCGGTTGGCAGCTGGGGATAACTGATTTTTGTTTTTCCTTTCTATATCTGCAAAAATGCAAATTTATATTCACACACACACCTGCTCACCCCCACCATTATTTACCGGTAAGTTGCAAATTCAAGCCTTCTAAAGTTAGGAAATGCCAGATTTAACCCTACCTCTTAACCCCCAGACACTAAAAGGAGGGACAATGACCCTCCAGATGAGGGACAATATACCTTGAAATTAGAGATACAGTGATGGACACACACTGCAATGTTAGAAACCTAGGTTCTGATCGTCCAAGGTCTGCTGAACCAGGAAATGCCCTGAACCGTCGTGGTTCTTGCTGTTAAAAACTGCAACTGCGAACAAAAAACCCAAATGGAATTTCTTCTGGATGATATAGCTAGAACTGGCATGTACAGACCTTTACTAGAGGACTAAAGCCCTGTACATTAGCCAGGCAGCTCATTTAACTCTGTATCTCTTAATGTTACCAAAGTGTTATAATTTGCTGTTTTGAAAGAATTGGGGAACATTATAAAAACAAGTTCTAAAGGGGTAGCTGTGTTAGTTTAGGTCAGCAGAACAAACAAGAAGTCCTGTGGCACTTTTAGGCTATGTCTACACTTGAAAAGTTAAATCAACTTTATAAAGTCAACTTAATAAGGTCGACTTTAAGTCGACTTAAAGCGGACCTTATTAAGTCGACTTAACAGAAGTGGACTTAACTTTTCAAGTGTAGATATGGGCCCTTTTCGACCTTAAATCGACTTAACGTTTTAAGTCGACTTAAAAAGGTCCACCTAGGCACTACTCCACGTCTCCACTGGCTTCAGTCGACTTAACAAAATCGACTTAAGCACTAGTTCAAATTAAAACAAGGTGTTATTAATTTGAACTAACTTTTCTTTAATTCGACTTAAGAAGCAGCTTAAGTCGAATTAAGGAAAGCCCAGTGTAGACACAGAGTAAATTAAGTCTATTTAAGCCTCCTTAAAGACTAACAAATTTATTTACCCCATGAGCTTTTGTGGGAGAAGCTTCAAAGCGGAATTTTCTCCTACGAAAGCTCATGCGATAAATAAATCTGTTTGTCTTTATAAGTGCCACAGGACTCCTTGTTTATTATAAAAACAATTATTTCCACAACAGCAGCAGTGAGAAGACATCTGAGAATAAAAATCCTATCCCTGCTTTTACAAAATATCTCTACTTCCCTTCAACAGCAGTTTCTCTGTTATTTCTATAATTGTCTAAAACCTTAGATCAAAATATCTCCAGGCTTTTGGACCTTTCACATCACCACTTTCCCATTCATGAGTAACCCCTTTTGTTAACTCAGATGACTAAAGAAGTTCAGGCAAAAAATAGGATTCTTTATGCACATATGTGGATGGGGAGGGGAAGGACCCAACCAGCATTTGAAACTGACTCCAAGACAAATAATAACCATGAGATGCAGCTAACTGAATGTGTAATTTATTCACTTAAGTGGGTAAAACTAAATTCTCTCTGTAAGGGGGTGGGGGGAGAATGCTAAAATGTAGGGAATTACATCTACTTACTGCCAGCATTTTTATTGAATTATTTGCCATATGTAGTTTTCTCCCTTGTGGCTTTCACTGCAAAATGTGATTCTATCAATCTTCTGTCTGGATACCTTGTTGACAAGCTTTTAAGTGACATCAGTGTCATTTTATTCTGTGTGAAGGCTAATAACATTTCAAAATAGTCACCATGTAACCTGTATTCTTGTTCCTCACAAGATATGGCACATGAACATCTTAAAGTTAAAATTACAAGCAGAATACCACTTCTGGATATTTTCTTAAAGGTTTAATGCTTGCTTGGAAGATTCTAGAAGTCTATGGAGAGCAGCTGCTGCAAATGTTAGCAAACTATGAAAGCAACAAGAGATGTGCATTCATTTAAAAAAAAAAAAAAAGACAGATACTTCTGCCAGCAACTCCCATCTATATCACTGGCAATTTTGCACATAATTCTTACCACATGGATAGTTATGTGGTGCCAAAATTTTAACAAGAAGCTCCCTCAATTTTTTTCCATCAGTTCACAATACATGCAACATTCGTGAGTAAAAACTTTGCCTTCCACTACCTCTGCCCTTGCCCCACCTCCAAAAAAAGTCCATCGATCCTGTGTTCTTTCCTTTTCTTAAAATAACCAAAAAGGATTATTTTTTCTTTCAAACAGAAAAAAAAAAATCAAACTCTTTCTCTCCTCAAAGCCATTGGCTCTCGACCCTTCCCCCATTAAAAATCATCATTCAATACTTTCCCTCTCACCCCGAGAATCCTTCATCCTCCGCACTTTGCCCAGTAATTATTAACCCACTATTACATTCCCATTCCCCAGACCTTCATGGAGCTTCACTAGGTGGGTACCCTATATGGCATCTGTTTTTCATGGCACCACTGATGGAGGCAAGTAGGTCACTCCTCTGGCTCTGCCATGGTTGGCTGAAGGGGCAGCATGGTCCACTCTGGTCATGTGGTTTGGTGGCTGGCTTTGTTCTTCAGATGGCTGGGTGTCTCCTGCTTGCTGGAGATCTTTCCTATACGATGTGTTAAGAGCAGTTCTCCCAAGACTGGTGTAGTGTGGGTTGGTTGTATCAGGACATAAGCCCCACCAAATTCCTGGTTGGGCCAAGAAACACAGCTTCCAACATGAATTCTCACTAAGTCCTGCCTAAGATTGGTCCTGCCTTCTTCACCACTGGAGCAGCAGCAGGGTGGTGCAAGAATGATGAATTGCATTCCCCTAAGACAGTGGTTTTTAAACATTTTTTTCTCAGGACCCAATTTAAAAAAAAAAAATCACTTATCCCCATGACCCAACAATTACATCTGTCAGCAATGTATTCTAGTCTTTTGATGGTGGCAGCAGAGGCTGTTGCGACCCTGGTACTAGAGGGTCTGCAACCCAGTACCTGTCCTGACCCATAGGTTGAAAACCACTGCCCTAAGAGGTAACAGTGAGGAACACTGGAAAGGAGTTTCCGTTATGACAGATGCCATAGCAACAGCAAGCACATCCACAGGCCAAATAGATGACTGTGTTAGCAGTGGCTTCAGTTCTAGCCTCAAAAAAGGCTAAAAATGGTAACAAATAGAGCTGGTCCTAAAATTTTTAGATAGGCTGCCAAAGCAATTTTTCTCCTTCATCTTTCCTCAAATATAATCCACAGCACCACTGGGCACATAACAGGTCTCAGGATTTTGGAGAGAGCGAAGTAGATGATTTCTTGGTCTGTATCGCACATGCATGATGTGCTAGGGGATGTTGAGGTCCATTCCAGCCTGCTGCAGAAATGAAACCCAACTACTTTCAGCTCTAGTGCCCGGTTTACATTTTGAGACCACCAGAGAGACTGCCCTCCTGCCATGCAACCAGAGCTGTGATCTAGAAAGCAATCATGGTGACACCCCTCAATGTAAAAGGGAAGGCTGTCTGTAAGGTGTCCTCTGAGTGGGGCTCTTGGCTTTGGAACTTGCCCCTCACTGCAGAACAGCCAGAATTTGTTAACTTTCTGCACACATGGCAAAACCGTATCATTTTCCTTGTGCATCTGGGAAGAGGCTGGCTAAGAACCCAGTAGTGTGGAGGGAAGGATATTGTCCTTGTAATTTCTATTACACTGTTAGCAATTCTCTCAGTTTGAGAGTTCAGCTGGGATTGGAGCCAATCTGATACTGATGCAAGAAGAATATCAGCACTGACTGGAGGAAAACTCCTTTTGATCACCATCCCCCATTGTCCTGCTCCTAGGAAAGGCAGACAATTAGAGCTGCTCCAGGAAACAGGCCAAGGAAGCTTTGCTCTCTCTTCCTTTCCTTTTCCTTTCTGTGAGCAATGGGGAATGGGCAGCATTTCTGCTCCCCTTTCTCTCTCCCCCCTGCAGTACCCAACCCAGAAAGGGGGAGAAGATCCAGCTACAGACCCTCTGAGACCTAAAAAGGGTGGGAGGTAAAGAACCCCAAGAAATACTGAAGAGTGGAGCTCAGAGTCAGGGAGGGGTGAGCAGAGACGGAGGCAGGACTGATGGGGAATTGAGAGCAGGGGACAGGCAGCTGTGGGAGTGATAGCTCCTGCACCTAGGCCAAAACCCTAATAAATTAATAAATTTGGGAGAGTGGGTAACACTGTCACACACCCACCGTGGTCAAGGAAGGTCAAAACAAAAAAGACAGACTCCAAACATTTTAAAAACAAAATCTCATGGTTTGTGGGGTCTGACTCATGAATTTTAAACCTTTGGGATTGACAATCCTGCTACAATGATATGTATCAGTGGTGATGTACAGACAGTTTAGTAAGTAAATTAATCATTTAAAATCTGATAACGGGTCAACTAGAGGCCAGATTTTCGTCTCAGCTTGGACCCCACACACTGCTCTGTCAGTCTATAGAGGCTCTAAAGGAGTTTCATTTACGTAGGGTACATGGGAGGGTACGTCTCAGAGACAGGTGGAAAGACAGGCGTTCAATAGCTCCTCTTCTTCTTAGCATATCCACAATGTGCCTTAGGCAGCACATGACTGGGATACATCACTGAATTTGGTCTGCTGGTTGGATCATTGGTTCCCCCAGTTTGGGCCAGGAACTGATGGGGAATGTGATGTGTGAGTGCTGCTTCATGTCCTCCCTAGGTTGCCCTAACTGGGGTGCACAATCCAAATGGTGCAAAGTTGTCTTTGACCCTTGCCCCCAGCTTGTGCTGGTCAGAAGATGCAACACAGAATCTAGCCCTTTACGTAAGATGCAGCAAATCATTTAAAAATTTAAAAAAATAAAAAAAATGGACAGAGGTGCACAAGAGCTCTTACTGAGTACCTAAATGGTTGCCATGTTTCACTGTATAATCACCACACACAACTATCTGGCTCATCACATTGTCAAGAGTTTGGGGACACTGAGTAAGAAAGGCACTACATAAAGTCAGATCCTAATTTATTATGCTCTACCATAAAATGTGTTTGTGCTTTGTAAGTGAAATGAGCACTATGGAGCGATATAAGCATACTTGGCTCTGTGACAAGCCATCTTTATAATTCAGGAAAGCAGCTATTAGACAATTTGGTATGTGCAGTATTTCTTGTACACCACAGTTTAACAGAAATGGGACAACCCACAGGGTAAAATTAGGACTCATTTTGAGATGGGGGATGGGAATAGTCAGCTAACATGCTAACTAAAGCAAAAACTAACAATGTTAACTAAAAATGTGCAATTTAGTTGCACTCCTGTGAAAAGCAGTACAGATGACCAACAAAACTTCACTAACTTGTACATTAAAACAAGGGGGGGGGGGGTGAGAGAGGTGCCAGGTTGATAGTCCTGGAAGTGAAAAGCCATTGATTTATCCAAAGCACATGTACAGTAAGCATAGTGGGAGTGAAAGTTACCTGACAATTCAGGCAGACCACTAGGTCTATACTGCCGTTAAAAACCCGTGGCTAGCCTGCACCAGCTGATTTGGGTTTGTAGAAACCCTGTGGGGTGGGAAGGCCCCACATTATACACCGCAATTTAACAGGCTCCTAGCCAGAAGCTCAGTCAGCTAGCATGGGCCAGCTGCAAGTTTTTAATTGCAATATTGCCATACCCTTAGAATGAGAGCTTAGTCCATTCTCCATGCCCTGCAGTCCTTAAACACTGCCAGTGAGAGTGCCAAATAATGCCAATTCTGATGGTGGTTTCTATGACCCAAAATATTTCCCAGATTCAAAGGGGGTAATGGAGAATCTTTAAAAACTGCAGAAGGGCACTAAAATCATCCTCTTTCTATACAATTTGGTGTCGACACAATATGTGAAGAAGACTCTTATAGGGCTCTGCTCTGTCTTGCCAGGTGGAGCTGCCTCTCTAATTCTATGATTCAAGTGCTTAAGATTCCCTCTCACTATTTATAGAAATGCAGTAGTTTATTACCTAGAGGCTGTACCTTATTCTCCATGTTCTCCCAGAAATGGAGATTAGTTCCAATTAGCAAGGATGCCACTACAAGACTTGAGGGGTTGCACGTCCTCACACCGAATAAATACCATGTGTCTCCTTTGGTTCTCACATTGCACTACAGATGCAGCTCATGATTATTTAAATTAGTATATTTGGTTTCCGGTGCATATTCACCGCAGTTCCAGCCTGCTTGATCTTAAGCTGAGTTAGCTGAATGGATCTACGACGTGAAGATACAGACAGACAAAGTAAATAAGAATGTCACTGCTGCACATTAATAAAAGTTTGTTTTCTACTTCACGTCAGATCCTAAGCAAGAATTTGTTTTGCGCCTATCTTTTGTATGTGCTACATTTTTAGTTCACTACTTGGTTTTTGTTTTCTAAAACCGTTCACATACATTGATGCACATGTAAGTTCTGTCTGAGTGAAATGGAGTAAAAAAAAAATGGAGTGAAGACCATAGGATTTCCCTAAGCTGGCATTGCAGGGGCACCTCAGTTCCCTCTATTCTCTGCCTCTGGTGCATAACAGTCTAGTCTCCTGGGGGCTGTAACACTTTGGTCTAATTTCGGTCTTTGGGTTTAGTGTGCTACAAGTGCAGGATGGTCTTAATGGCCTGTGATATAAGGAGGTCAAAGTCAAACTAGATGATCCAGTGGTCCCTTTAGACCTACAGCACTATTACTATGATGTGGCCTGAAATGAATATTTTTTGGGAGGTTAAGGAGTGAGAAAATGTAGCAATAGTTCTCTGAGAAGGCCTGTCCATCTCCGAAAGCATCAGCTATTCAAGCCGAGGGAGCTGCAGTTTTCCAAAATGCACCGATATGAAGGAAAACATAAGAGAGCACAATCACTTCTGAGGATCTCCGTTGTTACATGGACTAGTGAGAACAGTCTTCATGTCTTGCTCTGACTTGGCTTAGCTCCCATATCACCAGCAAAACAACTGCATAGCAACCCAAGTTTTCCCACAACATTTCCTCACAAAAAGGTACTGTGTGTCCAGAGAAAATAAAGCAATTAATATTCTCACTGGTTTGGCCTCTTGTTTGGGAACTCAAGTTAAATCCTTACTGCATATATAAGCTCTAACTGTAGTGCTGTAGCTGGGATGGCAAAGGGAACTGCAGATAAAGAGAAACATACCACTTGATCCTGTTATGAACAGGGTTATCTGAATATCAGATGGAGTACTTGCTTGCTTTTCTCCTCCACCCCATTTCCTCTTACAAAGGCAGGAAACCATGACCATTAGCAAAAAGGTACAAACATCCGTTATATTGAATTATCTGTTTTATGAACAGTAAGAGGTCTCCAGATTGCACTCTAGGAGACAAAGAGGTCATCAAAAGATAAGTAACACATTTTTAAAACATTCTGGGTTTGATCATGTGAAATTTTTTAATTATTGTTTTTCAGGAACACTTACAGCTTCACAGTAGATTTTTCTAATGGTAAAAGGCTCAGTTTGCTTATCAGAAATCCCAGCAGCAATATCTCACAGCTGAACATTTAAGTTACTTTCCTCAGTCTAAGCATCAGTAAATTAAAGAGGCTCCTGTAACCATACGCAGCCGATTGTGAGCAACATGCTGAGAAGACTAATATTTCTGAAACTAGCTTGTGTATTTGTTTGACTAGACTCTTCTCCTCCAAACAACTGTGCAGTGTAAGGAGCACGCTGTATAAACTGTAATAAGCACCATTAAGACAAAATTCTTCAGCAAATACATGGAAATTAAAACTTACTTTTCTGCATAACTTCCTCAGAAGTATTCTCCGTTCAAATGATTGTAACAGGAAATGGTGGTGGTCATGGGTAAGCTATGAGGATGTAGCACAGCACCCATTGCAATTTGCAGAGGGAGTCAGCCTGGGGGAGTTAAGCACAACCTGACTGTCAGCCTCCTGGTGAGACTCTTTGCATGCAAATCTTAAAATTGACACAATGCAGAGAGCAGTTACGTGTTCTGAAGCTTGTATGAAACATGTCTGGGGAAAGCCAGCACTATATGCTCACGACTTCTACCTACTCAGGAGAACAATATGCATCTTTGTAAGAATTTTTGAGATCCACATCATAGATGTGCCATTATTTAGGAGCCATTTTAACAGAAAACTTCCGCCTTTATAGTAGCAGCTCTCTTTATGCGTTTAAAGGCAATGCAAGCTCTTAATTTGCTGTTTATATTGGGTCAGATTAGTCACCACTCTCTGATGCGTAGTTTGGTGCACAGTGGCTGTAGGGTTGGTGTATGCCCCCAAATTGAGAACAATCCCTCATGGAGAGGGCCCTTCAGCAGGTGCAGAGCTGGTTCAATCAGCTCTGTGCTCTCTCAATGGCAGCCCTGGGAGCAGATTGCCTTCTGAGATAGTTTAAGGGCAGGCCAGTGGAAGGAGAGAGCAGATGATATAAGAGAGGAGGGTGGACGTGAGGCAGAACTGCATCCCAGTGATTCTGTGTCCTGGAAATTACCCAAAGCAACAGGGACACAAGTTACGGAAGGTCTCCTGATCAGAAGTGCACTAGCCTCCAAAAGCTCTTAATAAAGACCATCCCCCACCCTCCTGTCTCAGCACTTGCACCTACAGGCCCATACAACGTTCAATAACCCAGCATACCAAAATATATGATCCCATGGCAGGGTTCTGATAACAACTGAAGACGGTAGGGCATGTCTTTAGTAACTGGATTGCCTCATCAAGATTTATTATATTTTAAAAGCTACATTTGGGTTGAACTCTGCTAGCATCCAGTCAGAGGGCAGGTCAGGTCAGGCACATGCATTCTAGTAGCACAACCATAAAATATTCATGCAAGTGGACGAAACATTAACTATATGCCAAGGGCAGGGCCGAATTCTAACCTGAGTGACACTTGCACAATCTTGGTGGAACACAGATGTAATAGAGGGCAGAACTGAGAGATATTAGGTGCACAAGTTTAACTGGAGGATATAAACTAACATGAAGAATCTTTCTTATTGGCAATAGTGCACAAGCCAGAAAGAAGAGAGATTTCCTTTTATATCCTAGACTGTGTTTGCAAGACTAGTGGTCAGCAAAATCTTTCTGTTTGTCAGAATGAGGCCAGATTTACCCAGTCATGTTTCAGAACAGAACCTCACTGAAGAAGCAAATAAAAAGGAACAACTGGAGTTGGAACTAAAGGCTAATTAGCAGTGTTTGTTACAAGTAATACAAGTAAAAGAACTTAGAGTATTTTACGTCTGTGATACTCCATTTTCAGTGAAACTGCACTCAGTGTCCTATTTCTCCCCACTGAGTGATTATCAATATTCCCCCCATTGTGATCAAAGCTGATCTGAGAGGCCCCACTGTGAGAAATGAGTTTGAATTTTCCACATCGAAGTTCTTAATTCCACCAAATGCACCTGCCATGCTGGCTTCTGTCCAGCTTGTATACCCCAGCAGCTTTGTGATGTGCCTGCCAATTCAGTTCCAGTGGTTCCCATCTCCAGCTGTCATTGGCCGTATGGATAAAACCTGCTGGGGCATTGGCTCATAGGGAGCACAAAGAAGGAGTAACTCTGGCTGCCCCAGACTGAGGCACATAGGCTGCGTCTACACTGGTAAATTAAGTCAACTTAAGCAAGCTTAAGTCTACACTACACCACTGCGTCTACACTACAGTTTTCTTAAGTCGACTTAAGCAGCTTGCTTAAGTCGACTTAAGGAAAATAAAGTCGACTTAATTAAAATTAATTAAAATTAAAATTAAGTCGACTTTATAACACCACCTTCCTATTAGACCTAAGGCTTAAGTCAACTCTCTAGAGTCGACTTAAGCCAGTGTAGATGTGGGGTAGCCCTAAGTCGACTTAGGGCTACCCCAAGGCTACACCAATGCCCTCCCTGCCAGGTGGGGGCACAGGGGGAGCCTGGCATGCCCCCCCACAGGGTGGGGCAGAGCCCTGCCCATCCTGCCCCTATGCCCTGCCAGGGTCCCTGTCCCCCATTTGCGCCATTGTACCTAGGTACAATGGGGCAAAGGCTGAGCCCCCTGGCATTGGGCAAGGTGTGCCCCCCTGCCCCTGTGGACCTGCCCTAGGTCCCCCTAAGCCCCTAGAAGTTGACCTAGGCATCCAGTGTGGACGCTCTAGATCGACTTTGTAAGTTCCCCTTTAAGTCAACTTTAATTTTAAGTGTAGACACTAAGTCGACTTAACTAGGTAGACTTTAAGTTGACTTAGTTAAGTCGACTTAGTTAAAGTTGACTTTAAATTACAAGTGTAGACATAGCCGTAGCATGTAGCTGAAGCTCGGTGGAAGGATCAATAAGGCGTACTTAGAGAGGATAGAGATGTGGTGACTAGGTGTCAGTGGAACAGAGGTCTCCAGAGCAATGAGTGTGCTGCTTTTCTGAAACTGACCAAGAATAAAAAACTTCTCTCCCCCTTGAGTTCCACTTTCTCTGGTTCATTTTTACTCCTCTCCACTTTTTTTTTAAACCGTTTCCCTCTTCATCTGTTCTTTTATGTCTTCCATTCCTTACTTCTGTTTTTCCTGTGTGCCCTGTGTAATTGGAACATGCTCAACCAGGTTTCTAACAAACATTTTTTTAAAATAACTGTCTTGGTTGAGTTTCTTTCCCCCCCTCTTTCTTCAGTCCCCTTTTTAATACAATATTTTAGGGTCTCCTTTCATCTCTGTTCTCACACCCTCTCCCCACCTCCATTTCTCTTTCTTACCTTGCATTTTGCTCTCCAATTCCTTTGCCTATATTAGCCGAATATTTCCTTCTCATGCAAGTCTCTGTCCTTCCAGTCAGCCTCACTGAACAAGTACCATTGAAGAGGAGGAGGTGGGAACTGTTAGGCACTGGTGCTCTTGAAGCAGACCTGTAAGGACTTGCCATATGTTGCAGCAATGCATACTACAAGACAATAAAATTTCTAAGGTGCATTGAAGCACTGTGCATTATTTGGTATGTGTATACCTTGCTAGTGTGCACTAATGTGACATGGTGTGCTTTAACATAGTGTTGTTTGAACTTGTTTAGCATGTTATTGGTTTATTGTTGTCACTAATTTCCCTCAGATAGACATTGGGTCATTGGTCTCCTAGGGTGTGTCTATACTTACAAGTTAGGTCAACTTAAGGAGGCTTACGTCAACCTATTACTTAAGTAAAATGTCCACACTGGGCTTTCCATAAGTCAACTTAAGCATTTCCTTAAGTCGACTTAATAACACCTTGTTTTAGGTCGACTTAAGCCAGGGTGGACGGGGATTAGCACCTAAAATGACCTTATTAAGTTGACTTAAGTTTGAAAAGGGGCTATGTCTACACTAGAAAAGTTAAGTCGGCTTAATAACACCTCATTTTAGGTCATCTTAATGCTCAAGTCGACCTTATTAGGTCGACTTTGTTCGTGCCCGATGGGACAATGGGTGGCCGCTTGCTCGGGCAGGCCTATGTCAATGCCACCTTTCCCTAGGCACACATTAAGGAGACCCCATTTTGAACAGTGTAAGAGGCTCTAGCCTGAAATCTGGGAGACTGCAGCAAAGAATACTGACCCAACCCAAGAATTTACAACCCACCTGGGGATGTGAAACTGGCCTACCCAGAAACTTGGGACCCACCTAAGAATTTATGACCCTCCTGGAAAACATGGGAATCACCTAAGGGTTTGGGCCCATCTGAAATTTATGACACCCAGAATTTTACAACACCCTGAGAACTTGGGACCCACCTGCACACCCAAAGAATTTATGACCCATTGGAAAATTTGGAAAACATAACTAAATTCTATCATGGGAACTGCTTGGGGTTTCCTAATATGACAACAGAAACCCCTGACTGACACAAAAGACCCTCCCCTGGTGTGAGGAGACACTAGCCTAATATGGTAACAGGAAGCAAGCAAAAGTCCTATAAAAAAGGAGTATTCAGCAACTTGAAGTTAAGAGGTTCATGTGTTAACCATTGGAGCTGATCACCCCAACGGTCGAATCTCCCGAAGAAAGCTAGCTCGTGTCGTGTCTCATACCATGTTCCTGGTGTCCATGCTGCTGGTCAGTGGTGCTTGGGTTATGGTATGTATGTAAACCACCCTCTGCAATACCTTGCAGTGTTATTTCAGTCAGGTACCTAAATTCGCTACCTCCGTTAGATGTTTTAAGATTATTGTTTAAATTTAACCGCTACTTCAGTTAAGTGTTTTAAAGATTACTGTGTCTGTGTTGTTCTTAAGTACTACCTCAGTTGAAGATTTTAAGATCACTGTTCTGGTTTTTCAACTGCCACCCCTAAGTGACTGCTTTTTTAAGTACAGAATTGCTGTTTTCTGTTTTACTGCTGAAAATAACTTAGAATAGCCATTTCTTGTCAAGTAATTACTGGGTTCACCCACTGGGCACCCCAAATAAAAGAAAATCGTTTTTGTGATTAAACCAAGCATGTGGCATCTCCTTCTCCCATCACAGTCGGGGAACCCACAGACTTAAGCCAATGTAGATGGGGATTAGTGCCTAAATCAACCTTATTAAGTCGATTTAAAGTGTTAAGTCAACTTAATAAGATTGACCTTAAATCGACAAAGTCGACCTTATTAAGTCGAATGAATAAAGTCGACTTAACTTTTCCAGTGGAGACATAGTCTTAATGCTGAATGCCTCCTATGCAATTGCCAAAGATAAGGATATAAGGCTTTGCAGCTTGTCTTCACCCAAATCAAGGGCTATGTCTACACTTGCAAGTTAGTTCGAATTAAGGAAGCTTAATTAGAACTAATTTAAGCCTTGGCCACACTAGGCTTTCATTAGATTCCACCAGTTTTTAGAATCATTTGATTTCCTAACCCAGAGTTTGACTTTCTGGAGTACAGGAGTGAAAACCAAGAATGTACAGAGGCACTAGACTAAGAGCTAAACAAATGTGTGCTAATCATTTCCCTCTGTCCTCTCTTTTGGTGGATGATGTGTGAAACCATTCACCCAAATAGTTCCAATAATACACGCTGAGGTCCTAGCCCTGGTACTACAGTTTCTTCACAGAAGTGTTTTTTAAATGCATAAGGATCTTTTCAGGAGCTCAACATATGGGCAGCCTTTTCAACCACGCAAGGCTGCGCCTCTAATTGGTTACTCATTATGGCAACATTTCTGAGTAGCTCCTTCCAAATATATAGTTATCACTTGCTAATTTATTTCTTCTGTTCAGGTGACATGTAGCTTCCTTGTGTGGGAACTGACAGTGAAATCGTTTGAACATCAGACTCTGAGTCATGCTCCACACTTAGAGCTTTTTTTTTTAATGTCTTGGCTGAAGAGGAAACATTTGCATGTCATGGGCAAGCTTTTAACAGCAGCTTATAGAAAAATGTTTTTAAAAAGTCATGGGTAATCTAAGCCATCTCCTCTCCCACTGCTAGGGCATGTTTTTTCACCTCATGGCACATTTTTTTAGTTCTTTATGGGTTCTGTTTCTAAATCACCATGTGCATCTTTTTCAGTTTAGCCAGTTAAAAAAACCACAATACCAACCTAATTTCACACAGTCATTTCTGGTTACTTACTATCCCAGCTGGGATACAATCATCCATTTGGCATAAATCCAGTAGTGCATCTTTTTACTAAAGAAAAAGGAAAAGGAAAAGATAAAAGTACAGTGGATTGGCCCAGAGTATTGTAAAAGGAGATTTGCAATCCAAGGGAAAATTTTGAAATTTAGGTGCTGCCAAATTTCATGCACATTAATTGTTCCTGGTTCTTTGATTTGCCCCATCATTGCCCACCAAAGGATGTTTCCCATTAAACAAACAAGGAGTCCTGTGGTACTTTTAAGGACTAACAAATTTATTTATCACATGAGCTTTCATGGGAGAAAATCCCACTTCAGTTGCTTTGAAGATGGCTTTGTCTGACGAAGTGGGATTTTCGCCCACAGAAGTTCATGCGATAAATACATTTGTTAGTCTTTAAAAGTGCCACAGGACTTCTTGTTTGTTTTGCTGAACTAGACTAACATGGCTACCCCTCTGGAACTCCCATTAAACTGTTCTATTCTGTCTCCAATATTCACAGTTTGGCCCTCATATAGGTGCAATCACTTTTGAAATCAATAGGAGTTATACCCATTTAGCTAAAGGCTTCATGTTTTTATTTCAATTATTTAAAATTGGTTAATTGAAAGTGTGATGCTCCTCACAGCCAGTTGTGTAAAGATTGCACTCTCTTATTCAACATATTGGCTCTGCATGAGCTTTCAGAGTCATATCTGCTGTCTTACCTGACAAAACTTTTTGTTTTTATTGTTTACTTTCATTGGACCTGCAAAGATAACACAGCTAAGACAGTGGGAAGGTATGGATTTTATTTCATATTCTATTAATTATATATCATGAAAAGATTGGTTTATTAGTTTCTAATCATTTACATTTGTAGAAACTCAGTGCTGGTTACGGGGCAGAACAGGCGTTACTAAGGAAATATTTTGGCCTGCAGAATGTTTATTACTGGTCATAATACGTGACTTGGAAAGAACCCAAGTTGAGACTGTAAGGCTAACTATTCAAAAAAACCCGCAACAGCTATTTGTAAAGAGAGAACATTTGGTATAGTTATAGCTGAGAGAATCAGACCTCCATAGTACAGAATTCCTTTTCAGAGTAGAAATGTACTTCAAATAGCTCACTTTTTAAAAGATGTGGATTATTCACTTGGAATAGATTTTACTGCCATTGCTACTGTCTTCAAACAAAAATGGTACTGCCGTGAAGGAAGGACAGGCAACAGACTGTCTGGTTTTACTGGTTACCTCAGGTACATCATTTCATTTTATAGAGAAGTATTATATATGAGATACATAACTGAACAATATGAAAAATATATATAGACTTCATCACTGAGTTTATATAGGAAGGTTTTCACTCCACTAAGTAACTGTAAGAATTGAATTCCCTATTGGAAAATCCTAACCTCTTATGAATTTGTCTGCTGATTAGCTCTTCCTTTTTCACAATCTAGGTCAGCAGATGGGACTTCCTGCTGGGCTGAAGCAATGGAATAGCAAGAGTCACTTGAGACAGACTCATTCACAGTTAGAGATTTTAAAGCAGTAGCAAATTTTTCTACTAAAAATATTGAAAATTGACTTATACATTCCTTTTAGTGATTATTTGCTACGTAAAGCCCTCATCCTTTAACTACTTAGGCCATGACTTTTCAAAATTTGGGGCTTAGGTATTAGAGTTGATCACCATGCTTTAGTTAGTTTTCGTTTGCAACTCGAGCCTGCTCCCACTGACGTCAACAGGCTTTGCCATCAACTTCAAAGGGATCAAGATCAGCCATGAGAAAGGGAATGTATTTGACCCTATATGTTTTAATATTCATTATAACAGCTTTTTAAAAATACAACACTGTTCCCAGGGCCAATCACATCCTCTCTAAATTGCTGTTCTGACCTGCTCGATGTCCATTTTTATTACTCTATAACTGAAGACAAAGCTTAACTTTTTTCCACTGTTCTACTGCAATACCCTTTTAATCACTGGTACTAAACATTCTACACATCACTTGAGAATTCCTCCTCAAAGCTGAATACAGCATGATGAATACTAAGAAGTGATCACAGGACATATTTAAAACAAAGATCACAGGAATTCTGGTGGTAAATGTCTACCTCCTTTACCCACTAAAGTGTACACATTGCCAATTAGTTATTTCTGGTTTTTCAAGTGTACATTTACATTTCAAACAACTATGAGAACAAATTAGAGTGTAACAAATGTCTGAACTGAGTTTGGAATGCACATTAACATGTAGTGATTCTTATGAAATATTTATTGAAAGATACATTTTAATTAAATAACAAATGGTTATTAGTAAATTATTTCACACAAAAACTACACAAATTTTACCTATGAACAGCATAGCCTGCTTTAGATGCTATACAGAGAATGAAGCCACTTCGCTTTTACTATGAGATTCTAAAACTGCACACTCACTCTCTCTCTTTCTCTCTCTCTCTGTGTGTTTAAATGACTTTCAATGGCACTGCTTGGCATTAAGAGAGCAATGCATAGTACAACAAAATGCTACACTTGGAAGAAAAAGGTGTATTGCTATATAAAGAAATAAAGAATACTATAAAGAAATAGTATATGATCATGAAATTAAAAACCACAGTATAATCCACAGCTAAGTAAGGGCAGAGTAAGACTCAGTGTGAAACCTTAATTTTGGCATCTCCTTGTATCTGAATGCTTACTGTTCTCTTAATGACATTCTTTGTATGGAATTTCCTAGGGTTTAGTTTGGTTTGTTGCTTGGTTAGTGAAAAAAGCCCTTTAGGGCTTCAATGTTCTGCTGATATGTCAGTTGTTTGGCAAAGCAATACTAGAACATGCTGCTCTATATACCTTAGGTGGTCTGCAGGATAGTGTCTCACCTACATATCAAAGGAAGTGCACAGAAAAGAACCCTTATCCTGGGTATATTAAAAGCTATACTAGTGGTGATGCCTTCCCCATCTGTGAAGTACTCAGTTCTTAATGGCTGAACAATTTTAGCTCAGACTTAAAAAACAAATCTTTAATCAAAAGCTGAAAACAGAAAGAAGACGACAAAAAGGTGGTCATTTCAGAAAGTCATGTTATATGTGTTTACTCCAGGTCTCCACAAATGTATATTTCTGGTCACCATGGTGACCAATTTTAGTAGCCTGCAGCCTCCCTCCTCTGCAGAAATGAACGAAGGAGCACCCTCTGGTGACCAAAAGTAAAATTGCTGGCACCTAGCTATAAGCCAATTTTGTCCACCCCTGGTTTACTCATTAGCCTGAAGTTAATCCCCAGCCCATTCAACAAAAGATTTTTACATTAAAGTCAATATATTTAAACACGTAAGTTCTTTGCTGAATAGAGATGGGATTATTCCAAAATTTAAAATTATGCAGGTGCTTACCGGTAAATTCTTTACTATACAAAGACTTAATTACTGAGAACTTCTAAACTTTTAAATTTCTTATCTAGTACATAGATATTAAATTTCAATAAATATTCCATGGAGAAAGGATCCAGTCTTCTCTTAAGAGCAAAATTTACCCCTCTACAGAAGCCAGAAAAATGCACCATTTGAACTCTAGCAGGATCTTAAATAAAAGCTAGATAATGCCTAAGAGTATGTCTACACTGCAAATCACAGCGTGTGATTGCAGCTTGAGTAGATGTACCCATCTAGCTTTGATCTAGTTAGCTCATGTCCCAAAACAGTGAAGCCATGGTAGCTCCAGGCTGTACAAGCTTGGCCAGAACTGGTGGAACTGGACTGTGCTGAAGCTCACATGGCCACAGCATTACTGCTCCAGGCCCCATGCTAGCTAGAAAAAGATAGCTCTGGTGTACCTACTCAAGCTGCAATCACATGCTGTGACTGCAGTACAGCATATCATAATGGCTTGGCTACATGGCACCACAGCATGTTCTCAAATTCACATCCCAATAGACCACTCTAATGTGCTGTGCTCCAACTGTCACCTGTAGACTGCTGGTGCAAACTAACAGGAACCTAGTTTGTGCTGATCTAGCTCAGGACTACATTAATACAGATGGTAATTTAGTTCATGCTGGTAGGGTCCGCATGGAACACAACATGTTGCAGAACGCTCTACAGTTCGCACTCCCAGAGACCACACTACACTACTGTGAAGACAAGCCCTTCACATTGCATTGACCCACTGCACAGAGGTGAATTTCACTCTAAATCTAAATACATATTCCTGTATTTAACATTGCAACAAAAATTAAGTTTTGGAAGTACTCGATTATGCTGAGGAATTTTAGAACTTTAAAATTAGGAAGGTAAAGTTTGCAATACAAGATCAGGTTAGCACCATCAAGTCCAGTATCTTGTGTCCAGTGGTATCCATTACACCTCATGTTTCAGAGAAAATTTAAAATCTCATAGTTGTGAAATCTTGCTCTTGAATAAAAATGTTGACCATATCCCATTGGCAATCAGCTTGTGCCCTTTGATGTGAAAGCTCCAATAATATTGGGTTGTCAAATCTACACATTTTGGTGATACAGGTAATACTAATGCAAATATTCAGATCTCCTTCAAACCCAGTCAAAATGTTTGACAGCTCCTCCTGCACCATTGAACGCCTCAGACTGACATGCTAAGTCAAAAGATGGCACATTTTATTTGATCTAAATGTTTCTGATATCTTCAGTGAGTTAATTGAAAATTAATCACTCCTGAAGAGGTAATAGTTCAAATGAGTTTAAAGACAGTGCAGAAAAAATGCATTTAACACTATTTTAAACAAAGAACAAGTGTAAAGCAGTGAAGGAGTAGTCAACACCCTGAGTTGTGTTCCCAATTCTGCCAGTTGACACTGCATGACTTTGGACAAATTGTTTAAATTTTCTTGTGTACCAATTTATCTGTTTATAAATTTGAGACTCAATCTTTGTAAAGTTCTTTAAGATACTTAAGGATGGGGCCCAAGAGATGCTACAATGTCATTTGTTGTTAAATAGTAAAAGGTAAAAAGACAGGCCTAATATAAAAGGCAATGACTTCCATGGTATAGATGCAAATAGATAAAACAGGGAGCACCCAAGTTGACTCACTTTTTTAAATAAGAAACCTGTATCAGCTCATCCAGTACATAAAATATAAAAAGCCACTGACTCACAAAGGTTGATTAGTTCCTGTTTGTTACAGGGGTTTATATGTAAGTTTACTAACCCTAATAAAATTAACTAGACTCAGACTCATGTCTACACTTGCTAAAATTAGTTCAAATTAGTTAGTTCGAACTAACTAATTCGAACTGAAAGCTCATGCGATTAATAAATCTGTTAGTCTTTAAAAGTGCCACAAGACTCTGTTGTCTTTCTACAATAGACTAACACGGCTACCCCTTTGGAATAATAATATTAGTTCATTCGAATTAAGTTAATTCGAACTAGAAAAAGTTAGTTTGAACTAAGCAAGTGCCATTCATGGCACTTGCTTAGTTCGAATTAGCGATCCCCATTCATTTCAATGGCCGGTTAGTTCGAACTAAGAAATTAGTTCGAATTAAGATGGCCACATTGGCTAATTCGAACTAGTTAGTTCAAATTAAAGCCTTACTTCTAAAGCCCTATTCAAAGTTATTAGTTCGAATTAAGGAAGCCCTTAATTCGAACTAACTAAAGCCTAGTGTAGCCATGGGTTTAGTTAGTTCGAATTAAGCTTCCTTAATTCGAACTAACTTGCCAATGTAGACATAGCCATAGACTTTAAAGTCAGAAGGGACCAGTACGATCATCTAGTCTGACCTCCTGCAAAATGCAGGCCTCAAAACCTCACCCACCCACTCCAGCAATAGGCCACCAACCTATGACTGAGTTATTTACCTCCTTAAATCAAGATTTAAGGACTTTAAGATAGTAACCACTATCTAGTAACCACTGCCAAAGGAGAAAGACTAGGATCATCAGTCAGACATCATGCTATATTTTGTTCCAATTGTAGCCTATTGATCGAGTGAATGGGAATGCCAATAAATACTGTTACAATAATTATTTAAATTAAAGTGTTAAAACAGCTATTTATGGGGGGTAGTAAAATTCTCTGTTGGAGTCAAAATCAATTGCTGAGCAATGATGCATGAGAGGCTAAAACCTAGAAAGATTACAGTATGAAAACAACAATAAAAAATGTGCATCGCCTGGCTATAAAACAGAACCCAGTAACGCTGCCTGAAATTTACCGATTAAAGCCCAAATAGCTTGACTGGGGCTGTTCAACTCAGAATGAAATTTCAATATTTTCCATATTAAATGGACATTTCTCCCTTTTTATTATGAGAATATTACTAGCATGTATTCATTTTTCAACAACTCCAAGCACAAACCCCATAAGTGCATATTAGGCTGGGGGAAAAAAAATAACAAAAATTAATAGTTTATCATTGATGCACTCTCATGTGGGTTTAAATAAAGGCCCTGCTCATGTGTTGTATTCACCAGTGGGTTTAGACCAATGTTTCTCAACTGGTGTGCCATGGAACACCGATGCTCTGCAGACATAGTGAAGGTGTTCTGCGACCAACCCTGACCCCTCCCCAATGTGGGGTGGCAGGGTGGCTGAGTGGGGTGGAGGGAAGGAGCAACACATCAAGCTAATGCGTGCCTTGGGGATTTAGAATACCCCAGGTTCAGCAAAGCTTCTAGGTGCGCGTCAGCATCCACTTCTGCATTGCTCCTTTGCTGTGGCTGGGGCATTTTAAATTTCCTGCTGCTATTACTGCTGGCATTGAAATCACTTGGATATAACTTACATGATAAAACTTTGACAAACCTTATTCCAAGACTAGACAAACTTTGTTTGAACATGTAGGCCCAAAATTCCCATTAAAACTTGAGTAATATCATATTCAATTTTTAAGTTGTGTGCCCGATCATTATGCATGTACTTTTAGAAATAAACATGTTATAGACGTAACATTGTATTTAATTTGGTTTCCTGAACCATTTTAACAGGAAGGCATAGGACGCAGATATTATGACAATTACAGAAAGTTTTCATCATGTTTTCCTTGTAAAATAATTAATACATTCAGGTGTTCCTCGGTCCACTCAAGGTTCAGAAATACTGGTTTAGATCCACCCAAAGCTAGAGGCCCACCATTCTTCAGTGGTGGAGGAGCCATTGAACCCAGGCTGAGCGTGAAAGGCACAACAAATTATAACACAGAGAAGGAGTGAAAATTAAAACTGAAATATGGGGCCGGGGGGGGCGGGGGAGGAGAGAAAGAGAGGGAAGACCGCAGGCAGAGAACCTCTGACAGTGCTCTCTACTCCTCAAAAACGTCTCAGGATTCAGTGGACACTGACCAGAGGAAACCTGCCCAGAGGTGTGATAGGATGAGGGCCCAAAAATAGGAGCCACGTCACAGAGCACAACCCTCAGCCAGCTTCCTTCTGGTATGATGGATAGCTATGTTGGCCAGTGCCAGGAGAAAGTTGACAAGGAGGTCTTGGTGAGAGGTTCTGGAGGAGCTGGAAGAGGGACTGCAACCTGACATACTCTGCATAGGTATGCACCAGGGTCTCCCTCTCGCTACAGAAAGAACATGTGCCAAGGTAGTAGGCGAATGGTGTCAAGTAAGAGCTGCAAACTGACATTCTCAGTAGGCTCTGTTCTCCATTCTGGTTCCAGAGTGGCCTACCAGGATTCCTTGCCCTCCTCTGGAATCAGCAGATTCTAACACTTTGTGTTGGTAGGACACGAAGGCAAGGGAGTGGATTATATGAAGCACGAGAGCATATGGATGTCTGTGAGTATAGTTTGCAGACAAAGCAGCTGGATGTCAGGCAGCCAACTCAAGTGGCATATTGGGGGCAGATGAGGAGGTTTTCAAGGAAGGGGCCCAGTGACAAATTCAAGAGGGCAGGGGTGAGCGGAGGGCACCATCCCACAGAGCATATGAGAAAAATTAGAGAGGCAGGAGGCAAGGCAGCCCTCACCTCCTGAAGCAAGATAGGGGATGTACAGGATGGCCAGCCCCATGCGCTGGCTAAGTGCCATGGGGCCCATGAAGTCCATTCAGTCACAGACCAGGAGTTCTGATTGTGGTGGCATCAGCCAGGACCAGCCTACATCACTGGACTCCCCCACCTGCACATGTAGGTTGTGTAACAGGGGTTGTGTGAGGAGGTGACCCCCTCTGTAGCTTCTATGGACCCAGTCACCGCAACTGGTTTCCAGGTCACTCAAATATACAGTCTCATTGAAACCAATTCAGCTCTACACAGCAGCAGAGAATAAGCCAACAGACAGAGGCAAAGGTGCAAGCCTTTGTTTGGGTCACAGATGAATTTGAAAGTTTTAACCCCTGAGCATGTCCCTACATCAGAATTCTCCCTAAAAGAAAAAACATCTACAATGCTCAGAAAAGATCCAAGATCATAATGGCTGGAAAGTTGCTGAGCGGGATTGAACATGGGAACAGTTATCTACAATGAAGCTTGCACAATTGCTTTATTTGTTACACCAGGTTCTAGTCAGGAGAGTGTATTTTCCACTTTTCACACATTTTCAACAAAACTCACTCCAAATTGTAAACAGACGTGGGAACAACAGACATTCCTGGGGCTGGAAAGCACATTTTATTATATATATTTTGTTATTAATAGTTTTTCCAGGGACTTAAAAAAAATGCAATGGGGCATATATGTCATTTACATAATTTCCTATTACTTAATCCCACTGTTTTAGTAAACATATCATGCCAGAAATTTGACAAAGTATTTGTTCATCAAGCAAAGTATCCTTCTGCACAGTCTGATGTCACGGTGTTTAATTGTAACCATATCAATTCAAGCTACTCTTTTTCAACATCCAATAGCATGTTACACTATCTTTGGAAGACATGGGTGAGGAATATTTCAAGACCATTATCAAATAATCTGTGATTAAATGTCATTAATAAAGGCCAGCACAAGATACAAAATTTGTATCCGCATGCAATCCTTAAAAGTGAACTGCAGCTATACGGCTGATATCTACAGGTTTGCAGGGCTCTAGTAACTAATGCTAGTTCAGTCAGCACCATCTTGTAGCTCTCTACCAAGATTTAGAAGAAACCAGGGGCATTTGAAATATCAAAACAAGACAATGTTCCAGTTTGGACTAAATCCTGCTCCTCTTATTCCTTAGAGTAGTCCCAATAGCTTCAATAAAACTTAGGGCACAAGTTGAATTTAAGTATTGTGTGGGTCTTGTGCGGCCTCTGAGTAAGGACAGAATTTCGCCCTTTCAGAATTACAGTTAGGCCTGAGATAGCAACTAGCCCTGCTTGTTGGTGACATGCTGTTTCCACTTGCCCTCCTCCATCCTGGCATGGGTATATACACCTCTCCACTGTCATTTCCACCTCATGCGTCTGATGAAGTGGGTTATAGCCCACGAAAGCTTATGCCGAAGAAAATCTGTTAGTCTATAAGGTGCCACAGGACTCTCGTTGTTTATGCTGTCTCCATATGCTTCTGCAATGGAGAAGTGCTTGTTCATGGGTAAAGTCTGTCAGCTGCATACACAGAAACACCAAGCTTAAATTGATTTTTCCTTTAACAAGAACAGCATTTGGCGCCCAGCTTATCTTCCCAGCTGCTTTCTTGTCTGGTTCTAGTATTTTCTGCTCTTGGAGATTTGCAGTGCCTGAGCATCCTTGATTTCTTTCATTTCTTTCCCATTTCAGTTTATACTATATATGATGTTGACAAGTCTCTTTTTTGCAATGTTTGGGCTAATTCAGTCCAGACCAGAGGCCCATACAAGCCCCCAGTATGACTCCGACAAGAAGTAAATTCTGCCTTCAAATGTGTTCACAGCACCATTGCCAGCCTACATAAAAATGGGGATGTTTCAGTGCACTGCACCTGCATGGGCCTTTTGCAGTAGGGTGAAATTCACCTGACCCTTTTTGTATTTTTAAAAATCTACAGTGTACAATATGCACAGCAAAGCCCTTCAGAGTGACAACATAAACCACAAAAGCCGAACTGGGGCAGTTTGTTACCACAATCCCTGGAGAGAAGTTCCTTGAACTATTTTGTTATGCCCACTAATTATTATTTTCCATACTATACAGTTACAATGTTTGAAGCAACTCTAATATATTCCAAAAGTCAGATAGCAATGGACAATACTGGTAGTCATATCAGTATGTGTGTGACTGTGGAGTGTCACATCAATATTAAGCTGCCTAACTATCTTATAATGTTGTTTGAACATCTAGAAACATTACAGACTATAGAAATATTAACTGGTGAGTCCAATGATACATTTAATAATGTTTCCTAGAATGTTGCTGTCTGAAAACTCACATGAGCACGGAGAGTATTTCATTCTTTGGTGTACCATAAAAAAAAAAAATAGGCAGAATGTCATCAGTATAGATTTCATACTGAATGACAACATCCAATAAAGTCCATCAAAGACATTGGGAGCAGAGGCATAGCCACAGGTGGGCCTGGGCCCACCCAGTTGGCCCTAAGACCCACCCACCTTAGCCCCCCTGGGAGCAGTGAAAACTTTGCCACCGAGGCCACGGGGCCGCCCAGCAACTGGTGCCCCAGCAAGCAGGGCAGAGGTGCCAGTGCCAACTTCCCTGCTCTGCTCATGGTCACTGGGCCCCACAGCTGTGAATGGAGCTGAGGTGCTGGTGCCTCTGCCCCGCTTGCAGCTGCGGCCACCAGCTGCTGGCTGGCCACACGGCTGCGGCAGTGAAGTTTGCGCCACAGCTGACCCAGGTGTGGTAGCTCTCCCCCTTCCTTGAGAGGGCAGGGAGAGCTTCTGGTCACATGACCTCTGAATGGAAGCAGGATGAGGCAAAATATGTCACATCTTGCAGTTCAGAGAGGGTGAAATTCGTTGTCATCCAGAGGACCAGCACACGCCCTATGTTAAGTGCTTAAGTGGTTCCTGGGCCTTATTCTGGATTTTAATACAAAATGAATTTCACTCCATGGTAAAGGCTTTAATATCCTCCATCCATCTAATCCAACTATTCTTTGGCCTCAGTTCAGCAAGCAGATGCTCTGCTTCAGCAGTGTGCTGAAGGGCATGTTTAAATCCATCCCTTTTCAGCAAATAAACACACTTAAAATTTTACATTATAAATTATTATTTTACAAATTCTGGGTGTCATTGCAGGCCACAGGAAGTAAATCCATGGACCACAGGTGGCCTGTGGGCCACATGTTTGAGACCCCTGGTCTACAGCCAAGCCCTAAAATACAACCACATCTGCTCCGATCCCTCATACAGAGACAAACACCTACAGGATCTCTATTGAACATTCTTAAAACTATACTACCCACCTGGGGAAGTGAAGAAACAGATCAACAGAGCCAGATGGCTATCCAGAAGTTACCTACAACAGGACAGACCCAACAAAGAAAACAACAGAACACCACTGGTGATCACCTACAGGCTCCGCTAAGAATCTCTCCAACACATCATTAATAATCTACAACCTATCCTAGAAGATGTTCCCTCATTCTCTCAAGCCTTGGGAGGCAGACCAATCCTTGCTTACAGACAGCCCCCCAACCATACACCATACACCAAGAACATTAACCCAGGAACCTATCCCTGCAACAAACCCCATTGCCAACTCTGCCCTCACATTGACTCCAGTGATACCATCACTGGTCCTAACCACATCAACCACGCCATCAGGAGCTCATTCACCTGCACATCTACTAATATGATATTGCTGACACATGATGGCATATGCCCCTCTGCCATGTACATTGGCCAGAGCAGACTGTCTCTATGTAAAAGAATAAATGGACACAAATCTGATATAAAAATGGTAACATCCATAAACCAGTAGGAGAACACTTCAATCTCCTTGGACATCCTGTAGCGGACTTGAAAGTTGCCATACTTCAACAAAAGAACTTCAAAAATAGACTTCCACATGCAACTGCAGAGTTGGAACTCATATGCAAACTTGACACAATCACAGTGGGTCTGAATAGGGACTTGGAATAGTTCTCTCATTACAAAAAGTAATTGTCCCTGTTCAAACATTCTCACCTTCTAATTAACTGTAGTGAATAGGCTTCATCTACCCTAACTGAATTGACTTTGTTAGCACTTGCACTCCCCATTGTATTGTTTCTCACCCTTGCAAGTGTATATACACCTTCTAACTGTTGTTTCCACTTCATGCATCTGATGAAGTGGGTTGCAGCCCACGAAAGCTTATGCCTGAAGAAATGTGTTAGTCTTTAAGGTGTCATAGGACTTTTGTTGTTTTTGCTATATAGAGACTAACACGGCTCCCCCTCTGGAAATAATTTATGAAATATTCACTCTCTCTTAGAGCACCACTTGTTGGCCATTGCCAGAGGCAGGACATTAAATTGAATGGATTATGGTCTAATCCAGTATGAAAAATCCTATGCAGTGCTGCATAGTAGAACAGAGACAAGATATAGGTCTTAAAATTCCTTCTGATCATTATTGATTGAATAATAATAATGGCCCAAAACCCAAAGACTTGTGAGTACCTTCTAAAAGAATATAAATCCCCACAAAAAGATGAATAAATATGGCCAAATAAGGAAGTAACGGCATTAAAATATTCCAAAGGGGTAGCTATGTCAGTCTTTAAATTAGATTTAAATGAAATTAGTTAGTCTTCAAAAGTGCCACAGGACTCCTTGCTTGTTTTGCATTAAAATAATGCACCACCAAGACCCCTCCTCAAAAAACAACACGCTCTTTCAAAATAGACACTAATTAAAAGGAAATAACTTTTTTCCTCCAAATGCTGACTCTGAATCACATTCTGGAGGAGGCACCTTAGCTTTTGAAGATGAATGAAATTTGAATGCACAAAAGAGTCATTTAAATAAATATAATAGTGATTTGTAGTCAATTCCCTGACAGTCACATAACACTGTCAGATGGCTACCAATCTGGATAAGAAATCTGTTCAATTAAAGTGGAAAGATCATTACAGATGGAATTGGCCAAAATAACACGAGGTATGGTATTAAGTGATAGTTTTTTAGGGGGTTTTTTGGGGGGGGGAATAGGATTTATGAAATCTGGGGAAAAAATAGGGCCAATATTTTACTTTGCATTGAGGCATGACAGGTTTTTCTGCCAACTGCGCCCGAGTACTTTGGAGATGCAATAACCCTTGACATACCAACTTCTATGGAAAGAAGAGTGGCTGGCTAATTTGATTTCCAATCCATTAATATTAATCTTGTCACTGAAATGTCAGTAAGTGTGACCTGTCAGCTTTGCCTCCTCTGCTGCTTTACATTTCTGTTTAAAATAGGGGCATTGAAATGGCTGCTGCAGCTCAGATTGCTGGAGTTATTCTCAAAAAGGCTTTTGTGCAGCCTGAACTAATGAGATGAGAACTGTGTTGAGGTTGAGCCAAATTCAGCCCTGCTGTATGTGAGCCCATTCCCCCCTATTGACTTCAGCGGCAATAACACATTTACAGCAGACCAGAATTTGGTCTATTTTCTGAAGGTTCTTGCAAGCATTATTTATTGTAATCTAAAGACACTATAATACATTAACTCCTGCCTACGCCAAGGGGATCTGCAGTGTAAAGATGAGTCTGTATGTATTGTTGTTTGTAGCATGACTTCAGTTCCTCTGACAGAAGGTGCTGTGGAAGTGTGAAGTACATTGAAGTGTTCTTTTAAAGACATAACTAGGTAAGAATGTCATTTTCCTATCACTCTCAAATATTGACTGTTTCCCCTCTCCAGTTTAACAGTAAGTCAGGAAATGCGCAGTCTGGTGCTAGAGAAATACATTAGCTGCAGAGTACTTAAGGGAAGTACTGTGACTAAAGTAATCCAATTTTACAGAGATGAACCTCTGTTTTACATCTTTCCTCCACTTGCTCACTGGGAGGAGCACAGTTCAGTGTTATGTTCCCTTAGGACTTACAAGAGCAATCCTTTGGAAAGAAAAATAGCCAAATAGCTATAGCCCAAAATGTTCTAATCATTTAGAATCTAAATTTTAAATGCACCACAAGCAGATCTTATTGAAAAAAGTGACTCCTGCAGCAAAAAAGATTCTAATGTTTGGTCTGAATTACCTGAAATCACACAGCTTTAGAAGTGGATTTTTTGGGATGACGCATCACTGTTACCCTGCAATCTTTTCTGGAGTGCATAGGATGAAAGCCTCAACATGAAGAATGCTACTGTACTGACAAGTGAGAGCTAGGAAATGTGTGATAAGGGGGAAGGGAAAGTATGCAAGGAAGAGTTAAATTTATTCATATGAAAAGAATAACAGCAGCCGTGTAAAAAAGCAATCCTGGAGGTCAGAAGCACTATTAATTCCTCACATCTCTAATTCACTTTTTCAGGAAATATGGCTGTATCTACATTAGACTTCGTGATTTGATTCCCGGATCTGCCAAATCCACAAGCAGTACAAAGAGGAATAAAAGCTCTTCCAAAGAAAATTCCTCTCCACAAGGAGCACTCCACAGGTAGAAACCTGGAGCAGCTGGCTCCTGTACTAGCAACTCCACCCACCTTACGTGACAGAGAGAGAGAGGCCTACTGGCAGAGGCAGCCTTAGCCTATCTGGGGCCCTGGCCCCAGCCCTGCCCTGCAGCCCCGGCACCCCACTCCAATGGTTCCGTCTCCCCATGGCTGGCCCCCTTTGCTCCGCCGAGGGCATCCAACCCCCTCCCACAGCCCCGGAGCCCAGGTGGGGGCCCTAAAGATGCTCTGCAGCCCAGGCACCGCGTGGCCGGTCCCCTCTGCAGCCCCAGTACCCTGCCAGGGGCCCTGAAAGGCAAGGGCCAGGGCAGGAGCTGACCCTGGCCCCCCTCCATGTGTTCTGCAGGGTAGGAGGCAGAAACAGCTTTTGTGATAGGCAAAGTGGCCCCTTGTTGCTCGGGGGGCTCTAGGGCTCTGTCTACACTGGCAAGTTAGTTTGAATTAAGGAAGCTTAATTCGAACTAATTTAAGCCTTGGCCACACTAGGCTTTCATTAGTTCGAATTAAGGGCTTCCTTAATTCGAACTAAAAAATTCGATTGCTTAGTTCGCACTAACCCTTAATTCGAGTTCGAATTAAGTCAGTGTGGCCATACTAGTTTGAACTAACTGCTTAGTTCGAACTAATCGGCAGATTGATCTTCCTGCAACTGACTAATTTGAACTAAGCAAGTGCCCTGCATGGCCATGACTAGTTCGAACTAGCATTCTAGTGGGGCCATGCTAGTTCAAATTAAGTTAATTGGAACTAACTAAAATTAACTAATTCGAACTAGCTTTTGTAAGGGTAGACATAGCCTAGGAGGGCATCTGCTTTGCCTACCCCAAAAGCCACTTCTGCCTATTGGCGGCAAGCTAGGGACTTGGCAGAGCTCTGCTGGGCCCAATTCTCCTTTGTCATCAGGTCACCATGAGTGTGTCTACACTTACAAATTAAGTCGACTTAAACCTGCTTAAATTGACTTAATTTAATCTGTGTCTACACTACACTTTCCTTAAATCGACTTAAACTGCTGCTTAAGTCGACTTAAGGAAATTTAAAGTTGACTTTATTAAACCTGGTTTAAAGTCGACTTTATTAAGTCAACTTAGCCAGTGTGGATGCAGATTAGCCCTAAATCGACTTTAAGTCAACTTAAAGGGCCCCAGGTCTCCCCCACTGCCCTCCCTGCCAGGGTGGCTGGCACAGCCAGAGCCTTGGCGTGCCCACCCACAGAGCAGGACACAGCCCTGCCCACCCCGCTCCTATGCCCTGCCACTGTCCCTGTCCTGCTCAGCCCCCATTGTACCAGGGTTCAATGGGGCAAATGCTGAACCCCCTGGCACTTTGGAAGGGGTGCCCCCCCTGCCACCATGGACCAGTCCCAGGTCCACCTAGCCCCTAGAAGTCAATTTAGGCGTTCAGTGTGGACACTCTAAGTTGATTTGGCAAGGTCCCCTTGAAGTCGACTTAATTTTATAGTGTGGACATGCTAAGTTGACTTAACAAAGTCAACTTAAAGTCAACTTTGTTAAGTCGACTTATTTGAACAAGTGTAGACATAGCCCATGGGACTTTAAGCCAGTGGCATACATTAGAACTGCTCATGGGAGCAACATTGGGAACATGGATGTAAACTGGCGGGCACTTTAGAGGAAGTCTAGATGACACCCTTTTTTAAATGGCATTAGCTACTGCATTTTGTGGCTACTAGTGTTCCTATTATTGTTGTCCCAGCAGTTCTCCCAGCAGTAGCAATGCTGGGGAGAAATCTAGAGCAAACAAGCTCTGTCCATGCTTCCAAGAAAGATCTTTAAAGGGGGCAAGAATCACAGCTGGGCTCATAAGACAGCACATGAAAAAGTTTGGGCTCCTGTGCTAGGAGAAAGGATTAACAGCCATAGCACGAGGCAGAAACTAGCCTCTTCATATCTCACAAAATTAACTCTTCAGTCTCTTTCAAGATGAGATTTGGGAATTAAAAACTCTATTAGATGGCTCACTATCAAGCTGGGAGGATCTAGTGATCCTGTAGAGGTCTCTCCTAGGTCTAATATTCTTACAAATTTTCATTAATGACTTGGATAATGGACTGGAAAGTTTGGATATAGAATTTGGGGATGGCACCAATCTGGGAGGGGTTGCTAGCACTTTAGAGGACAGGATTAAAATTCAACATGACTGTCAGGGACTGTGGCTCTTGAACCCTGGTCCACAGGATCAGATTAAGGCAGGAGCATTAGGGCTGCAGCCCCTGGTCCCAGCCTAACAGGAGATCCCATGGTCCCCCCCAAAAATCTGGCCTGGCCAGCTTGAATGGCGAGCTGCTGCTGCTTACCTTCAGTCTGCCTGCCCAGCCCTTGGGCTGGCTGGTCTGCTCACCAGCCACCCCAGGGGTGGGGCAGGAGTACCATGGCCTCTGACCCAGCCCTCCCCAGTCTCCAACTGCAACACTGGCTTGTGCCAGTCTGTGCCCTGCTCCCAACTCTTCCCCAACAGAGCAGCTCCCCTGCAAGCTCCCCGCCCCCCCAACCCCCCAGGACAGCTCTGGCTTCAGCCCTCTCCAACCTTCTCCACAGCACCAGCTGGTGTCCCAGCGCCCCTAGGCTTTGATCCAGCCTTGTCCACAGGGCTTTTAGAAGCTAGCAAGTTCCAACCTGCTATTGTAACTCCCACCAGAATGGAAGCCTGACAGAAGACTCCAGTCCTGGAATCTGATTGGTTCAAAACTTCTATATAAAGCCAATATAGGACCAGGAAGTTGTGTATGGAACTAGGAAATCCCTACTTAGGACCGCTTCCTCTGCAATACCTGCTCCTGGGTATCGAGCTCCTGACAACCTGACTCTTGGTTTTTCCCTCTGGGTTCTGACCTGACTGCTGCTCTGACCAATAGGTCAGACTGCCCACACCCCAGTTGTGATAGTGATTGAGAAATTGGAGAACTGATCTGAAATCAACAAAATGAAATTCAATAGAGACGAGTGCAAAGTCCCGTAGTTAGGAAAGAAAAGTTAAATATACAATTACAAAATGGGGAATAACTGTCCAGGTAGTATAACTACTGAACAGGATCTGATGTCATAATGGATCACAAATAAAATATGAGCCGAAAATGTGGTGCAGTTGCAAAAAGCTACTGGTCTGGGGTGTATTAACCAGGAGTATCATACGTCCCACTATACTCAGCATTGGTGAAGCCACTTCAGGTGGAGTACTATGTCCAGTTCTAGGCCCTACACTGCAAGAAAGATGTGGACAAACTGGAGAGTCCAGGGGACTACAACAAAAATGAGAAGATTGGAGAACTTGACCTGATACGGAAAGGTTAAAAAAAACCTAGGCATGTTGATTCTTGAAAAAAAGACAAGTGAGGGGGGACCTGACAGTCTTCATGTATGTTAAGGGTTGTTACAAAGAGCATCAATGTTCTCCAAGTCCATTGACAGTGGAACAAAAAGTAATGGCTTAATCTGCGGCCAAGGAGATTTAGGTCAGATCTTAGGGAAAACCTTCTAACTATAAGAATAGTCAAGCACTGGAATAGGCTTCCAAAAGATGTTGTGGAATCCCCATCATTGGAGGTTTTTAAGAACAGATTAATCAAAACACATGCCAGGGATGATATAGGCATACTTGGTCCTGCTTCAGCAAAGGGGAGCTGAACTAAATGACCTCTTGAAGGGCTGGAAAGGATTTCATTCTTATGATTCTATGTCCCAAAAGGCACAGTCAAACAAGAAGGCAATATTGGTTAATAAAATCCAACCTGGTATTAGAGGGAAAGAAATGAAGCTATAAAAAATGAATATACAACAAACGGCAAAAAGAAGCTGATAATTAACATAAATCAAAAGCTAGGAATTGTAGAAAAATGATATGGGAAGGAAAGAGAGAAGACAAATCTACAGCCAGAGTTAATGACAGGAAGGTGGTTTTTAAAACTATATTAAGAACAAAAATAATTCCAAGAATGCCATTGGGTCATTACTAGATGAAAATGGTAGAACTGATGCAGAAAAAGGCAGACATGTTCAATAAATATTTCTCTTCCATATTTAGTGGGAAAAAGATGTCATGTAGCGGTGGCAATACTCTTTCAATTCCAGGAGAATCTCAGGAGAATGTTCAACAGCAGCTACTAAAGTTAATAGCTGCTTTAAATTGTCTAAAGTTAGATCAGCAGGCCTAAAAAACGCTCGTATTTAACAGTTTCAGAAGAGCAGGCTAAGGAGCTTGCTGGCTTGATACTGATACTCAATATGTCTTGGAACACTGGAAAAGTTAATGTTTTGCCATTAAAAAAAAAAAAGAGGTACATGGGATGATTGAAAGGCATTTGATTTGGTACCACATGACATTTTGATTAAAATTAGAATGGCAGAAAAATCAATATAGCACAAATTAAATGGATTAAAAGGTGGCTAACCAAAAAGCCTTAAAATTTAATTGAAAAGGGAGAATTATCTACATGTGTGCTTCCAGTGGGGGCCTGTACGGATCAGTTCTTGCCCTACACTATTTAACATTTTTATCAGTGACCCAGAAGAAAATATGGAATCACTGATAAAAGTTTGCATGATACAAAAATTGGGGGAACACCAGCTAGTTTATATCCATGATGACAGCTCACTGATACAGAGAAATCTGGATTGTTTGGTAAGCTGGGTGTAACCCATATGCCACTCTTTGAGAGACCTACTGAGGGTGGGTTACTGTTGCTGGGTGGATTAGCTACCCACAACCAGAAACTTCTGGAAGCAGGGAGTGGTAGCATTTTGAGCATGCTCCACAGGGTTCCCTGCTGGTGTGTCCTGGTGTGGTCAGTCAGATGACATGAGAGCAGCAGTCTGTGCAGACAGCAGGCAGGAGCTGCTCTGAGAAGAGCCCATGTGCTCAGTTTTCAGGAGAGAAGCTGAGCCAGGAGTGAACAAGATGTTTTCTCCCTGTAATGGAGTCATCTGCAACAGACCTTGCAGACATGCATATGGGACTGAGGGCTGGTTGCAAAGGAGAAGGAAAAGCCTGCATGGAATGCTACAGAGGATACCAGCAAAGGAAAAAGAGGACAGCTATTTCTTGCCACTCAAGCCTCTACACTGGAACAGAGACTGTAGCTGAGAGTTGGGTGAACTCCACCTGGACTTTGGGACTCTTGGGTATCTTTCCTGCGGGGTTTTCTGGAGGGATTGTTCTTGGTTAATTGTATTTTGTTTTCTTAGGACAAGGTTTATTTAGTTAGTAGTTAATAAAGTTCATTGTTATGTTTGTTTTTAGTAGTATTTTAATGTGGGAGGGTAACTCTGAGCAATCTTTGCTGTGAGTCCTGTACAGACTGGATCCTGGGTCTCCAGCTGCTTTCTCCATAGGGATTGGGATTGATTTCTGTGAGGCACTCGAGAAGAGCAATTAAATGAATTTTAGCCCACCCGAAGGTTACATGGGCACAAGCAGATAATATGTACTTTAATATGACTAAAAGTAAACACTTCTAGAAACAAAGACTAAATTCATACTAATGGGGATTCTATTTTGGGATTATGATGAATATTTAACCGATCATGAGGTCCCAGTGTGACCCCAGCCCAAAGTGCTAATGAGAGCCTTTTATGTATAAACAGGTAAGATTAGAGAAGTAAGAAAGAAAGATTAGAGAAGTGAGATTAGAGATTAAGTAAGATTAGAGAAGTTAATTTCCCTCTGTATTTAGCATGGATGCAAGTGCTGCTAGAATTGTGTCGTCCTGATGTTCACAATTCAAAAAGGATATTGATAAACTGGAAAGTTTCCGAGAAGAGCCAAAAAAAGAGTGATTCAAATATTAGAAAACATGCTTTATAGTGATAGATGCCATAGCTCAATTTAGTTTAACAAAGTGAAGGTTAAATAGGTGACTTGATTAGTCTGTAAGTACTTACATGGGGAACAAATTGCCTAACCAGGCGGAGGCACAGATCTGGGGCAGGATGACCCACCTGGAAGGGGGTTTTGTGACCCCTCTGAGAATCCAACCCCCACCCTCTACCAAGCAGGGTAGGTTTCACCTCCCCCCCCCCTTTATTCTGATCAGTCAACAATCAGGCTCCAGAGAGTGGTTGGGGGTTCCAACCTAGATGCCCATGTTACACCTATTCAGATGGGTACACATTTCCCTGCTGTGACAACCTAAGGGGGAAGGGGTGAAATCTACCCTAATTGGAAGAGGGTGACAAGAGGTGATCTTAGAGGGATCGCATGCCATTCCTTTGCTTCCAAATGTCCCAAGGGTTGGTCTTAATGCAATAGGTGGGCAGGTCCTGACAGGGCAGGGGTGGTGGGGGCCAACATTTGATTGATTGTAGGCTCCTTGTACTAATGCACACAAACAACTTGAATTAATTGCCATACAGGATGGTAAGAGTCTTAGGGTGAAATCCTGACCCCAATGAAGTCAATGTAAAATTCCCAAGATTTTACCCCTACAGTTTAGCAGGATGAAGGAAGTCAAACATATATGGATGAGAGAATCCACAATACATACACGCATGCCTATGACAAACTCCTTGTTCAGTGGCCAATTAATTTGCATATGTGAGCCTCTGTTTCAGTTCTTGGTATGCTCCACTACCTTGGTGCACCAAAGTCTGTAGTATTTCAGAGTGCATAGCACCTGAATTAGAAGGTTCTTGTAATTAGTCAAACTGCATTTTCATGAGTTCTCATACAATGAGTGTTTGCCTTTGGAAGTATTTCTGCCAAACATTTTCTTAAGAGTCAAGTGATTTACTCAACAGGAAAATGCTACTTGACATTCAGTGGATGTCCACTGCCTTGCTAAAACATTTGTCTAATTGGCCATTATTTTCAGATTTATGCTTGTGAAAGAATGTCTCTTTCCTACCCACCATAGGCTAGGATTGTCAGAGGTCACAGATTCCAAGACTTCACCCTACCTCTGCAACTTCCTCAGCTGCAGCTGCCAGTGGCTGTGTCTGTGCACTCCTCCCTTCTCTCCCCACCCCACCGTGGCTCTGGCCAAGACTAGAGTGGCATGCTCTCCTCCACCGCTTCGGCCAGGGCTGGAGTCAGGGCCGTGTGCTTCTATGGCCGGGGCTGGAGATAGGAGTGTGTGCTCCCCCTCAGCTGTGATGGGAGTTATGATCTCCCTGGCCCTGTGGCTGTGAGGGCTGTGTACCCTCCCTTCCCTCTCTGCTTTGGCCAGGACTAGAGCTGTGACCATCCCCACTCCTCTTCACTCTTTCATCTGAGTCTGAAGTTGGGTCTGCATGGGCTGTATATCCTCCCCTCTACCGCCAGCTGCAGCAGTGAGGTTCTGGCTCTCCATCCTGCCTACCCCCACAGAGGGTTTCCAGCTGTCATTCCTCCTCTCACCCCACCCCCCAGTTGTTTTTAATAAAAGTCACAGGCAAGTCATGGGCTCCCATGAAGTTTGTTTATTGCCCACGATCCATCCGTGACTTTTACTAAGAATAACTATAAAACTTATCCAGAGATGAAGTATCCCTATTTATGGAAACTCCCCTGGGATTTTGAACTTCTCCATTGCTGTAACTGCACGGTCAACTAAAGACATGCAAGTCTCTTGTATGGAAGGTCTATTAGCACTTGCTTCTTCAGGAACTTGGAGTTCGGTGGCTCTAAAGGGTCAAGTTCAGAGGAACTAATTTTTGGAACGATCTACAGAAGTATTCTCTTGCCTGTAATTCACCATTTGGTTACAGTGGCTTGATGCTGCCACACAACAGAGTTGGTAAAGCAACAAGGTTCTGTATTTTTTTTTTTAACCTGCACGGGAGAATTATGAAAGGGTACTTTTGATGGACCACCAGTAGGTGAATCACAGGTGAAGCCATAAGAATGATTTAAGCATTACGCCACATCAAATCTCATGACAAGCTGCTGCCAAGTGGAAATTTTAGCTCCAAGTTTGGCCACTCTGTTCTATTTAGGCTCTTTTTAGTGTGCATAGGGGTAGTTAAGCATTTAAGAATGGCATTTTAAGAAGACAGCGAGGCAAGCAGAGAGCTATCTAAGCTACCCAGCACTGAAATGCAGAGATGATGTAGACACCTAAGCAACTGACCTGGTGCACCAGGGCAGAGAAAGACACCTCCCTCTCCTTAAGATCCTCTACGAAGATCCTATTTCTACAGTTAGGCTCCTAAGGCAGAGTCTATTGCTTAAGTTGCCCATGCCCTAGGTCCCAAAACAACGTCTCTCTCCTGCTCAATAGTAATTACTCACCCAGTGCCCCAGGATGAAACTAGTGCTGGGCTGCCCTCCCAACCTATCAAATGCCTGCATCCATCCTTCCTGCTGTAGGATCTGGACACACCCAAGATCTGATACCTGTCAAAGCACAGCTACGGGATCAGTTCCTGATGGCAAGATAGGTGCTCCAGATTTACCTAGTTTAAAAATCCCACTTTGGAGCTTCAGCCTGAAGTAGGGCTCTAAGCAGTATGGAGGGACATCAGCACTGAAGATGCTTTGAAAGTACACTTTCACTGGTAGACAGAGACACCCAGGGGGGTTAGGCAGTGCCCAAGATGTATCTTGAAAGTGTCACTAGCACCACATGGTGGATTCATGTACCTGTTTGTTCAGGCACCTAAAACCTTACAGGAAAGTCTAGTCGCAAGGGACTGTTGAGAACCTCACCTTGAATAACCAAAATATACCAAGTTCTAGAAACAGATGGTTGTATTTAGTACGAGTTCAATGCTATGATATCCTAGTCAAACCAATACACTGAACCAGAAACATGTGCCTTATCCAGGGGTGATTGCTTTTCTGTGGCAGTAATGAGAACCAGATTAAAAAAAACAGCTGGTCTCAGGCACAACAGATGAGAGACATTGACAGTGGAAGTTTGGATGAAGTCGAAAAATTGTGCATCAGTTTGGGAGGCTTGTACGCAAGGGAGAGAACAACTGAATTTGGTTGTCTTACTAAATTAAACACAAATATAAGTTATTGTGGAACAACAAGGTTAAAAAGGATTTTAAATATTGGAGTAAGAATGGGTTTTGTATGTGCCGGGGTAAAAAAAATGCAGTTGTGGCATTTAGGTTTAATTTCTGAAATTTCTTACCAAATCAGATAAAGCTATTTCTAGACTTCATCTTTTAAGATGTGTCCTGCCCTGTGGGGGGGTACGCCAGGCTCTGGCTGTCCAAGCCACCCTGGCAGGGAGGGCAGTGGGGGAGTCCTGGAGCCTTTTAAGTCAACTTTAAGTCAATTTAGGGCTAATCTGCATCCACACTGGCTAAATCGACTTTATAAAGTCGACTTAGCAAGTAAAGTCTACTTTAAACGAGGTGTTATAAAGTCGACTTTAAATTTCCTTAAGTCGACTTAAGCAGCAGCTTAAAGTTGACTTAAGGAAATTGTAGTGTAGATGCAGATTAAATTAAGTTGACTTAATTTGTAAGTGTAGACGCACCCTCAATTAGTTGGTCTGTTTTGTTCCATCTTTTGTTTGTCCATCTGTTTTGTTCCATCTTTAAGAAAATTTGAAGACAAGCTGGCAGTCCTATTGCCAAAGAAAGGAACATTCCTAGTACTGACAGATTGTCTTGGTACATTATATGCAAAGTCCCACTGTAACATACAGATTTTTCCAAGAAGGTGATTCTTTGACAGAAAACCATTTCCCAGTTTCATACAAGCCACAAATAAAGTGGCTCCATAGTTTAACATGTTTTGGAGGGAAAGTAACCTTTTGATGCTGCACAGAAAATGTGAATATGTTAGTCAGTTTCTAGCTAACGGATCACTGCTGTTGCTGTCTTCTTCCCATTTTGACTACATATGCATGATTAAAAGACTTTCTGGTTTCCAAGACCCAACTCAACATATACAGCCAATTATCTTTTCTCCAGGTCCCCAACTACGTTTCATTATTGCATTTATAGTTTCTTATTCAGGAATATGAATAATTTGTGTACTGCCTCCTAAACCCAAGAGCATGATCATGCATCTCCAGTGTGCTCTTGTTGCCAAAAAGGCCAATCGCATTTTGGACTGCATCAGTAGGAGTATTGCCAGCAGATCAAGGGATGTGATTATTCCCCTCTATTCAGCACTGGTAAAGGCCACATCTGGAAGACTGTGTCCAGTTTTGAGCTCCCCACTACAGGAAGGATGTTGACAAATTAGAAAGAGTCCAGCGGAGGGCAACAAAAATGATTAGGGGGCTGGGGCACATGACTTACAAGGGGAGAGTGAAGGAACTAGGCTTATTTAGTCTGCAGAAGAAAAGACTGAGGGGGGATTTGATAGCAACCTTCAACTACTTGAAGGGGTGCTCCAAAGAAGAAGGAGCTAGGCTGTTCTCAGTAATAACAGAGGACAGAACAAGGAGCAATGGTTTCAAGTTGCAGCTGAGGAGGTCGAGGTTGGATATTAGGAAAAACTTTCTCATTAGGAGGGTGGTGAAGCATTGGAATGGGTTACCTAGAGAGGTGGTGGAATCTCCATCTTTGGAAACATTTAAGGCCTGGTTAGACAAAACCCTGGCTGGGATGGGAGTGGTCCTGCTTTTAGCCGGGGGTTGGACTAGATGACCTCATGAGGTCACTTCCAACCCTAAGGTTCTATGATTCTATGATAAATCCCTTGGTTTAATGCATGAACAAACATGTATTAGAGTAGTTTTAGTTATTCCTGTCCAACTGTAGCACTTCAAAATTGTAATTGCACGTTGTTGGCTTTTATCCCTTGGGAAATGGCTACAAGAACCAGTGTGATCCTCAGCTGTATAAACAGGGAAATATCAAGTGGGAATTTATAGATGGTATCACATCGGTCCTCAGCATTTAATGAGCCTTTAATGAACTACTTTTTAATTTAATTTAATGACTTCACCCACAAAAGCTCATGTGAAAAGTAAATTTGTTAATCTTTAAAAGTGCCACAGGACTCCTTGTTTGTTTTAGTTAGTTGGTTGAATTTAAACTACCAGTTACAGTGTGTAGTTTGTTGTAGTTACTTGCCTTGCTCTTATTAATTTCCCAGGCATCATCCTATATGGAGTTTTTGAGGAGGCATTTCAAGGAAGCCTGGATAATGGTTTTACAGATCAGTGGATTACATCAGGGAGAGCATTTGGGGCTGCATGGAGAAAAGCATCTGTGAGCTTTTGGGAGATGGCAATTGAGGCTGCACTACAGAGAGGCATGAGGAATTTAGGGTCTATCTTCTCTTCTCCTTTCCCCCATTAATTTCCTCCTCCCTTACAATCCTAGACAGTGAATTATTGTGCAACAGAAAAATGGAACTAACATGACATGCTGCTTATTTTATTAACTCTTTGCTTTAGGCTTTGCCCATTTCTGTCTCTATATTGTATGCTCTTTGAGGGAGGCTGTGTCTTCCTGGGTGTACATACAGCATCTAGTATTAGATCTAGGTAAACAGTTTATTTTTTGATTAAGTGGTAATGCTGAAAAAAAATAAAATAGTTTGAATTAAACCAAATCTGAAGTTTTTGGTGTCTCAAAGAAATCCCTTTTGGGTCTGTTCCAGAATGAGGATTTGAACCTGGACTTCTAAAATATCCATGTGATTGGGTAAATTCCTGTAAAGGGTATAAGGAGTAGAGGGAATCACCACCACCACATCCTCTTCTAGCCATTTTGTGACTAGATAAAACTTTGTCTCAAAGTCAAATAGTTTTGAGTCAAACAAAATAGCTTTTTTTGTCAAATTGTCTGAAAAAATTTGCCTAGCTCTATGGTTCTCAACCTTTTGTGGATCTTGGCAGTGTGTCATGACCCTACAGGACACACGAGCCCCGCAGGTCGAATCCAGCCATCTCCCCAGCTCTCTGCTACACAGTAGTGTGTCCCAACAGTGGTTGAGAATGGCTGCTCTAGCTAATACAATGGTTCCATAAAGGCTGGTTTCACTGGGTGATACTACAACACAAACAGCGACTGTTCAACATTCATATAAAAATTCCTGAATCAAAATACCCAAAAGTTTGGTTACAGATTTGATTTATAAAGATCTGTGGTGGATTTCAAATGCCATTGTACACAAGTGAAAAACCTTCATTTCTTCTTCTAAAATGACATAACTAATCACACAAAGGCAGCAAAAACTTAGTAGGTAGCATATAAAAAAAGTCAGGGGCATTTTCTGGACTAAGACAGGGCAGGCACATCATGGTTGATACAGCTTCCCACCTGCCCTACTGCATATCTCCTCACTCTAGGGCCCCCATACATCATAGTTTTGGGCCACCAAGTGGACCAAGGTGAACTAAGTTATCCTTTCCACACACACACACACACAAAAGGAATTTTAGCATATAAGAACACCAAGATTTCCTGAAAAAATTAAACAAGATTTCTGAACCATGAATTGTAGTTCTGTGCTGCTTTTCTCCATACAAAACATTCCCATGGAGAGTGATGCTACCACTGTAAGCTGTTTCAGAGCAACTAATATTGCATCCTGCTCTCCCTCCCACTTTATCCATGGCTTGTGAAACCATCTATAAAACTAAAAGTGTGCCTTGCCATTTCAACAAAAAACAAATTCCTAGAGAATCATTTTCCTGTTGCATTGATTTGCCACGCACAGCCAGAGAGGAAAATCAGAGTACAATTCCCATAATCTAGGCATGACACTACTAGAGAGAAAATAAGCATTGTTATAGTGTTTTTCATATAGACTCACATCAAACTGCTTTACAGAGATGGGAGAAAGGGAGGTGTCTGTTTCTCTGTAGCCAGGTCCTAGCTGACAAAGTAAGCAAGGGAATCTTTTATTGGACCCACTTCTGTTGATGAGAGAGACAAGCTTTTAAGCTATAGAGCTCTTCTTTAGGGCAGACAAATTAGTCCAATAGAAGATATTGCCTCACCCACCTCATCTGACAACTTGGGACCAACCTGCTACAACACTACGTATAACAATGGAAGATAAGCCAGAGACATAACAAGGAATTCTAAGCACTAGACCAGACTGTCGTGGGGCAGATCTGGCATGCCCTCAATTTTGTTAAGCATAAAGAATATATTTCAGCCCATGCTTAGAAACAGCCATTTTGGAAAAAAACAAAAATTTATACCACAATAAAATCAAACTACCCAGGACATGCAAAGTATACGAACTAGATAAAATATTTACCAAATACTCATTGCAAGTACTAGAATTCAAGTGTAACAAATATTGATTGGATATTACTGTTGATGCCCCTGGCTGCATCTGGGGTTGCGCACTGGGTAACTTGGGGGGGTGGAAGGCCATAGTGTCGATGAAGCCCCTCTGCTCCAGACTCAGACACAGCTGGGACACAATAACACCAACCATATAAGGATGTTCCTCCGGTTTCAGGAAGCAAAGTAGATAACAAGCCTTGAAAGTACCAGTGGAAATCGGTCAAAGTTTGCACTCTAAGAGAAGGGGGAGAGTACTTCCACAGCTTACAAGGAGAAAAGTATTGAAGTAAACAGCCTGTCTATATAAGGGTCACTGCAACGGGCATGGGGTGCGCATGATTTGAGACGTGCCTGTCTCCGTGTGCCTGCTTGAGAACTCAAATAAATCTTAGTGTTCTTCTCCGCCCCAGTGTGGTTATTGGTGCTGCGCATTCCGGGCAACGAACCCCAAACTGTTGCTAGCCCCAGCCCGTCCTCGGGCATCCCACCTGCAACAGTTTTGGTGACCACGAAGGGACTTCAGGGGCTTCAAAAAGCCTTGCCCGGACCCCTCCGAGAGCCAGGGCAGCCGCTACCGCTTCGATGCCCACGCACGCACTGGCATGTTGCCGGAGGGCCTCGTTGCGTGAGCCTGCCCAGCCCAGTGGGCACTACGGTGCAACGCACCTTTGGTAAGGGGAGAATCACTGGCAGAGGGTCGGGCGACGGTGTGGAACCGGTCCTTTTATGGGTAGGACTAATCCGTTTGGTGGTAAGTCCGTTTCCCTGGGGATGCCCAGGGGTAGTCCCAGGAAGGTATGGGGCAAGGACAAGGAAAGGGCCCGGGGTATTGTACCCCCGTGAAATGCATTCTGTTAAACTGGAAAGGTTTGGGGTCAGACCCCATGACTAAGAAACAACTGAAAAGGTTTTGTTCTGTTGATTGGCCACAGCATCAGCTAGGGGACCAGGATCAATGGCCTCAGGGGGGCTCCCTTAATTATAACACCATTCTCCAGCTTCTTTTGTTTTGCCAGCACACCGGGAAGTGGAATGAGCACATGTACGCCCAGCTGTTTATGGCTCTACGGGACCGAAAAGAGCTGTTGCGGAAATATAGTCTGGTCGCGACCGAGTCGGAGGCGTCTTCGAGCAGACCATCCCCTCCCACGGCTGTAATGGCGGAGCTGGCGCCCCCTTCGGCCCCGATACCCGCTCCAGTTAGGGATGAGGGCCCCAGAGATCAGGGAGTGGGGGGCCCCTGGGCATGTACCCTCTTATAATTGAGACTGCACTCTCTCGTCAAGGGGATGACAATCGACTGGCTACAACCATGCAGGTCTACACCCATGTCCCCTTTAACCCGGTGGACTTGGCCGCCTTCAAGGCACAAGCCGGGGACTTTTCAACTAACCCCAGTCGCTTTATGTTCATGTTTGAAGGGTGTCTGGCAAGTCACAAGACAGACTGGGACGACTGTAATATCCTCTTGAGAACCCTACTGTCCGAAATCGAGAGGCAACAGGTAATTGCTAAGGCTAGGGAAGAGGCATAGCAAAGGCATAAAGCAAACCCAAATGATGCCCCGACAGCCCCGAATCAAGTCCCCTTTGTAGATCCAAGGTGGGACCCTGTAATTTTAGAGACTGCCAATCGGGCCTACTCTCTCCGAGAAGACGAGAAGGACAAACGGCAGGTAAAAGTGATGGTAGCCGCAGCTACGGCTAGTGACTCCAGAAGAGCACCGGAAGGAAGACCACCCAGAGGGCGAGGACGAGGTAGGCCAGGGCCCATGGAGCGGCGGTTGGGGCGAAACCAGTGTGCCAGGTGCCAGAGAGAGGGGCACTGGAAGAACGAGTGCCCAGACCGGGAGGTGGCCCCCATGATGGAGGTGGCAAGTCCTGAGTAGGGAGGTCGGGGAGGACGGCAGGGCCCACCACCTGAACCCCGTGCAAAGATGAGGATGGGCAACTCAGAAATAAGTTTTCTAGTGGACTCGGGGGCAGCTTGGACGGCGGTCAACCAACCATTAGACCTGCCTGTCAAAGATTCCTTAACTGTAATTGGGGCAACCGGGAAAGGGGTCAAGTGCCCTGTCTATGACCCCACAGAATGTACTTTGGGGGACAAACATATTTCCCATCGCACGGTTTACCTCCCCGACTGTCCCACCCCTTTACTGGGACGGGACCTCCTCTGTAAGCTGGGAGCCACTCTGCATTTCCCACAGGACGAAATCACTCTTAACCTGCCCCCAGAGCATGCCTGGCTCATGGTAGTGGAACCTCAGAAAAAAGCCCAAGAAGCCCAGGAGTGGGCTCACTGGGAGGACCAGGTTTATCCCCTAGTGTGGGCCACAGAGGCTCCCGGGAAAGCCTCTCACATTACTCCGGTTACAATCCAGTTCCTCCCAGGGAAAACCCCAGTGAGAATCCGCCAGTATCCCATACGCCAATAAGCGGGTTAACATCTTCACCGATTCCAGGTATGCTTTTGGGGTACTGCATGCCCATGCAGGGCTATGGAAGCAGCGGGGGATGCTAACAGCCCAGGAAAACCCCGTTAAGTACGGCCCACAGATCCTCCGTTTACTGGCAGCCGTTCAATTGCCTGCCAAGGTGGCTATAGTACACCACCAGAGGGAGGATCAGGACATAACTCGGGGAAATGCCCGACCTGACCGGGAAGCCAAGCGCGCAGCCTCCACCTCCCCCTTAGAAGAAACTGCCCTAGTGGGCGCTCTCATCCCAGCCCTAGAAGATCTCCCCCGTCCGGTCTACTCACAGCAACTACTACTCTGCAACTACTCTACTCTGCAACTACAATGGAAGCTACACTCTCCCTGGAGACCCCAGGCCAGCGGGGTTGTTGAACGGACTAATCAGACCCTCAAGCGACATCTCTCCAAAATCTGCCAAGAAACCACCCTTAAGTGGCCGGATGCCTTGCCGCTGGCCCTGCTTCGGGTTCAGGTACTGCCCAAGGGAAGGTTGGGTTTAAGTCCCTTTGAGATCCTTTTTGGATGGCCCTGGCCAATGAATGGTGCCCCAGTTCCACTAGGGGAGTGGGTCTTAGGGGAGACAATGTTATCTAAATACTTGTCCTCGTTGTCTGCTGTTCTGTCTTCTCTTCACAGGTTTGTGAAAGATGCTCAGCCTGTTCCGCTAGAAACCCCGGCTCACTCGCTCCAGCCTGGAGACTCCGTCCTCGTCTGGAGCCGGAAAGACGAACCCCTCCAGGAGCAGTGGAAAAGACCCTTTACAGTTCTCCTGGTTACCCACACACCGGCGAAGGTTGAGGGACATAAGAATTGGATCCACTACTCCCGGCTGAAGCCAGCACCCCAACCTCAGGATCAAGATGCGTGGACTGTGCAACCTTCTAAGGAGTTGGACAATTTGGACTATGGACTGAAATCATTGTTTAAACGCAATCCTCGCTGAGTGCAAGTATAACCCCCCCCCCCGGGTTTTACCCGGGATGACCACAAGCTTTTCAGTTTCCAAAATAATTGTACTATGAGCATTGTGTACCTTCTCCTCACAGGATTAGTTCTTTGTATTTGCTGTCTTTTATTTTTAGCCTGCTGTAAGGCTGTTTTGGCCCACCTTTGTGCTTCCCCCCCCCCCCTCCATTCCAGCCTTGTATGCACAGACCGAGCCTTCCTCTGAATTGAATTCATTGCTGTCACAGGAGTATGAGAGGACTCAGCTTTCTAGAATCTGAGCCCTCCCAAAGGGGCGGACTTGTTCATGCCCCTGGCTGCATCTGGGGTTGCACACTGGGTAACTCGGGGGGGGGTGGAAGGCCATACTGCCGATGAAGCCCCTCTGCTCCAGACTCAGACACAGCTGGGACACAATAACACCAACCATATAAGGATGTTCCTCCGGTTTCAGGAAGCAAAGTAGATAACAAGCCTTGAAAGTACCAGTGGAAATCGGTCAAAGTTTGCACTCTAAGAGAAGGGGGAGAGTACTTCCACAGCTTACAAGGAGAAAAGTATTGAAGCAAACAACCTTTCTATATAAGGTCACTGCAACGGGGGTGGGGTGCGCATGATTTGAGACGTGCCTGTCTCTGTGTGCCTGCTTGAGATCTCAAATAAATCTTAGTGTGCTTCTCCGCCCTGGTGTGGTTATTGGTGCTGCGCACTCCGGGCAACGAACCCCAAACTGTTGCTAGCCCCAGCCCATCCTCGGGCGTCCCACCTGCAACATTACTAAAATCTGCACAATGGCCAAAATTTTCAAAAAACATGTGCCTGAGGTCCAGCTCCTAAATCCCTATGTAGATGCTACCGTGGCCTGATTTTCAAAAGTGCTGAGCACCTGACTGTGGTGGGAGCTGCTGGCTCTTGAGCACTTCCAAAAATCAAATACCAACCTCCAAATATGTATCTAGCAGCTCTGCTTGAAGCCACCATTTTTGCCAGTCTTGGTTACTGTTTATATCTTATGTAAGTATCTGTGCTTTGTACCAAGCATATTGTTTGAGCTAAATGAGTAAAAAAACAGGAGTAGGATTTCAAAGGACTCAGTGCTGACCTGATTCTCTCAATAAGAATTTTAAAAAGGGCACAGAAAAGTGTGGAATGAGTATTAGAGAGCTTCCAATTTACTGATTCTTGGGACCAGTCCTGTCTTTCATGCTACCTACAACTGCCACTGGGTACAATGAGTTTAAGGCTTAATCTACACTTGGAAGTTCATTTAAACTAAGGCAGGGTGTGAATTAAAAGCACAACAGCTGTTCCTGAATAACTCCAGGTGTCAACATCATTAGGGTTAGTCTATGTTGCTAAGCATTTATTGTGACTAATCTGGCAAAGCCCCCTACATCAGCTTATACTGGCAAAATGTTATTTTCTGGCAAGACTTGACCCACCTCCAATAGGTGGGAAGGAGGGAGAAGACTTTTGCCCATATAAACCACATGAACATGGAGAAGTTTCCTGGAACAGCGGTATCAGTTAGGTGTGTTTTTCTACACTCAACTGACATAGCTATGCCAGTAAAACTTTATAGGTTAGTGTAGCAGTGGGCAACTGTCCTTGTGCCTTTTGCCATAAAGGTAACACTCCCCTTCTTGGTGCAGACACCCGTGCTCTTTCTTTGCAGTGAATAAACCCACATTCCAGACAAAATTCAAGCCTTCGGGTCCTGGGCACTGAACTCCTTACCTTTGCTGGCTCCACCACAAACTGGCTGCAAAGCTCTAGCCCCTGTCTCTGGCCACAACCCTCTGTTGTTCTTCTGCCCCAGTCAGCTTATATACCTCAGCTGCTGGGGAGAGCAGCTGTTCTTATTGGCCCTTTGCTCTCTCCTGGCCTGACTTTACTCAGCCTCCCCATCTGTGGGCCCTCTGGACTGCTGCCTCTTGCAACTAAGGCAGATGGGGTGAGGTTAACTCTGCCCCAATCTGCTACAGCTAAACTTCACTTTACTGTAGAATACATGGAGTTATTCAGGAATGATTATGCCATAGCGATTCTGGAATAACCCCACTTAGAGACAAACCCTTAGGAGCTCAGAAGGACTTAAGGGAATTCCAGAATCCACTTTGCAACTATGGCATCTCCGGGAACCAGGCTACTTTTATTATGTATTATGACTATCTTAAACCTTCTTCCCTCTTCCCTCCAGTAATCTTTCCAAGCCTCCTTCTTAGCTCATCCTTTTGTATATTTCTACTCACATCATGCCTTTTCCCAAGCCATCCTTTGGGAATGAAATTGTATCCATCTTCTCACGCACCAAATAACTGCTGTCTCCCTCTCATTCATCCTGGAAGCACACTCCTGTTAGATAAATCTTGTGATTATGGTGAACTCTCAGATATCAGCATAGCTTTAAATTTGATCCAGACTCCCTTTGTAAAAACTGGAACATGAGCAGTGGTCAGAGCAGGAGTCAACTCAGGGTGGGTCAGACACCAAGAGGTCAGAGTTCAAAACAGGCCAGACAGCAAACTAAAAGTTGGGTGTCAGAAGGCCAGGTTACCAGGAAATCAGAAGTAAGAGGCAAACTTGAGAGCAGACCCACAAATTGGTAACCAGCATGAAGCCCAAAACACAGGCTCTAAAGCAAGGTGAGCCCCAGTTGCACACACAATTTTCTGCTCCTGGGCTGGGTTTATATAGAAGCTGTGAACCAGTCAGGAGCCTCACTAATCTGCCAATCAGAATCCCAGTCTGGAATCCTGTGCCAGCCTTTACTTCTATGCTAGTGAGTGGCAGGGTGGCCCTATTAGTGCCTAAGACCCAATATAGCTTCAGGTTCAAGATCCACCTTCCCTGATACTTAGTTTTCTGAACTGTGCTCTTCTTTCATTTAAATTGTAACCTCTTTTGACCAAGAATTGCATCTCCTATGCATGCATGGCACTGAAAATATTTAATAATAATAAATAAACAAATTGAGGAGGTATTTCATTTCTCTCTGGTTTATCTTTCTGAATGAAGAGTGGGAGCAGGAGGCAGTGCATGACCAATCTGGGGAAAGCACTATTAAAAGGGTTATCTTGACCATCAGTTCCACCCTCCCCACCAACAATGGGCTGTAACACTTCCGAATGACTTGCTCAGTTGCTGGCTAAATGATTATTATTTACTAAGCTGAATTGGTGGCATGAAACCATGACAAATGAAAGTGATATGATCCTGAACAAAGTGTTACTAGAAAACATTGTGTCAGCAATTTCTACTCTTCAGCAACGAGGATCTTTGCATACTAGCAAGAATCAAGGAAGCAACTTTCATTAACATTTCCTCCTTGAACAGAACATTTTACCTTGGTGGGAGACATAAGAGATTTTCTACAGTCTGCCTGTTTTCCTCTGTCTCCCCAAAGTGTTCATGTCAGGGTCACTCATATTCCTGCCAAAGATGACTGAAAAACGCCATGTCCAGAGTCAGATAATGACATTTTTAATTTCAAGGTGGAATCACACATGTGCAAGGAGCTCCATATTTCACGTATGCTTCGGCAGCATTCCCAGCATCTCACAAACTCATAGGCTATGTCTACACTTGCTAAAATTAGTTCGAATTAGTTAGTTCAAACTAACTAATTCGAACTAATTTTAGTTAGTTCGAATTAGCTTAATTCGAACTAGCATTGCCACACTGGAATGTTCCCTTCGTTTCAGTGGCCGGTTAATTCAAACTAAGAAATTAGTTTGAATTAACACTTAGTTTGAATTAACATGGCCACATTGGTTAATTCTAACTAGTTAGTTCGAATTAACCCCTTAGTCCGAATACCCTATTCGAACTTATTAGTGCGAATTAAGGAAGCCCTTAATTCGAACTCAGTAAAGCCTAGTGTAGCCGTGGGTTTAGTTAGTTCGAATTAAGCCTCCTTAATTCGAACTAACTTGCCAGTGTAGACATAGCCATAGACTCTAAGGTCAGAAGGGACCAATACAATCATCTAGTCTGACCTCCTGCACAATACAGGCCACAAAACGTCACCCACCCACTCCTGTAATAAACCTCTAACCTATGACTGAGTTATTAAAGTCCTCAAATTGTGATTTAAACTTTACTCCTCTGATGGTTAGAAACCTGCATCTAATTGGAGAATGAAAAAAGAATGTCCTGGCCCAAGTGTGGATTCTCTGAAAGGCAATGTACTGTGCCAAAACACTAGACAGCCAGTCTGGCAAAGGCCATTATAACTTTGACTTATTAGCAGGAAATCATGATCAATTGTCACATTTGTGTTGTTGACTGCAAGAATGAAAGGCTATGATAAGTAGGGCTCAAGTGCATGAAGTGACATTTTTAAAACATTCAAAGATGTTTTAGGAATATATGATTATGTTACTACTATGCCATTATTGTTCCTTGTGAAGCTGAACCACTCTGTCATTGTAATGATATATATGGAGGCCTGCTTACAAAGAAGTGTGTACTCCTATGTGCAAATTAGTAATCATCTTTTTTTTAAAAGGTGTGTTTTAAAAGCCTTACACAATCTATTACAGAAAATCTCTCTCAAACAAGATTTTTACCTACAAGAAAGAATTCAAACTTAGGAGCTCCCTCTGCTGGCTTTAAATTATTTTTCCCCATCCCTCAAATGCTGAGCATTAAATAAAAAAAACCCAAAATGTAATGTACTGTACTGTACTAAAAAAACGAATGTAAAAAATGTATTGTCATACAATAAAAACAAAAAGTCAATTGGGTAACAAATTGTTTGTGTGCATATATGTGTAACTGTGAAGAAGAGCCTGATGTTCTTCTAGAAAGAAGAAAACCTAAATATTTACTCTTTCGGGGCTAGATTTTCAGATTTTGGAGTGCCTAATGCACACAAACAAATGCCCAGTTAACGTATAAACACAGACAGGCCTATATCTGGCCATCTGCCCACAAGTAAGTGATGTGTGCTCAGTCAAAGTATGTGCATGCATGAATACCCACAACCCCTTCCCCCATCTGAAAATATGGCCCAACAAGTCTACAGAAAGTAAAATATTAGAGATGCATTTTGAGAGCACTGCATAAAACTTTGTGTTTGTATAACATCAAGTAAATAGGCATCAGTTTGTTATACATATCGGTGTACTTCACATTTAAGTATCGTGTAGTGTGGAAATGTACTTAGCACCACGTATATACGTTGCACAGGTAATATAGTTAAAAAGAATTCCCAACCCATGGAGCTTGAAGTTGTGGAGAATAACTCAGATCCTACAAGCTCAGCATTCCACATATTTCAAATTACTTATAAAGACAAAAATAGAAACCATGCAAGTTCAAGATATTGAATTGTATTAGACCACTGGTAAGTTTTTAAATGTTTATTATATATATGGACCTTTTTCTAATTCCCGTTAGGGCTAGGTCCAGGGTCCAGACATCAATAGAATCAAGGAAATTCTTTCCACTGACTTCAGTGGGCTTTGGATCAGATTCTGTTGCTTTGTTCCAACCTACTGGGTGTCTAGTTTTATAGAAGGGACATGAAAAACTAGACACCAATGTACCTCTTGATCAGAACTGGACCTTAAGGCTCCCCATAAGAAAACTAAAGTAATGATCACGTATATTTGGATGATTCTAAACTTAATAGTGATGTGCAATATTAATTAGAATAAACAGTGTCTAAAAATGAAGAATTTCATATTGGGGACATTTCCTGTCTAGATTGACGAAAGTTGTCTGAAGTAACATTACTGAACTTTTCTTTACATTATAAAAAGCCAAACCTGCTATTTATTAAATTCAGTTCAAATAAATTGTTACCAACTCGAGAACTTATATGCAAAATTTTAGTTTAGGAAAAAAATAACAGGTATTGCTGAGGTTTATGCCCCTTATAAAAGTCTCATTAGGCTGCTCTGACAGTAAGGGAAATACCACCAATGTAGTTACAGAGGCCAGGTATACTGGCCATGGATTTCAGCAGCAACTGAAGGAAGATACACAAAATAATGTTGAAAGAGGTAGCTGTAGCTGTGTTAATTTAGTTCAGCAAAACAAACAAGGTGGCATTTTTAAAGACTAACAAATGTATCTCCCTTTGACTTCCTAATGCCTGCTTACTGCGGTGTTTCCACTGTGCTGAGTTGATGGGCAATGCCCTCCTTTGACTCAGTGCTACTCTTCTTCAGCGGGTGGTCTTAATGAGTCATCTCCAGATCTATTGAACAGATCTTCACTGTAAACTCAATCCATCCAGAAGGATTTAACAGACAGTGGCAAATTTGCCACCGTCAGTGTAGACCTGAGCAGAGATTGCTGATTCAATCGAGAAAGCACTTAACAGAACAACATCCCACATCTAATGATTACATTAAACTGGCAGGGATTGCAATATCATTTCAGCAACATTGCGTAAAGATTAGAGATGGAACATTAAATTGTTCAGAAATGGAAAGTTATGAATATTCCACTGAATTTTTTTTTTAAATATTTCTTTGTGTATACCTCTCTTCACCTATGGAACCATGAACCTTTACTTTGCATTTTGTCAGAATAAAAGTTTTTTTAAAATTAGAAAATTATAACTGATAACAAGGTAAACAGCCTTCACCCAGAAGCCGATGATTAGAGTTTAATCAAGGGCTTTAGCATCATATCTAGCTCCCACTAGTCAATGAAACAATTCTTTCTGACTCCCATAGGAACTGGATTGGGCCCCTAGGGACCTGAAAATCATCATTTGTGGTGGTGAATTTGAAATTAATTCCATTGGTGGCCTTGCTTTTCTTGTCTATCTTTACTCACCATCAGAATGTAATCCCAAACCATGCATTAGACATACACACACATACAACATCAATTGTACTTCCAAAAAACTCCTCCTCCCCAAACAGAAAAAGCGTTGAATACTGCAAGACTTGTAAAAAAGTTGTCAGAGTTGACAACACTGCACTATAGGAAAACATCTACTTCTATCAGAATCGATGGTGGGGCTAGGAAGCTGAGGGAAGGTTTCTATTGCATGGATTATCTACCATACGCTGTTGAGGCTGGTGCAGTGTGTTTTACACGTATAACTGGTTCTTTGCTTTACTATGATTAAATAAGTTGCATCCTTCCACCCGAGTTTTTCTTTAATTCATTCCTGTCTAGTTACATGACTGGAATCAAAGTTACTAAAGGTTAATAGCCTTGTCATATGACCTGGGTCATCTATAGACATCAGTGACTACCACATGTTCTGTTTAGAAGTCAAAACCTCAAAACACATTACCAGGTAAAAAGTAGCCACCACAAACTAATACAACCAAATCATAAGAGACACAAATGGTGAAAACTAACATGGAAGGTGACATAGACCAGCTGTATCTCAACAAAATATAAGGGGATTATTCTGCCTCGGATAAATTCCTGTCAATAACCCGGATGGATAAAAATCAATTTCTTAATTTTGTTATTTAAACTATAAATTATTCTTTTTTAAAAAAATAAACCTTTCTAAACCAGTTTAAAATGAAATCTGAATTTAATATAAAATATGCTAAGGACTAAATTTATTGTAATCTCTTAAAAACATATCAATAAAAATAAATGTGCTGAATCAACAAGCCTCTACCAAAACCTCTGACTGAAAGGTTGCTTTTCTATATGAAGAAAGAATCTTCTGTGGAAATCAATCTTTACAAATATGGCACAATAGGTCACGTATTGTATTAAGGAGATTGTGCTAGTGGGTACAAGACATGGGCAGTCATCACAGATGTCTAGACTCAGTTTCTGGCTCCTGGAGACAGCATTCTGTATCTCATCAGAATCATCCACTGAACCCATCTGGTTGGTGTCATACTCCTATTTTATAGTTTCTCCCTGCCTGAGCTCTGATTGGCTCAGTAATCAAATTATGACTATTTATGACTTCCCCGCCATAGAAATTTCCACACCAGTGCATGGAAAAATATTGAACTACTCAACAATTACCAGCCCTTGCTTCTGGATGGTTCTGGGCACTTCAAGTGAATGGCTTTGCTCTGTTTCCTTGAATGTGTATACAGACAGAGGCCTGGTCTACCCTCACAACCAAATTCAGTGGCAGTCGATAGGAGATATGCAAGCTACATAAAGTAGCTTGTGTATCTCCCATCAACTTCCTAAATTCTAATTAGCATGGTGTCCCCATTACGCTGAGCTGATGGGAAATGCCCTCCCACAGACGCAGCATTAATCTTTTTGTGGGGGTGGATTTACTGAGTTAACTTCCGGACTGATTGAGTGAATGTCTACTGCCACTCAAGTGACCTGCACAATCTATCTGGGAGTGCTGAGAGTGCCACCATGAATGCCAACATACCCAGAGATCCATTAATATTTCAACTGCCACTTTCCCTCTCTAAATTAATAAAATGCTGAAGTGCAAAAGGCATGTGGGTTACACAAGCAGAAGGCTTGGATTGTTGTTGATTCTTTATGTAACAAGGAAGAAGAAGCAGAGTGTGTAGCTAGACTAAAAGAACACTGTTGTCAAAGCAGGACACTGTGGGAAGATCCAACAACATTCTTCAGAGGGCAGCCCATGGTTTGATTTCAGCACCTGGGAACTGGAGGAAAAAACCTGCCATTGGCTACAAGTCATAGAAAAGACCTTATTTAGGAATATTTTCAATAAATTCTTGTATCTTTGAGGAAAAAAAGGAACACCTGTAAAATGTAAAAAGTGCCACAAAGATAATGAAAGTCCTGTGGCATCTTAAAGACTAACACATCTCTTCAGGCATTTCTTTGTGGCCATCTGACGAAGTGGGTTGCAGCCCATGAAAGCTTATGCCTGTAGAAATGTGTTAGTTTGTACGGTGCCACAGGACTCTCGTTGTTTTGGCCATGTACAGATTAACACGGCTCCCCCTCTGGAACTTAGTGGCACAAAGAGAAGCAAGGCCTGGTTTTCAGAGTGAAATAACATTAGGAAAACTGTTCCTTTGAAGATGATGTGGGTATGTCTGAACAATCTGAATCACCTGGTTAGTAAACTTACCCTTGCACCGGTGCTGGATTTAGGGGCAGGCAACCCTGGCAACCACCTGGACTTGGGGTACTGGTTTGGTTGTTAATGACAAAAGGGTAAATAAAATGTTTGATGTAAAATGTTTCATGTTTTCCATATGTGAATTCATTTCCCACTGACCTAAAATATTCTGCACCTTTGTAGACCCTGTGGAACCCTCCAGACTTTCTGAGAACTACATTTCCCCTGAACCTCTTAGAACAATGGTTCCCAACCTTTTTGGCTTGATGGCCACAGATCTCATGTTTACAACCCCGAAGGACTACCAGTCTGTGCCAGCAGGCTCTCCACCCCTGCAGCCAGAGGGAAGGAGTTTAGTGAGGAGGATGCTGATTGCTGATCTCCTGTCTCCCTGTCTGCACTATGGAAAATGCACATCCAGTAGCCCTATGCGCTCCAACCGGATCCCTAGGCAGTGTCTCCCTTCTGCCGCCAGCAGATGGAAGATCAGTGCTTTCTTCCTTCTGGTTCCCACAGGGGCCCCAGCACCTAACAATCTAGGTGGAGTGCTTTGCTGTGCTTCCTGCTGCAGCCGGAGGGAAGGGAGTGCTGCTCTCCCATCCCTTTGGCTACAGCAAGGAGTCTGCACTGGTCTTTTAGCCCTGCAGAAATGCGTTCCACCTGGGTCCAGAAGCAACAGCTCCTTCTGCAGCCAGCAGGAGGGGAGCCACAAGCTGCTTTGAAAGCACCTGTGGGTCGCTTCTGGTCCTTGGGACACAGGTTGGGAACCACTGTATTAGAATGTTGCTAGCCATGAGCTCACAGGCATATAAAGGGTGGGGCATCAGCAGTCGGTCAGTGAGGTATAAGAACAAACTGAATTGAACTGAGACCCCCAACTGCAATACTGTGAACCTTGTTTTATTGTGCAATTGTTCTTGTGTTTTAAGACTTGAAGGCTATGTCTACACTAGAAAAAGTTGTCAACTTTGTTGTCGACTTAAGTTCGACTTTAAGTCGATTTAAACTCAACCTTATTAAGTCGACTTAACAAAGTGGTTTCCCTTAACCAGGACTTAGTAAGTCAACCTAACTTCCCTTAGGTCAGCCTAAGAAATTGGACTTTTGCATCCACACTGGGCTTAGGTCGACCTAAGGAGGATTAGTTCGAATACCCCGCGATTCTTATTAAGTCAAGCTAAGCGTTCATGAGGTCGACTTAAGGAAGCCCCTTAAGTCAACCTAATGAAGCCTAGTGTGGACATGGATTAAGTTAAGTCGACTTAAGCCTTCTTAAGTCGACCTAACTTGCCAGTGTAGACATACCCGAAGAGAGTAAGTAGTGCCTAATGAAGGACATATTTAATGAGACGCCACATCAAACCCCATCTACACAACAATATAAAAGAAATACTGTTACTTCTTTCTGCTTAACATGTAATATTTGATTACTTGCTAAGACTACGGAATATAGACTTCTGCTCTCTCCCTAATACTGTCTGTTTTCCCCAAGAGAAAATAAAAGATGCCCCTCCCCCCCGAAAAAGACTTCAGTTGCATAGGTGAAAAGTTCAACTGCAATCTAGTCTGCATCAAGAGGCAAATCTGATGCAAAAATATCTGAAACAGAACAACAGACATTGGGCATTAGTACATTTAGGTTATTTTTAAAATTAAAAAGTTTGTATATGCTTAGAGGAAATTATTTTTTGAATTTTCTTATCTATTGCATGAATAGATACAGATTTACATATCCTAGCATGCAAATTTATCTTCTTACATGGCAATGATTAACCACGCCACCAAATTGTGCATCAAAGTTGTGAAATGGGCTACAAATGTTATAAAAAAATAAGATATTCAAAAATTTAACAAATGGGGGGGGGGGCACTGAAGATGTGCCTTACCTGGGGCACCATTTGGTCTAGTGTGGCCCTGTTTTGCACCATTCTTAAAGATTGCATTCCACATCTTATCATGCTTGTAAATGATAACTTAGATTTTTGTCATAAATTTGTGTTTTGTGCATTTACTTGTAATTTTGGGGGTAGTAATGTTCAGTTACAGTTTTACTGTTACTGCTGGATTTCAGAAATGATTTTTTTATTGTTCAGTATAATCAAGCATCCTTGGTGAGTTCCTCTTTAAGAGTAAAGTTACATAAGGCTTTTATGAATTAACTTTTACATTTTTATAAGTTATTTGGTATGTGGCTAAGATAAGGGTTTAAATAGATTTAGATAATACTTATGAGTTATTAATTATTTTCTATTATAAAATGCTATAAAACTGGTTTTAGAATAATTTATATAATTTAAATAGTTGGTACAAACTGGGAACAAAAAGGAACATTTTATGTATAATCTCATTACTGTAAAGCAATGTATTGGATAATATTCAGTGAGTGACTTTTTATATCATTTTGGTTTATGATACAGCTTAGATATAAGGGGTTATGAATGTCCCCATCTGTAATGTCCACACCTTCAGAACTAGGATTCAGGGGGGGAAGGTGGGTTGGGGGGCATGCAACTCTATCAGCATATAAAAAAATTAACCCGACTAGTGTGAAGCACTTAAAGGTACAGGTATTGTTTTAAGCTTGTTACTATAACCCTTGCTAAACTCTTCACAGAGCACCTGCAGATTGGACTCTGGACTGTTGCATTTCAGTGAACTGTGTCTGGAAACTAAGAGGGGCCAGGGAGGTGGAGCCTAACATCAACCATACTACATTTCAAGGCTGGAGAGTCACTATTCAACCAGTGCGTGTTTACTGGTGAAGTTTTGAAGAAAGTCACAGCACCAGAGGTGCTGGAACAATGTTTATAGTGCGGGTGCTGAAAGCGGAAACTATGTATTTAGTCATTATTACTACTTCAAGCCATAGGGTTCTGCTGCACCTGCAGCACCCGTAAGTCCCAGCTTCACGGCACACCACTGAACTTGTGGAAGTCACTAGCGAAGCACCTGGAACCAAAGTTTGTTGCAATGCTAAACCAGCTTTTCACAATGGTACTCTCTTCTGCAGGCACAGGAAGAATATTTTCTTCATTTGGAGTAATTCATTCCAAGTTGAGAAATCTATTGGCTGTGGAAAAAGCAGGAAAAATTGTCTTGCTCTCTTCTAGACTATGAATAAAAATGAGGAGGGAGGGGATGAGATCTACTCATTTTAAAAGTTTGTAGGATAACAGAGGAGACAGTTTTCTAATTTTCAAGAGTCTTGGGCAAGTAGGAATTTAACTTTCAGTCAGTTTCACTTGGGTATATTTGAAAATGTTCCCAGGCTGCTCTGAAATATTCTGACTACAGTTAATCTCTCTGCTCCTTTAATAAATCATGTAACTGTAAATGTAAAACAGTTTTGGCAAGGTGTGTTTATGTATCTAAAATACTTAAGTTTATCCAAAATATTTGAGGTTGTTTTGTTTAATAAAAATAAATTGTATTTCATGTTTTGTACATTTAATTAATTTCCAGCTATCATCCTAATGTATCTTGACATGAATAATGAGCAAAAAAATGAATGATCCAGTAAATACATCATTCACCATTTTCTAACATACTAAAATGTACAAGTAATACAAATGTGAAGATAGTAAGCTATATAATTGCCTAAATAAATCTTTATAGAGTGTACCCTCTTACGTAGCAAAAAATGTATCAAATCTAACATAAAGGGTCTATTTAATTGTAAAGCAACATGTTTTAATGGTTATATCAACCAATGATAATGCACCTTTCTTTAGAAAATACCTGAAGTACAAATGGAAAAATTGATTAAAATTGATAATTTAAAATTGGGACTTTCCAATTAGTAAATTAACCTGCCTTGATCTAAAATCAATCCACTCTGGCAATAACTAGTATCTCTGAGCCTTAATGTCTTCAGATGATGTGGCCATTTATTCACAAAACGGCTCTTTCTGTAGTGACCAGTTCAGGCACTAGACTAGAGATTCTACACCCGTGATTTCTATTTGTGGTATTTTTCTTTTTCAGTAACTCAGAAGGGCTCTGTTACATAGTTTGCTAGCCCGGAAGCACTAGCAGTAGTATTGCACTGACCCTCTTATGTCTGATAGTCTTATACCTTAGCCTGTGTGAGCACGGAATAGAATAAATATGGATATGGGTTATGAAATTCATATCTGGATCTGAACTGTTCCAAAATTGAGGTTTGGGACTGGATGGGGCTTAGGCTGGGTCTAAAGAACCAGCAAGTGGGTTCATAAAAGTTATTTAAAGAATCGTTATCATGAGATCTACTAAAAACGTTGAGATAATGCAGTGAAATTATAGTACAATCAGAGTCCTTTGACAATTAAATATACTTATTTAAAAGAACAAAAAAACCTTGTTTTTTTCTGTGACTTTTTTTTCATAAGCTCATTGTAAATGACATGGCTAACAGGATTCAGTAAGAAAATGTTGATGACTCAATATCATTACTCAGAATGATCCATTTTCTTTGCCCACTTTGTATTATTGTGCAGGATCAAAACCAAACCTGAAGAAAACCCTCATCTATATACATGTTCTTTTATTAAAGGACTGTGTGCTTTTCTTTTAGTAAAGACTAATATTATTGATGGGAGCTTTTAAGTCTTCTCAATAACTGGAATGCACTATTCTAAACACCAGTAATGCAGGTAATATCAGGCACCCAGGGGACATGCAGCCGTTAGCATTAATTATTAATGAAACTATTACCTCATTCAAAAGAAATGCCAAGCACTTAATATTCCGTTTACCTCATCTGCTCATCAATAATTGTATTCCCTATCGTATAGGATGGTACTTAGCCTCACTTGGGAGATCTATTTCATGTTTAATCTGCTAATTAACGGTTATAGTTCTGTTTTATAGACTTTTATAGCTTTTATAGACTTTGTCTTTTTTGCTTTGGTTTTAGTTGGTTTATTTTTATAATAATTGTGGTGATTACATTGCATCACTTTGTTACTTCATAATAATCCGGAAAATTGAGTTGATGTTCTGATAGTAACAGAAGAGCTGAAAGGAAAATCTCAGCCACTGAAAAGGGTTTTTAAATTATGCAGCCATTTAGTACTGAAAGAAGCACCTACAGTAATTAAAATATAACCAGACCAGATTGTAGCTAGCGGTGAACAAACAATCAAATTAGCAAAACAGCGTATGTTCCAGGTCTACTGGAGGAGTACATAGCATTGAATGGCTACTGCAAGCCTGCCTCTCACCGTCACCACCTCCAAAAAACCCCCAAAACAAACAATAAAAAACCCCAAGAGACTGCTCTGCAGAAACACTCCAACAGGAACCGTTAAGGGATGTTATGGGGGTTGAGCAAGAGACTAACGCTGTATTGCATACAGACTCATTTGATAGAGAGGAGAGGAATATTATTCTTCCATCCAGGTATACACTATAATTTAGTCCTACATTTGTTTGCTTTATCATTTTTACTGTACTTCCATGTTATCAGTAACAAAATACGTATATAGGATTAAATAGATTAATATATGTAGGGTAACAGAATTGATCAAGTAGAGTGTTGTATCTGTGTTGGTCCCAGGATACTAGAGACAAGGATGAGGTAATACCTATAACATTTCACCGGGCCTGTTTCCCTGAATCAGTAAGAGTGAATTGCCATTATAAAGTCCGGATCCTGAAAAGTATTAAGTACCCACCAATCCAACTGCCTCCTGCTGGAATTTTAGGTACTCATTATTGTTCCGGACCAGAGCCAGAGTCCTGAGTTACAAGTTAAGGGGCCGAATTCATCAGGAAAATAGGTAAACACTTATTAACTTACTTACAAATACCATAGATGCTATTCCTAGTTATCTCCCTATTCTCATTCATAAGAATATGTTGAGGTGAGTTTTAAGGCATAATTCCAGTGATAATTTTTGCTGCTTTGGGGGAAATGGTGCATTGCTTTAATGTCTTATAGATAACACAAGACCTCAGAATTATTCCTTGTGCTAAGAGCTGGACAAGGAGTTTGATGCTGAGGAGAAAACTAGAGCGTGCAGGATTATTATTGTAATATAACAGAGGGTATATTTTCAGTAGTCCTGTGGGATAAGGAACACCATAGACTTTCATTTCATAGGGCTGACTCCGGGAAGGCACACTGTACCTGAAATTCCCATTCATATCAATGGGAGCTGCAGGTGCTGCTTCCTCTCAGAATCAGGTCCCATGGGACTTTCTGCTCCAGTGATTTCATTAGTCCAGGGTGCACCTGCTCTTCCTGTAGAATGGTTACTCTGCAATCATGGGTAGGTGGCTCAGTAAAGGTATGATCCTGTGCCATTCAAAGGCCACATGATCAGGCTCTTGCCAAGATAATAGGACTTATGCTGAAATGGTTGCTGGGCCAATAAATTTCCAATAACACCCGTTCATTTCTGTGCACAAATTGGATCTTCAACAGAGAGGTGTTGCTCAGGTCAATGATTCCTAAGATTCAACTCAACCTCTGTTGGTATTTTATTTTATGGTAGCAAACATTTGGTTTTGATGAACCAGATTCATCTAAGGTACACTATTAGCATAACAGCTATATTTTATGTTGTCTTTAAAATGAGCTTATTCACGTTTAACATGTATAATGTATACGTCTACAGAGACAAGTCAGGTGAAGTAACATTATTTATTGGGCCAACTTCTATATCTTGGGACTAACACAGCTACGACAGGACTGCCTATTTGCCTGTAGCCACTTCGAGAGAACACTGCTTTATAGACAGTTAAATCAGAAGGTAAAAGAAGCAAGTTTTAAAATGAGATTGAGTGAGCAAAAAAGACAGTGGCTCAGAAGGAGGAAAGGCTCATAGGAATGGGCACATCCATCCGTTGCGTTAAGAAGTTAAGGGGAGTCTGTAATGACCCTAACCAAGGCAAATGATAAATGTGTGTGAGAGAGGGAAGGGAAAAGATGGAAGGAACCATCCTGATTCTATAGTAGGCCCAAATTATACTGCCATACATCTGCATTTCTCTATCTTTAAGGGTCCGATGAAGTGGGATTTTCTCCCACAAAAGTTCATGCGATAAATAAATTGGTTAGTCTTTAAGGCTATGTCTACACTGGCAAATTAGTTCGAATTAAGGAAGCTTAATTCGAACTAACTTAAGCCTTGGCTACACTAGGCTTTCATTAGTTCGAATTAAGGACTTCCTTAATTTGAACGAATAAATTCGCTTATACTTTTCGAAGTAAGGGTTAATTTGAACTAGGTAGTTTGAATGAACCCAATGTGGCCATGTTAGTTCAAACTAAGCGCTTAGTTCGAACTAACCGGCACACTGAGCTCAATGCAATTGACTAATTCGAACTAAGCAAGTGCCATGCATGGCACTTGCTTAGTTCGAACTAAAATTTGCTAGTTCGAATTAAGTTAATTTGAACTAACTAAAATTAGTTCGAATTAGTTTGAATGAACTAATTTGAACTAACTTTGGTAAATGTAGACATAGCCTAAAAGTGCCACCAGATTCCTCGTTAGTTTTGCCATACACTTCTTTGGCATGAAGGAGCTTGTACTCTACATTATGCAGCACTACGGCAGAAGCTCTAAAATGTTGTTACTATTTTAACCTGTCTTTGGTGGGGTTTGGGGAGATGGATGGTGCAGGAACTCACAAGGCCCATACAGGCTGCATTAAATGCAGTTACAGTATATAGTTAGCAGGATTGTCTGAACTGGCCTCCAAAGTTCCAACTCAGGCAGCCATCTTATTAGGTCTATATGCACTGAACATGGTTTGCTGTAGGTCATTAAAAGTTGGGGGGGGGTTTCCCCCTCAAAATGTGTTTCTAGCTATCACCACTTCTGACCTTGTTTACTCTATGTTTAAAGAATAAAATATCAGTAACGTGCTATTTAATAGGAAACTTCTGACCTTGTCCCAAAGTTGCTTTTCTTCTAGCAAGAAAGTCTGCAAGTCCATAACAATAGACTTGCGGATCCTGCCTGCAGTTGTTCAGAGCAGACCCAGATCCGCTAGTGAAGGCAGGCTCAGAGTCATCGCACCCTTGAAAACCCAGCCCTGTAGAGCCCTGCATGGATACAAATATGTGGATCCGCATCCAATCTGCATCTGCAAGAAATGGTCTGTGGATATTTGTGTTGTATCCACAGATGCGGCTATAATGTGGATATCTGCGGATATCTGCAGATTTTCAGGGCTCTTACCTTGCACAAATGCAAATATATGGATCTGTATCCAATCTGCATCTGCAAGAAATTGTCTGCAGATATCCACATTGTATCTGCAGATGCGGATATCCACAGATATAATGAGGATATCTGTGGATTTGCAGGGCACTACCCATTTGAGCTATCTCTATGAAGCAGCTTTGGAAATAATTCCTTTAACCATCAATAAACAGATTATTGAACACTGCAAGAAATTAATATAAGCACTTTCCTTCTGCAATTCCTTCACAATTCTATCTCATTTACTGCCAGACAAGTTTGTACCAGATACCAAAAGAAAAAGGAAAGGTACAATAGGGTAAATCTAGCCTCAGAACTGAAATATTTGTGCCAGATGGGATGGATCTAATGACCTTCTTGCGAAAGGAAAGGCAATTTATGGCTAAGTTTTCTGAGTCTTCAGAAGGAAAAGCTGAAGATCCAAAGAAGTTTCTAATAGCAGTGTTGAATCAGTGAAGGATTCAGAGGCTAAATAACTATATATAACATGGAGCAGATTGATTTTTTTTTATTTTAAGTAGTTACTAGGTGAGCAAAGAGCACAGAGCTTTCGTTTCAAAGGAAGAAACTAATGAAGCATGCACATTTAATTTGTCAGATGTGACTGAATGCTTGCCATTTAGATTTCATATTGGGCTTTTAGAGTCATATTAAGACCTTTCAGTTAGAACTTCAAATTTTGTATTTTTCTCTTGTTTAACTAGATCCATGCTAATATAACTGCACCATGCCTTAAATATAAACCATGTCCTTGAAAATTTCCTGTTTGTGGACTACTTAGAAATTACAAACCTTCATGAATTTATCTGAATACATTTTTTAATTGGTGCCTCTCAAATACCATGCAGATAGATTAGATGTCTGATAGCCAGGGTGCAGAATTAGTCCTAGTGTAGGCGAGACTTTCCTGCAGAAGAAACTTTATGAAATGGAGGTTGCAACTTAATTCAGCCCTCTTGTGTGTATGCATTATGATACAAAGTCCCTCATAACCCATCCTTTCGGCAACTAGAGGAAGACCCTTATACACATCTCTGTAGAGTGTGTCAGTTGTAATTCCTCTTCCAGTTCCTCCAGAACGTCTTACTGAGGTTCTAGCTGGACTTCTCCTTGTACCTCTTGATTCACCCACACGTCATCTGTTGCCCCACAAAGTTGTTGAGAGCACTTTGTCAACCTGCTCCTGGCACTGGTGAAGATGGACATCCATCATACCAGAAAGAGGAGGCCGAGTGGGGGGAGGTGCTCTGAGGCTCTGGGACCTATTTCTGATTTCCTTTTTCAGTCATGCATCTGGGCAGAGTTCCTTTTCATTGTGTCCACTGATGCCCTAAATGTGTTTGAGTGGGTGGTTAGTTCTCTGCTCAGTGTTCCCTTCTGTTTCCCTGATTTTCAGCTTTTGACCTCACTCTCATTCCTGTTTTCTCCTTCACTGTCCCATGTTTCCTTTACTGTCTCACTGGTGGCCTGGACTTAGCAATTCGTCCCTCTTAGCTGATGGGCAGGGCTTTTAGTTTTGCATGGACCTAGACCCACCTGTCCCAGATCTGCAAATAGTGCACACCTTCTAACTTCTGCAAGAAATGAGACTGGAGTTCTACAGGAAACAGCATCATTTAGTATATATATACTTGTGCTACATCACCAGAATGGCTCCATCTTGTGAACTAATGGAAAACAAAAAAATGGTATGTGATCATGGAGTTAAAGAGTACATCCTAATTAGCCTCCATTGTGCGCATACATTAAGATTGCATAGGCAACCTTTATTCTGCATTCCCTAACTTGCTTGACTTTGCAGTCCACATGTCCTGTAAGAAGATGTAATTTCTTAGCTTTAAGAAAGCAAACTGAGAAGATAGAAATCCAGTATAAGGCATTATATGTCACCACCCATGTGGGCCATCATGACAAGGGTCACTCCTGGGCTCAAGACATATTACAACAGCTTGGGTGTTACAAAGCAAAGATTTTTCTCTGGCTGTCACCTGCTGCAGTCTTACCACCCCCATTCCTCAGCAACAAGCAAGGCACTGAGAGAAAACAAGAGTCTCACAGCAAAGATAGCTTCCTTCAGAGAGCTCTAGCAGGCAGTTGTTTCTTGTGCAAGTTGCCAGTAGCATTCCCAACAACAGTCCTACATCAGGCTTATCTTCCCTCAGGAAGGCCCTGGCAAACAGCAATTCCTCAAGCAGTCCCTGGCCTCTCTCAGACTATGTCTACACTTGATAAGTTAGGTCGACTTTATGAAGTTGATTTAATAAGGTCGACTTTAAGTTGACTTAAAGTTGACCTTACTAAGTCGACTTAACAAAAGTCGACTTAACTTTTCAAGTGTAGATGTGGCCCCTTTGTGGCCTTATTAAGTCGACTTAACGTTTTACGTTAACTTAGAAAGGTCCAACTAGGCACTACTCCGTGGCTACACTGGCTTAAGTTGATTTAAGCACTAGTTCGAATGAAAACGAGGTGTTATTAATTTGAACTAATTTTTCCTTAATTCGACTTAAGGAACAGCTTAAGTCGAATTAAGGAAAGCCCAGTGTAGACACGGAGTAAATTAAGTCGACTTAATTTCTAAGTGTAAACGCACCCTCACAGAGTGAGAGCTGGAGGTAGATTCTCCTTCCCAGTTCACTCCCAACAAATCTGTGCTCTTTCCATTTAATCCTTACTACCGCAGATGTAGTGGGGCAGGCTTGACAGAGCCCACAGCAGTTCATTAACCCTTTCTTAGCCAGTGTGGGGTTTGTACACCTCATCACAGTCATCTTTAGACCCACTGCACAGACTTCCCTCCCTCCAGCTAACAGAGCAGCTGACAGCAACAGCAGGTGGTCATCCCCTGTGTGGACCAGCACTTTGCCAGGGATTTCACAAGTATTTTCCGACAGCAGAAGAACAGTTCATGTTTCCTGTTGCCAGTGGCTCCCACTCCCAGTTTTTTCATTACAGCTCATCTCATCTCATCTCATCTCAGACATTGCTACTCACTGGCTCCCAGTCCTACCAAATCCTGTTTCCATCCAAGCGTCCAGTCGCAGTCTCTTTGCCCAGTCAGTTCCAGTCTCTGCCTGCTCCCTCACCCCAAAGCCCCCAATTCCTGTCTCCAAACTCCTCCACACCCCCAGTCCTCTGCTTTCAAATCAGGCAACTGCCACCTCCACACTGCCTGGGCACCAGTAGGCAGTCGTTGGGAGCACAGAAGAGAGGCTCTCTAATCTCAGTTCTGGTACCAGGCTCATAGCAGGCGGGAGCTGCAACTGACAGGTTGGACCATGCCCCATGTGGATGGGATCTTTGGGGAAAATAGCTACTAAAAATCAAAGGCATCTCTAAATGCTGTTTTCTAAAGTCTTGTAATATGGGCAAATTTGGGCAGATTTTCATGAGACTCACAAAAAGCCCATCCCCTACACAAAGACCACCCTCAACCAAATTTCAGCTGCCACCTCTGATGTATTGAGGCACTAGAGCTTCCCACAGAAAAGGTCACCAGAAATCAATATGGGCAAAGCTATGTATTTTTCCCCAGCCTCATACTTGGAAACAGCGGAATTATTTTGGATGAAAGTTGCCAAAAAAGTCCAGCCTGAGGCAGAGACCCGGCCTGGAAAATTTCAGTTCACATCATAAAAACTGCCAAAGTTATAAGCAACTGCAAACAGGGTCTTATAATGTGAATGTGAAGTGGCAAGTGGCCTTTTTATAGGTGAATCTCTCAGCTGAACTTGGAAAGATGCTTCCTTTATAAATGCTCCCAAAGCGCAGGGGCCAGAGAGGGTTAAGGGAAGCCTGAACAAAGCAGGAGCCATTTTGTCTCACTAAATCCCCGAGAGTGGCTGGCACAGATTTACTGAGAATCTCACAATATTTGATGGTTTTTTTTAAAGGCCCAACTCCTGGAGTCACGTGTTACATGACAAATCTCTTTTTCACTAGAAAAATGAAGTGGCCAAGAAGAGCTTGGAAATGCAACATCATAAGTGTGAAGGCTCACAGGCAACTGAAGAGAATTCTTTTTTTTAAAAAATGTGCTTTTATTAAGTCAGTCTTTTCATTTTGGGACCCGACTCCTGATTTTTGAGTACTTGCAGTTGGCAACACTGCAACATTAGGCTGACCCAAACTTTCATCGAGGGTGCAGAAAAAAAGAATAAATGAGAACAGTGACCAAGAGGTCCCTTCGCCACTTGCAGATTCCGCCATGTGTCGAATGCTCTCCCTTTTCTCTCTACACAGAGGCTTGGGGAAGGGTGAGAACTTGGTGGGGTGTGGCAACCATTGGGGATTTGGTGTGGCATAGCAGCCCAGAGGGTGAGTGGGGGGAGCCAGGTCGCCTGAGAATTTTGCACCCTCCTTTGCGTCTTTCTTTTTCCCTCTACTGTTTGGTGGTTTCTTGACTCAGAGGCCTTTCTTGGCTTGCTGGACTGGAAGCAGCTGCAGCCAGTGGACTGGCTGCATCCTCAAGAGACGAGGCACTGCACAAGCTTGCAATGTAAGGGAGCAACATTTCAGAACACAGAGATCCCTTAGGCTATGTCTACACTTCTTAATTTAAGTCGACTTAAAGGGGACCCTGCCAAATCGACGTAGAGCGTCCACACTGGACGCCTAAGTTGACCTGTAGGGGCTAGGTGGACCGGCGACTGGTCCACGGTGGCAGAGGGACACCCCTTCCCAAATGCCAGAAGGCTCAGAATTTGCCCCATTGTACCTGGGTACAATGGGGGCTGAGCAGGACAGGAACACTTGCAAGGCATAGGAGCAGGGTGGGCAGGGCTCTGTCCTGCTCTGTGGGGAGGGGGGGGGACGCCAGGCTCTGCCTGTGACAGCCACCCTGGCAGGGAGGGCAGTGGGGGAGCCCTGAAGCCCTTTAAGTCGACTTAAAGTCAATTTAGGGCTAATCCGTGTTTACACTCGCTTAAGTCGACTTAATAAAGTCGACTTAAGCACTAGTTCGAATTAAAACGAGGTGTTATTAATTCGAACTAACTTTTCCTTAATTCGATTTAAGGAGCACCTTAAATCAAATTAAGGAAAATGTAGTGTAGACGCAGATTAAATTAAGTCTATGTCTACACTGACAAGTTAGTTTGAATTAAGGAGGCTTAATTCGAACTAACTAAAACTATGGTATACTAGGCTTTAGTTAGTTCGAATTAAGGGTTTCCTTAATTCGAACTAATAAATTCGAATACGGTATTAGAACTAAGGGGTTAATTCAAACTAACTAGTTCGAATTAACCAATGTGGCCATGTTAATTCAAACTAATTTCTTAGTTCGAATTAACCGGCCATTGAAACGAATGGGGATCGCTAATTCGAACTAAGCAAGTGCTTGCTTAGTTTGAACTAAAGTTCCAGTGTGGCCAGGCTAGTTTGAATAAAGCTAATTCGAACTAACTAAAATTAGTTCGAATTAGTTAGTTCAAACTAACTAAATCAAACTAATTTTAGCAAGTGTAGACATAGCCATGAAGCTTAATAACAAAACCTTAGGGTTTTGTTATTGCTCAGGAAAAGAGGGCTCGCAGAGCCTGCTTGCAGCAGCTGAAAGCAGATTGAACTGGCTGGCAGTTAGACATCAGAGCTGTGGCCATGTCCAGCCTGCCTTGACTGACGGGTATATGCTGTGTCCCCAGGTAGCTCAGGCAGACTTGAAGAACCATCAACTGTAGTAGGCTCAAACCATTTGAAAGAAAACTCTTGATTATGTAATGAAGTGTCTAGTGCTGTTTAGTCAATCAGCAGGCTGCGTTGGTCCACAAAGATGATTACCATGACATTCTTATACAGAAAAGTCCTCCTGTTTTGGCACAAACCATGTTACATAATAATAACTGGCAAAGGGGGAGCCATGTTAGTCTAGTGCAGCAAAACAAACAAGGAGTCCTATGGCACTTTTAAAGACTAACAAATGTATTTATCGCATGAACTGTGGTGGGGGAAAATCCCACTTCATCAGACGCTTGAAGCGAAGTGGGATTTTCTCCCACAAAAGCTCATGCAATAAATAAACGTGTTAGTCTTTAAAAGTGCCACAGGACTCCTGGCTCATATTACATTATGTATTCCACTTAAAACTTCACTAGAAGTGAAAGCTTTCCTCACTTGTGAAAAATAAACTTTGCTTCTTTATTGTGCTGTTTACAATATTTCAATTTTCTACAGACAGGCTAATATATTTTCAAAGCCACCTAAGGCATTTGGATGCCTAATTCTTATTCAAGTTAATATTAACAGCATGGGGCGGATTCTCTGTTGCCAGTGGAGTCCTCTTGGCACGGGAGGGATGGGGATTGGTTCTAAGTTGGTTACAGCTCCCTGATACTCTGCTCAGTAGTGGTGTAAGTTACAGCAGCCTCTAGGAATCATCCAGCATGTGGAGGATAACAGGAGCACACTACTTACACTATGTCTATAGGGAGGTAGGACAGGGTTGTGGGTATCCCCTGGCTCAGCACTGTGCTGCTGGATGTGTGTGTGTTCTCCACTCCTGTTGCACACCTTGAACAGTGCAAATGGAGTGAAGCAAGGCAGTGAATCTGACCTCATGTTTACATTTGTACAGAAAAGAGTCTTGCCAGTGATTTCTTGTTGTCACCTCCCCAATCTCTGATTAGTTGAGAACACGAATTAGTGCTGCTCTGTCGTTGTTAGCTCCCCGTCAGAGTACCTGGGTCGGATTGGCCTCACACCAAAGTAACTCTTCTGCTTTCATTGCAGTTACACCTAAGTTAAGGAAGTGAAATGAGAATCAGGCCCTGTGTGTGCAGCGGAGGGCCTCAAGCACTTGTGGTGCCTTCAGTCATAACTCTAGTCTCAGTTTACTTCACAGATAACAGAGAGAAAATCCTACAGAGATTCCAGCTACAAGGAGGACTGTAGCAGACAAGTTACTGAAAGCAATTTAGGATTCACATGTACCTGTAAACATGCAATGTGTTAGTAGATTAATTTCCCACTGGAAAAGCAAACACAGGATGAAGTACGCCTCAGAGACTGAACTGTGCACCAGATTTAACAATACACTAATTACCATTTAAAATACTTAGGTAAACACATATGCCAGATACTTGCAGCATAAAGAGGCCCTAAAATCACTTACTGCAGAGCAAACTGCTCTAGCCTGAGGTAGGGGACCAGACTGATGCAGAATCATGCCAGGGTTAGTGGGGGGGGGGGGGGCACAACAGTGACTTAAATGACTAAATAATTTAATATTTAAAATGTGATTCTTTACCAGCTCTATTTTGGTGGTAGATATCATGTGAATTATTCGACACTGTCTTGTTCTCTGTCACAGCAGTAGAGAACCTGGCCCTAATCGCTTACCCTAAAATGAGTTGAAATATGAAAGAATTGGTTGACATGACCTATACATACACATAGTCTCCTATCAATATTAACTCTATACATACACAATCTCCTATTCATATTAACTTCACTGGCTACCCTCTCACCAGTATACAACAAGGTTTCTCGAGGTAACGTAGGAAATTGAAAAACAAGTGCACCAATGGCAGACTCCGGTCTTAAAAAGGACTTTGAATGATTGCAGCTACTATTCTAGTCTATAGACGGTTTTATACTGCCCTCAGTGATGTATCTGAGACCTTCTCATAGTGCCTAAGGTGGTGTGACTAACATCTGGCGTCTGATTGTTCTTCCTCTCACCCTCTCATTCGGGGAGAATTGTGTGTGCCATGTAGAATCCTGTGTTGGTAGAGTTGGGTTTTTTTAAATGTTAGTAGGTACATGCTGCTATTAACTTATGCTAGAGAAGGCAAGGTTGAGGAAGCACTCCTTGGAATTGGAGCAGAAGATGGTATAGTTTGTGATGGTCCTTAGTTCACAGTCTCCAAGAACACCAGCTTGCAAGAAACCACCCTCTCCTGCAAAGAAGAGCTCATTGTGCCTGCATAGTGGATTGACACTCATCCTGGAGCTGTAGGTAGTTTTTTTGTTATGCAGTACCCAGGCCAAAGAGTACCTTGAAAATTATGCCTGAGCCCTCAAACAATCTTATACCTAAACAAATATTTCCTTCTCCTCCTCCTTGGTGAGCTTCTTCAGATTCCATTGAATACAAGGAGTGTCGTGTATGCTGATAACTTCAGAGAGTCATTGCCCAAGCGTTGGATTTCCAACAACCACTTTGATGATCAGAGCACCATGTGCTAGACACCAGATTATGAGTCCAATGCAAGGAATAATAAGATGACCCAGAATCTGGCCAAATTCCCCTTTGTACTGTGCTGGACTCATAAAGAGGATTTAATGAGAATTCCTCTAACACAGAGGAGTCCCCATCTTCTGCAAAGATTGTTTCAGCTTGGACAAGGGAAGAGACAAGGGCAGAGTGCACTGTACTCATGTTATCTTTGACAATGCAGACGCTATTCTATCGTCAGGTGGCAGAGCAGGCTTGAAGCTATTCTAACTTGTGCCAGGATCAAAAGGGGCAAAAAGGTAGTGAAAAACCACTTATCCCACACCCCAGCCTCCCCTTCCCCAGGTGCACTGAGTGCCGCTTTGGCACATGTGTGGATGTGATCCCTGTGTTGCACGAGAGAGTTCTTATTTAAATATGAAAATGTGAAATAATCCCAAAAAAGAGAACATCACTTCCCAAAAGTCAAGTGAGACAAAAGAGTCTTGTGGCACTTTTAAAGACTAACAGATTTATTAATCGCATGAGCTTTCGTGGGAGAAAATCCCACTTCGTCAGACGCTTTGAAGACACAATGGACACAAATCTGACATCAGAAACTGCAATACTGAAAAACCTGTAGGAGAACACTTCAACCTCCCTGCTCACTCCCTTAACGACTTGTTAATAGCTGTGTTGAAACAGATGAATAACAAATCACAGCTTCAAAGAGAGTCTGCAGAACTCGAACTTATATGCAAATTTGACTCAGTTGCCTTGGGGTTAAACAGGGACTATGGATTTTTCTCGCATTACATCAAGTGAATTGACCTCCCCCCTCCTCTATGTGCTGTTCCCCAGTGTTTTGAATCCTAACACCTGCTGTTACAGCCTGACCTGATGCTATGTCATACACTCCCCTGCATTTAATTTCCTCCCACTCTGTAACTTTCCTATCTTCAAAGCGTCTGACGAAGTGGGATTTTCTCCCACGAAAGCTCATGCGATTAATAAATCTGTTAGTCTTTAAAAGTGCCACAAGACTCTTTTGTCTTTCTACAATAGACTAACACGGCTACCCCTTTGGAATTTGACTACCAAAAGTCAAGTGTTCTCTTGTATCAGTGCAAAACTGTGTTTAAGGAATTAATTCACAAAGGTTCTGTGAGGACACCCCTAGAGCCAGACTGTGTATGGTCTCTAGCAAAGAAAGCACAGTTCCCCCATGATGCCACCTCTCAAAGTGATGGAGGCAGGAAGAGCTCTTCCCCCACTCTGAAACTGAGAAGTGTTTGGGTAAGAGAGGGGAGGGAGGTAGCAGCAATATCATTTTCACAGGAAGGGAGGATATAAGGGAGAGGGGAAAGAGTCCAACAGCTCAGGGCTCCCTCTACTTTCTGCTTCTCCCAGGTCTCAGGCCTGGAGCTGTTCCCTCTCTTTGGCCTCCTCCCCATACCTTGAGCTTCCATAGCTGCAGGAGCTGTAAAGGTGCACTTGGGGGGGAGGAGGGAGGAAGTTGTGAGGGCTGAAAACACAAAATGAGTTGATGTGGGGATGAAAGGGCAGAGAATTGATGTTGGGATGGAGGGCAGAGAACTGATGTGGGGATGGAGGGCAACTGAGGAACTCAGAGGGTATAGAGTTGACTGGCATTTAGGGGCTGGTGGAGAAACTGGAAGCTCCACACCATCAGCAGCACTTTATACGTATTGTGTAATCTGATCTAAGCTGAGACATCTAGCAAGAGCTCCTGCATGAGCAACAGAGAAGAACCACAAGAATGATGAAAGGATTAGAAACGTGTCGACGAGGGCTAGACTCTAAGGGTATGTCTATACTGGAGGCTCTGTTGAGTCGACTTAAAGTCGACCTTGTTAAGTCAAATGAGAGAGTCCACACTGAACACTCCAGTCGACTGCCTGCGTCCACACTGGCAGGTGCTAGGTGGATGGAGGAGTGGTGCGTTGTGGGTAGCTGTCCCACACTGCACTGGGCCTGGAGGCCAACTAGGTTGACTTAAGGGCACTCCCCGTCCACACTGGCTTAAGTCAACTTTATAAGGTTGACTTAAGCGTTAAGTCGCCCGTAAGAGGTGGTGTTATTAAGTCAACTTAATAAAAGCCCAGTGTGGACACAGCAGTCTGTAGGTCGACTTAACCTTCCTTACGTCGACCTAAGGCTCCAGTGGAGGTGTACCCAAAGAGCTCAATCTATTTAGCTTAACAAAGAGAAGATTAAGAGGTCACTGCAGCAAGGAAAGCTCTAGCAGGGGAAGTGGGGAAAGGCTCTAGTCTTGCTGCTTTCCTGCTGCTGGCGCCGTCTCCTGCTGCCTAAGTATTTTCCTGTGGCAGGGAAAGGCTCCAGCAGCAGGAAGGCAGCGAGACGCACACTTCTAAAACCAGCAGCGAAGACAGGGAGGCAAGCAGAGAGCTGTGGGGGGTTTTATATTCTACCCCTTGGGCATGTCTTTATTTGCCTGAGTCATGACCACTCTATTTATACTCGCGCTAAAGGGGCTCCACGTGTATGTACACTACACTCCGCAGAAAGAAGCATCCAGACGTTCTTTAAAAGGCAGCAGGTTTTGCTCTACCTACTCTTTTTTACTTCCGTTACAGCTCTCACATGTAGGTTCGGAATCTACATACACACATTTCTGATTTCAATGTAGTTGCATACATGAGTAATGTTACACATGTGCATAAGTGTTCGCAGGATCAGTGCCTACGTTTCCTGCTCGAAACAAATTCTTTTGTCTTTCTTTTAAAAATATTTAAGGTAATCCATGTGCTATATTCCTCCTGCAATGAGAACCTTGTTGGATTTAGCATAGAAAAAAAAATTGTTGCATACATAGGTTGAACCTTGAGCCCTGAAAAATTACAGGGCTACCATGAGACAACAAAAGAGAATTATTTAAAGACAAAAATAAAAAAAGGTGAGCCTGGAAGTCTGCTGGTAGTATAATACATTTTCCCATAGATTTTACAGTGCTTAAGATTATATATAATTATCATATTGCTCTACTATAATAGAACTCAAGGGCTCTTATGTTGAACATATCCCCTTTGTACTTTGCTCTTTAACCAGTCCATATCTGGTACAGGAACATGACACGGTGTCAGAAGTAAACAAAGAACAGAAACAGAAGGAAAACAGCAACCAAGGTTGCAAGTAGAATGAACAGAGCAATAGATAGAACAAACAGAGCAACAGACCATTCTTCAATGCCCCAAACCTTCAGAATGGACAGACTGGAAGCAGTATTTTGCAAGATTTCACACTGAAAACAAGCTCCACAAAGAAAGTGGAGATATTCCGGTAACTTTTAAAATTTATTTTATGGGAAGAATAAGGATATCTTTAAATCCTTTGAGTTTACAGAGGACAGTTACAAAGATAAGTAGGAAAGGGCTCTGTCTATTTTTGATGCACACTTTATATTTCAGAGAAACGTGGTTTGTGAAAGAGCATGTTTCTACACGAGAATTCAAGAAACTGGGGGAAATGTTGAATATTTTACAAGAGCTCTGCGAATTTTGACTGAAAACTGATTCTGGGAATGCAAAACATGAAAATATCAGACAGGCAGGTTATTGAGTTAATAGATAAAAATCTTTCACAGAAGCTACAACTGAATACAGATTTAACCCTACCCAGCACTATACACATAGTAAAACAGTCTGAACTAGACAAACAACAGAACAAAAATCAGGAGCAATTTGAATACCTTGAAACATGCTTAAAACAGACACCTGAGTGTTTAAATTCATTATCATAAAATTCCTGACATAAGGAAATTCCAGTCTACACAAACAAGATGTGGAAAACGTCATATCCCAAGGGATGATACATGTCCAGCCAGAGACGCACAACGTAATAAATATATGAAATATGGCTGTTTGCCACATTAAAGCAGTCAGGTTGTTGACTCATATCACAGAAAATCAATACCCATTGTTTCCGGGATCTATCATTCATTTCTGATAGCACAAAGCCTGCCTAGAGAATGAAACTGAATATTCATGTAAGACTATTGACTTTAAAACCTACTCAGGAGCACATGTCAACAGTTATCTCAGAAGGGATTTAAAATCTCCTTTAGTCCCACCCAGACTGAAGTCACTTGACACAGCTCTGGAGGTACTTTGAACTGTGTGGGCCAGTTCACCACAGAAACAACTTACAAAGACAAAAGCTATGCATTCAGAGTGTATGTGATCAAGGAACTACAGACTAATAACCTTCTCATCCACTGTGCGGCAGCCTTGATGGGCCTCGTGAAGAAGGTGGAAGAACTCAATGGAATATTTAATGATACTGGACTTTTGAAAGGAAGTCCAGTATAAATAACCTTAACAAACAATGCTGAATCATATAATGTGCATACACCTCAGAGGATTCCTAGCTCATAAAATGGAAACTGAGTTAAAAAGAATGGAATGGATTGGCATAATCAAGAAGATTTCTAAGCCAACAGCATAGTGTGCCTCAGTGGTACCAATTATTAAAAAAACTGGAAAATAGCAATCTCTATGGATCTTAAAAGATTTAATGAAGCAGTTATGAGATAAAAATATATCCTCCCAATACTGAATGACTTTCTTCCCAAAGTGAAAGGATTGACAGTATTCTACAAGCTGGGTGGCTTGAGAAGATTCTGGCAAATTCCTTTAGCCAAAAAAAGTGCTGAACTGACTATGTTTATCATACACTTTAGAAGATTTCTCTTTTATTGTGTTTACTCAAGTAACTTGCATCTCTGTTATCACCAGCTGCCTGGCTAATTGAGGACTCTAGATGTGCATCAGCTTTACTTCTCCCTTTGACTAAGGAATTTGGCTGTTTCCCATTATTTCCTTATTGGTTTACCAGTTCTGCAAATCTCTCAGATATATCTCACGGAGCATGAATGGGTGTGAGAGCTATGAGCATAGTGTGAGAACAAGCAGTTAAATATGCACTGTCCCACTGAAAGAACGTCATCTGCCATGAGGACATTTACTAGAAGAGAGGTGGAATTCTGAGATTAAAAAAACAGACATTGGTGACCCTAGAATGCAAACAGAACCCCAGAACTCAGCACAAGCCACCCCTGTGTCATGGACAGATGCATGCTGTGAGATCCTATTAGTAACAGAACCGGTGGATACTACTGGGTAAAAAAGAAAAAATTAAGCAGGCATACCTGACATTTCATAAGGCCAACACACCACAGTAACCACAAACAGAGCAAAATTCTCTTGATTACTGATAGCTCAGGAAGACATAACACAACATAATGATACATCATAATATCACTAGCTGAATCAAGGAAGAAGGCATGTGAAGGAAGAAAAAAATATAATTACATGGTTAGCTTTTGCCTGACCATCTTGCTGACACCATCTTCAAAACGATTGAATAAATGGTACACAGGACACAAGATCAATTAGAATCATGTGTGGTTTATGATCTGAATTAAAAAAAGTCAATTAACCCTGCTTCGTTTGCAGGTATCATTATACTCTGAATATGATAATAAATCACATGAGGTTTTGAGTTACATTGGGTCGACTGAAACAGTCAACAGATATTATAAACAGTCTTGTAAACAATTAGAGAGGTACAGGTATTCTCTGACCTGTGGTGTATGGGCTAAATTCCCAGCTGCTGTAAACTGACATGGCTCCATTGACTTAAAAGAAATATGTTGATTTACCCCACCTGAGGTTTTGGCTTGAGTAATTTTAAAAGCTTTGGAAATAATTAACATGGATGATATAACTGTTTCCCAATAATATACGGGTAATGACAGTGTATTGAAGCCAGGGAACGGTAGTAAGGTTTATGACCCTGGGTTTTTTCTAATCTCTTCATCCCAATCAAAATCTAATGTGGCATCATCTAAATCTGTTATTGAAAAGAGAGATTTTCCTGTAACCACATTTTTATTGTTGGCATTTCCCAGTTCAAAACACTTTCTTTTGCTGGTGCTTTCAGCCTGGGTCTTCAGAGGCTGTCCATGGCTTTCCTTGGTGGTGGTGGTGACATTAAGTGATTGCAGATTTTCCTCTTTTGATTCAGGAGGGGACATAAAGGAAAACTTGGCTAGTTTTGCTAATGTGCTGGAACACACCTTCTTTGTGCTCAGGCCACCAAGCATTTCCTCTCCTTTCCTGCTGTTATCAGCAGCTGGAGGTAATACAGCATGAAGCCCAAAATCGGAGATCTGTTTGGTCACTGAATGTCCATTTGTAGTTTCTGTGATTTCTCTTTGTAAAGCTTCATTTTGCTGCTGCTCCTTCCTTTTATTATCAAGGGGTCTCTTCTCCAAATTATTGTTTCCTAAACTACTTGTTACCTTTTTCTTGTGTTTCACAGGGGGATTACATTCTTTGTTTGCCTGCTCCCCTTCTGCTACGTTTCTCAAAAACCCATGAGGCTTAAAAACAGTCTCTGATTGTGAAGGGGGCAATTCTGCATTGTTCTTATTTTCAGAAGAATGAACAAATTTTGTCCTCTCTCTGAACGAAAATTTAGCCAGTTTAGCCAGGGGAGGTTCGGAAGTCTCAATGATTTCTGGTTCATGAGAAACAGTTTCCATTGCTTCCTTTACTATTTGGCCTTGATTTCTTTTTCTTGTGGAAGTTATCAGCTTCTCAGCTGCTACCAGAATGGTATTCCTATTCTTTCCTATCGCACAGACATTATTCATATCACCTGAAGGAACTAATGGCTCAGCTGCTGACTGGAAAGATGGAGAAGAAAGGGTGTCTGCTTTGGGGTCCTGTGTACTTGCACAAAAATTATGAGATTTCTCTGTGCGCCATCTCTGCCACTTCTTAGAGACCTGTTGGGTAATTACTGAATCAGGCACAGTAGCATTTGCTGGATCTTTCATAGTTGCCTCAGAAGAAAGATTTTTATAGCCTTTTGTTCTTTTCTCATCTACTCCAGGAACTATATCTTGTATAAAAGTAGCGTCTTGATCCCCAGTTGCCAGTGACTGTCCCGTTCCAGTTTCACTGCTTTGTCTTGAACCACATTTTTCTTTGGAACAGGATTTGTCATTCAGTGTTTTCAAAGCCAAATTATCTAGAGGTCTCTTGGGGTTTGGGGACCGCTGAACATTTTCTTCAGCGTCAGTGTTGCCATCTACCATGTTGTCAAACCAGGTCAAGCAGCCATCATCGCTGCTCTCATTGTGTTTACTCAGGTAATTTGTTCCTCTGCTGTTACCAGCTGCCTGGCTAGTTGAGGGCTCTAGATGTGTTGCAGCTTTACTTCTATCTTTGACCAAGGAATTTTGCTGTTTGCAATTATTCCCTTGGGGAGTTAACAGTTCTGTCTGGGATATTTGCTTTGACTGCCCAAAGGTATCATTGCTTAAGGATCCATGAGTAGTATTTCTGCTTGTCTCTCCAGGTTGCAACTGGCACGGATTTTCATTCTGTAATCTGTTGGATGAGGAGGAAAAAATATTTTTACAAGTCAGTTATTTTTCATGATTTTTCCTTTCTCTTCTTAGCTGCCCCTAATATATATAATAGTAAAGAGGCTGCAAATGAATCCAGCAGCATGTTAGAATTATTATCCCACATCAGAGAATCATAGGCTGGAAGGGACCTCAAGAGGTCATCTAGTACAAGAGCCATGTTCCAAATAGGAAGTGACTGGTGGGAGTGTGACTTTTATGTACCATATATGGCTTTTTTAAAAAAATCCTTTGAGACAGAAGCAGCTATATAAATATAAGGCATTATTTATTATTATTCTGTGGTTTCTCTAAGGTAGAAAGCATCTTTAAAAACAAAGCAAAATGATATGAAATTTTTTCTGCTTTAAAACTAGTGTTAGTCTCTTGGGCTATCTCTACACTTGCTAAAATTAGTTTGAATTAGTTAGTTCGAACTAAGTAATTCAAACTAATTTTAGTTAGTTCGAATTAGCTTAATTCAAACTAGCATGGCCACACTAGAATGTTAGTTTGAACTAAGCAAGCACTTGCTTAGTTCGAATTAGCGATCCCCATTCATTTCAATGGCCGGTTAATTTGAACTAAGAAATTAGTTTGAATTAACATGGCCACATTGGTTAATTCGAACTAGTTAGTTCGAATTAACCCCTTAGTTCAAATACCCTATTTGAATTTATTAGTTCGAATTAAGGAAGCCCTTAATTCGAACTAACTAAAGCCTAGTGTAGCCATGGCTTTAGTTAGTTCGAATTAAGCCTCCTTAATTCGAACTAACTTGCCAGTGTAGACATAGCCTTGGAGCTAGAACTCTTTCAACTTCATTTCATTTGCTTTTATTGCTCTGTATGCTTATCTAGAATATGACATACTCTGTGTTATAAAACAGCTGACATTTTTTCAAGGAAAAATAATATTTTCACATTTGCTTTTATTTCTTTAATAACATTATTCTTTTATCTTTCTTTAATAAAAACAAGTGTGTTTTTTATGGTGCTTTCTGTCAGTTCAGGAAACAAACATGATTTTTCTTTAGATTATACATACTAATTCTAGCTTTCTCCCTTTGGCCTCAATAAGTTAGAGGGAGTTTTCTATTATTAAGCACTAAGGCTATGTCTACACTGGCAATTTAAGTCGACTTAAATTAAGCTACGTCTACACTAGGCTTTCATTAAGTCGACTTAAGAAATGCCTTAAGTCGACTTAATGAAAGCTTAAGTTGACTTCGTTACTACAACTCATTAAGTCAACTTAACCCTTAAATCGACTCCTTAAGTCGACTTAAGGACGGTGTGGACATGGAATAACCCTTAAGTCGACTTTATTAAGTCGACTTAAGGGTGGTTAAGTAGACTTAACAAAGCGGACTAAGTTGGCTTAGTCAACTTAGTCCACTTTGTTAAGTCGACTTTAATAAGGTTGACTTTAAGTCGACTTAAAGTAGACCTTATTAAAGTTGACTTAACTTTTCCAGTGTAGACATAGCCAAAAAGACTCTCCAAAGATGATAGCAGTGAGCTAAAAGCTTCTGAGAATTTAAAATATTTTCAGTATCAAGAAAAATAAATATAACACCAAAATATAACTTTGACCCAGAATTATCAACCAGTATCACAAAGAAAGGGACCTCGACCAGCCAAATGTAAAATTATCTTTAAAAAAAAATAAAGCAAAGCTTGCTGCACTTTAAGCAACAGAAATCAAAAGTGGACATAGTTTGTCATTCAGTCACAAAAGTAACTTTCTGACCTTTAACAGAATTAGATTAAATGTATCTGGACACAGGAGTGAAATGTATGTTGAGCCACTGTTAAAATGATATTTAACCCTCTATAAATTAAACAATCCCAGAATTAACAATGATCTTGTAATGATCTCAGTATGCTACTTAAAAAATCCTCTGCTTTTTCAATTCCACTCAAGGTCTCCTTCCTAAGTCAGATTCTCTTTATAGACTCTCTTAGTATAGTTATTGTTGTCAACCATCCTCTTACTCTATTCAATTCTTTTGTTAATCTTCGTATTATTACCTGTCAAGTCTTTGGAATTCTGCATGCAGAAGATTCTGCAGTTCCAGTCGCTCCAGGATGAGTTCACACTGCATTCGATACTGCTCCATTGGATTTTCTGGAAACGAGGTATGCAGTGCATTGATGCCTCCGAGAAGCGCACCTCCCTATACCAGCAGAAGAATGGAAACATCTTGGTTACTCAGCATCAGATTTTAACAAAGAGAGTTTTATCTACAACCCTCCACTGGCAGTTGTAGCATCTGTCAAGGCTGTTTCCCCACTCCGGCACTTTGAGTGGGGGCCTACAAAAGACCTTAAAATTACTGGCCCTAAAGCTTCGTCTTAAAACTCTCCAAGGCTAACAATTCCCTAGCCTTGGGTTGGTATTGCTGCCACCAACCAAATGCAAAACACCCTTTGAGAATCCAGGAAGACACATTTGGAATTTCCTTCTTGTGAGGTACCCTCAATCTCTTTTATTCCCCTCTCTGGAGAGTGATTGAACCCTAGCTGTGAGATTAGCTGAAAATGGAAACTGAATCCCTTTAGTAGTTGACTGTACAGCCTGAGGCACATGCACATGGAACCTCTTGCCTTTTAGGACACAGAATCAGATCTTGTTCTTACAAGGATAAATTTTCTTTAATTAACGGGAACAGCTAGGAAAATATGGAAAGTTGCTTCTCTGGGATTTAACTTGGATAGTTACAGGGTAATTAGGGTGGAGGGGGAGAAGTACATGTGCTTGGCACAGAGGAGTCTAAAAAAGAACCAAAACAAAGAAATAACCTGAACACATCTAGCTCAATATTTCCTGTTCTACCCATTTACAGATTTAATTTTTTCTTAGACCTAGATTTTGCTGGATTCTCCATACCTGGCTCCTTGGCCTCCTTACTGGTCCTTCCAGGAAACAGGAAGGGCTGCTGCTTCCAATTCAAAAGCCTATACTCTGTTTCTATTGGCTCTCTTTGGACTTCTCTAGGACTCACTCTCTATGGTGTTAGCCCTCCCCCCAAGGTTACCACAGCATCTGATGTGGCAAATACTTACTTAGTAACTTTGCTCACTCAAAATAATTCCATAAAAATCAATGGGATGACTTACTTGGGTAAAATTACTTACATGCATAAATGTTTGCAAGTCAGACCCTTTGTTATTGTTACTATTATTACTGCTTGGATTTACAAAAAAAATATAAAGGACATATATCTGATGCCTTAATTTATTCTTAGGGATTTTTAGTTTATAAAAATAGATATTAAGAAAGAAGCCATCTAAATTCCTTACAAAAATTCTGACTAAGTAACTTCTATAACTGAAGAGACTGTAACCATTGTAACTTGTTCATTAAAAAAAAAGTGGGATAAAAATCCCATGGCTGTGGGCCAATGTGGTTTGGGAGATGTGGCTGAAAAATTGCTGTGTAGATATGATATTTGGACTTGGCCTGGAACACTAACTCTGGGAACCTGTAAAGACGGAGGGCCCCAGAGATCTGGCTCCAGGCTGACTCCAAACATCTACTCAGCAATTTTTCATCCCACACCTTCAGCCCCATGAGCCTGAGTGAGCTGACACAGGGCAGCCATGGCTATGTTGCGGGGCTTTTATTCTTGGGCAGATGTATCCTTAAAGAATGAGAGGAACTCTGGTCTGATGACTAAAACACAGGAATGGGCGTTAATGATCTGGGTTTAAGGGCTTGTCTGTATGTGACAAATTGACCAGCATAGCTATTCCAAATAACTATTCCATTATAATTTAGCTATTCCATAAGCGCTCTCCAGTGTGAACACTCTATTCCAGAATAAAAATGACTTTATGTGGAATTATTACTCTGCTTGCTGAGTGCACAAGATGGACCTGCTTGAGGGATGAATCAGAGTTGTATAGCACAGGTAGCTGTTGTTTGTAAGACCTCTGTCTCATTTGTTGCAGAAGTTGGAAATTGCCAAAGAAAAAGACGGGTGTTACGGTTAAGATACCTGAATGCTGCCCAGGAGAACTGGATTCTATACTTTCCTATATCAGAGTTTCTATATGATGCACAACAGGTCATCTGAACAAACGTTTCACAGGTGATCACTAATTGTGTGTTCTTCTTTTTCCAGTTGCCCAACTTCAGACCTTGGGGTCTGTGATAGGGCGGTTGTCCCGTACCGGCCAAAAAGGTGTTAAAATAGCCTGAGAGTGGAGGCCACTGAGATGAGAGCAGCAGAGGGCCAACTGGGGGTCAGGAACACTGTTTAAAGGGGAACTGCAAAGGCCGGGGTAGGGAGTTGGCCTGGGAGCGCAGGGAGGAAAGTTCACTCTCCAGCTGGCTGGCTGAGGGAGTCAGTATCCCAGGCAGTTTAGTGCGTGCCACAGGGATCTGGTCAGAACTGGAGGTCTGAAAGGCGCAGGCAGTGGCAGAAGTCTAGAGCAGTGGTCCAGAGGTGAAGGTACCTGGAACGGGTGGTAGCTGAGGCTCTGGAGAAGCAGGCTGAGACCAGAGTACAGAGTGGCCTTGAGGTGCGGTTCTGCACAAGACTAGGGGCTATGGGAAAAGTGGGCCAGGGAAGGACTGTGGTTGAGAGTGACTAGAGTAAGGCGGTGGCATCTGTGCAGAGGTCACTGCACATAAGGTTCTGGGCTGGGCTATGGAGAAGTGGATGGGCCCGGGTCCCTCCCCACTCCCCCAGAATGCCAGGAGCAGCACTGGTCTCATGGGCCATTGACTTGCTGAAGAGTAGCCAGGACACGTGCGTGGGACCTCCCCCAGATGGGGGGTTGCATGGACACGATGCTCAGCCAGAGGGTTGAATAGCTAGACAGAGTGATGGGTGGACCAGCTGAGCCTAATTCCCAATACTACCGCCAGGAGTCATCCATACAGCAGGGAGTGTGCATCCCATCACAGGGTCTGATTTGCAGAAGTGCGGAGCACTCACAGATGCAACTAAATTCAATGGGAGTTGTGCTTGAACCTATAAAGTGCCATATAATGCTAAGTACTCTGAAAACTCAGATTTTAGGTATCTCAAACTAGACACCCAAAATAGTGGATCCTTTTGTCCTTATTATTTCTGTGCTTTAGTTCTCTGTCTGTAAAATAGGGATAATATACCACCCTTTCACCCCATATGGGGGTTCTGAAAATCAATTAATTATGTTTGTGAAACATTTGGATACTGAAGTCATGAGCACCATAGAAAAATCCATGAAGAAATTAATAATTTTGTCTTCAGAGCAGGGTTTGAATAGCATATGATAAATAAGGCTTATGGCCACAGGCTGAACAAAGACAATAAAACAGAATATTGAATAGCTGCTCGTTAAGTGAGAACTGTTCTACCCACATACTGAAAGAGGCAGGGGGCTGTGGAAAAAATACTCTGTGCTCATATAAGTGAAGATGGTTTCCTAACGTGTATGCACAAAAGGGCCAAATTAAGATAGCACAGACCTAACATGGAGTGTTTGACTTTACAATCTTCAATTGTTTTTTTAAACATAGTGTTCTTGCATGGTTGTGTGTGGAGTGGTGGTGATAATTGCAGTTTTTTATTTTTGTATACTAGGAAATAAAATATCACAGAATTTAACGTAACTTTCTGCTGATTTTCATAGCTTGGCCTGGTGCTCAAGTCTCTAAGAGGTTTGGTTTTATTCCACATGTGCCCTATGCAGTATAAAGAGCTCAGCTCACTCAGTTGCCACATGTCCACTCCATATGTTCAATGCTTCAGATCAGCACTTAGCTGTTTGCTTGATACATATATAGGCAGAGTAAGCAGCAGCGCACCAGAGGTTCTCAGATAATGCACTCAAAGGCTATGTCTACACTGGCAAGTTAGTTCGAATTAAGGAAGCTTAATTCGAACTAACTTAAGCCTTGGCTACACTAGGCTTTCATTAGTTCGAATTAAGGGCTTCCTTAATTCGAACTAATATATTCGCTTATACTTTTCGAAGTAAGGGTTAATTTGAACTAGTTGAATTAACCCCATGTGGCCATGTTAGTTTGAACGAAGCGCTTAGTTTGAACTAACCAGCACATTGGCTATGTCTAGACTTGTAAATTTAGGTCAACTTTAGCTAAATCGACTTAGTGTGTCTACACCTAAATTTTAAGTCGACTTTGGGGAGAACTTACAAAGTCGACCTAGAGCGTCCACACTGGACACCTAGGTCGACTTCTAGGGGCTAAGGGGACCTAGGGAAGGTCCACAGGGGCAGGGGGAGGCACCCCTTGACCAGTGCCAGGGGGCTCAGCCTTTGTTCCATTGTACATGGGTACAATGGGGCAAAGGGAGACAGGGACCCTGGCAGGGCATAGGGGCAGGGTGGGGAGGGCTCTGCACTGCCCTGTGGGGGGGTATGCCAGGCTCCCTTTGTGCCCCCCCTCCCCTGGCAGGGAGGGCAGTGGTGGAGTCCTGGAGTAGCCCTAAGTCGACTTAGGGCTACTCCAGGTCTACACTGGCTTAAGTCGACTTGAAAAAGTCGACTTAAGCCTTAGGTCGAATTAAAATGAGGTTTTATAAAGTCGACTTAATTTTCATTAAGTCGACTTTATTTTCCTTAAGTTGACTTAAGCAACTTGCTTAAGTTGACTTAAGAAAACTGTAGTGTAGACGCAGGGTAAATTAAATCGACTTAAGCAAGCTTAAGTCGACTTAATTTACAAGTGTAGACGCAGCCATTGAGCTCAATGCAATTGACTAATTTGAACTAAGCAAGTGCCATGCATGGCACTTGCTTAGTTCAAACTAAAATTTGCCAGTTTGAATTAAGTTAATTTGAAATAACTAAAATTAGTTCGAATTAGTTAGTTCGAATTAACTAATTTGAACTATCTTTGGCAATTGTAGACATAGCCAAAGGTTTTAGCAGGGCTTCCAAAACCCGGAGAATAGAGATGTGCATAGGAGGATTGAGGATCTGGGAAAGGAGATAGAAAATGAGAAGTACAAGGGGGACATAGGAAGGAAGGGAGAGGAGAAGGAACTAGATAAGGAGAGAAATTGTGGAGTAAGTAAGAAGGGCAGAGAGTGGCCTTTGGAGTAAAGGAAGGCTGAGAGTGAAGTGTGGGATGGAGAGAGGGACAGGCAACACAACAGGAGGGCACAGAGCAAAGGAGGGGAATGAATCAAGAAGGGAAGGTAAGAGAAAGCAGACAAGAAGGCAGACAGACAACAGGGAAGAGGAGAGAAACAAAGGTATATTAAAGGGTAAGAACAAGGAAATAAAAAGTGGTGAGAACAAGAGAGACCAACCAGCCAGTCAGCTGTCCAAGAGGACCAGCAAGAAATACCTGACTACTGACTTCATCAGTACCATGCTTGGTTTCACACTGGGTGGGGTATGAAACTGTAGACATTATAAATGCAAGCCTTGATTCAGTCTTTCCTTAGCTAAAAGGTGTCAGCCAGCCCTTCTAGAATTATTCAAACACCTGCCTGTTTCCATCACCCTCCCACAACCTAAAAATGACACTTAGAGAGAAAATAAGAAAGCTTTTTGAGCGAAACTATATCTCTCACCAAATTCAATGAACAAAAGCAAAGAAACTAAAGGGAATTCCAACAAAAAAAGCTTGAAAAAGTAAGTGGTAAATGCTGATGTTAATCAAGAAAATAAAAAAAAGAGGGAAGCAGAGAACAAGATACTAATTATTAGCAACCCTAATCATTTTCAGTGATAAGCACACGCAGAAAGATGTTCAGATACTATGGTGTTCTGGAATATCTAAATCTTGAGAGAGACGGAGTAAGAGATTTAAACCATCACAGATACTGAATGAAAAACCAATGTATATGTGTGATTACTTTCTCCCATAGCAGGATATTTTTTTCTTAAAATAAACTTCTGCCTTTTTGTTTCTAAAAATCTCTTAATAAAAATAAGTAAATAAAACCTTCTTCAAGAAGAAGCTATTACAAGTGAACATTTGCATGGCACAGGTGGTTGAAAACCCATGGCCCATATAGTGGTCCTGAGGTACACAAGTATTTGGCATAATTGCAAAAGAAGAGTAAACTGTGGTAAATATGAAGAGCATGCTGCTGGCTAACATCAAGCTCAATTCTTCAATCCTTCTTCAGGCAAACTCCCACTGATGCTCTTTAGAGAGATGCTATTTATGCATTTCAGAACCCCTCAATCTATGCATACATAAAAAAGTAATATACAATTATGAAACACCATATTGACTTTCTTTCTGTACTCAGATTGGATGAAAATTTGAGTGTAATGTGTATATTAATTTGAGACTGTATTCGATCAAATTAGGGGGAAGAGGATGTAATTAAAGGGGGTCTTGTGTGTATATAAAAGAAGTGTGCAGGATATTTAACAGTACCTATTTAACACCAATATCCTGTCAAATTCCAATCTGGTTAATTATACCCTGTCTCCCTAACTTCCTTCTACAGTTTCATTTGAATATGTTATTCTACATCACTTCTTACTGCAACCTTTGTATAATGTTGCCTCATGCTGCTATAGAGCTGACCTCTTTCAACCCAATGATGTCTGTGCTTCAGCAGAGACTGTAGTCATCTTTCTATGCTGTCTAGGGTCAGATTCTATAGTTCTTGAAGAAGCAAAATTCCATATGAAGCCACTGTAGAGTACATTTTCACAGGCACAAATGGCAATTACTCACCTAAATCACACTGAGAATCAGTGGCAGGTCAGTGGTGCCCAGCTGCCATTTGTGACTTTGGAAATCTACTCCTTTGCACTTTGTTTGAGAAAAGACAGCAGGATCAGGGCCATAGTCTATAAAATGCTTTTAGGTTCTTTTTGTTGACAAGTGATACATAACATGTATTGTCATTTGCATGTATGGTTTTTCATACTCATGAGACACCAACCTGTACAGAAAATGTCATATTAAAACAGAATAATGGTGCCAGAGACAGTCTCTAATAGATCAAGAATCACGTGCTTCAGATGAAGCAGCTAAAACCCTCCAAGGGATAATTTGGGGATAACCTGCTCAAAAGGGATGTTTCTTTTGAGATACTGTTAGCGACTGGGTTATGCCCTGAAACCTATGGATTCATATCCACTTAATAAATATCCTATCTAGTGTAACAATGGATAGTCTGATTGTCCAAATACACTTCTATTTTAAAAAAATTCTACTTAAGCACTTAGCCTGAGTGATATCTTTTGACAATGTCAAAGTTTAGTGTTAGAGTTTAGCTATGTATTGTATAAAAAGTATTTCCTTTTATGGTTTTAAGTCTATTGCCTTCATTTAAAATGAATTTCCCCTTGGTTTTATATTTTGAGAAAGATTAATGTGCCTAGTTACATTCGCTACACCATTCATTATTTTTCATAACTTTATCATGCTCCCCTCTTATTAATCTCCTATCCAAACTAAACACTGTGAACCCTCATATACTGCTACTGAAATAGGCAAGAATTTTGTGAAATAGCTGGAGGGTGTACATCACCTGCTCCATGCTCGAAAATCAATGTTTCTTTGTCAAGACAAGTGGTCAGAAAAACTGATAATGTACTCTGCAGAATGGATTGCCCCAAGGTCCAGCACTATCAACATTGCTGTTTAATGTCTACACAGATGACCAACCAGAATCCCATCATGTGCAAAGATTCCTTTATGCAGATCATCTTTGAATCACCACTGAGTTGGAAAGATTTGAGGACACTGAACTTGTAAAGTACTATTACACATGATTCCTCAATACCAACTCTAGCAAGATACAAGTGTGCACCTTTCACCTGAAATACCAGGACATCACGCGAAACTTCCAGACACTGTAGAACAGTACAACGCTTGAGCACTATGAACATCCAGTGTATCCTGGGTTACATTAGATTGAATGCTGACATTCAAAGAGCACATAAAGAAGCTGAAAAAGAAAGCTAATTTCTGGAATTGTATATGCCTGAAACTGGCCAATACAAAACAATACAATACACTTTGAAACCAACTCCCATGCTGTCACTATATTGCCCCACATGATTTACACCACCATGTGTAAGGTGGGATGCCTTCAATAAAAATGGAGAAACTAAAATAAGTGTATGTGCCAAGACATCAACCATACAGACACATTCTACCACCAAAGAGGCTGAAGTACAAACAGCTTTATCCCTAAAAATCCCTTACCCCAAAATACCATTGTGGAAGTCTACAGGATAACAAAATTGCACTAAATGCTGTTGATCTTGGAAAACTTGGTTTCTTCAGAACAACTCTACTCAGGGACTGACTTCAAACAAAAAAAATAATGTACTCCAAATCGAACAAGAACTGGGGTGGCAAAGATGGTGACTTTATGATCAAAAGGAAGCTGAGGAATGGCTCCAAAAATGAATGTCGAGCGCCTAGATAAATACTTGAATAGTGCCTGAGGTAATGCTCTTTGCAATACCTTGTTCTCCGAAGGAACTATTTGAGATAAGTGACACATCGGGTTTTGGGTACAATTTTGGAATGACAAACTATGATGATGACTAAATATTCTGGGGTTGATTCTCATTTACAGTAGTCCCTCTGCACTTTTCTGGCACCTGTTAATCTTTCTAAAACTTTTTCAAGCTCTTTTTTAAATTATTTTTGGTTTTCCCACAGAAGAACTAATGTCTGACTGAAAAAAAAAATAGGTGTCATTCATCCATCCATCTACAATAGAGATCAGTTTCTTGATTCAATTATATTTCATTGTCTGAATATTAAAATGGATTGTTCTCCAACAAGATGGAGACAGTTGTTATACATAACAGACTCCTTAAATGAACTGAATCATACAGCATGGGATTGTAGTAGTATCAGTTTTTATAAGAATGTTTACCTGCATAGAAGATTCCATCACTGAGACCACTGTTATAGCATCTTCCAAAGTTATGGTGTCTCTAAACATCAATCGAGCATGGGCTAGCAAAAACAACTGAGCATTAAAACCATATGTTAATAAAATTCAACCACATGTGTTTGTATTAGTAAGCAGAGGCTAACAAATTCATATTTAATTCTGCAAACATTCATGCAAGTGCTTAACTTTGAACAAAAAAATAATCCCATTGACTTCACCATACTAAGTGTCTGCAGAATTGGGAAAATTTGTAAGAAATGAATTGTGTCATCTGGATTAGAAATTCAATGACAGTTTGAAGGAACTGGAATAAAGAAATGCAAAAAGCTATATTTAAACAACTGCACGGTGTTCAGATACCATGATAAGTGTAGCATAAAATAATATTCATCTAGTCATATGAACTGACTGCAATACAAACTAACAAAAAGAAGGAAATTTAAAATGAAAGCTAACCTTTCATTCTGGGTGAGAACAGACATGATTAAGCAGCAGTCCACATTTGACATTTCCTTCCTTTTTGTTGGCCTGTGTCACAGCCCTATGCTTAGCACTATTTACCCTTGAGGTGGTACTTATTGAGGGGTGCGCTTGGACAACAGGTTTTTTTTTTACCGGGATAATAGCCCAGCCTTGATTTGATGGAGAGGAGGCATTTACAGGTACATCAGTAGTCAAGGGAACCAGATTATAAAGGGTTAAACCGAGCCAGCCGATAACCCAAGTGATTAGTATAGGAATTAAATATTGTTCCTATAAGGGGAAGAACAAGGGGGGTAAAGGAGTACTAAAGATTAACATTATCAGGGAAAATAGGAATGGAATTAGGAGAATTATAAGCATAAAATGTTTATTGCAGATTATTATGAGTACAATAACACTTATGCACTTTTTTTTGTTGTAAGTGTACATTTTTTTTAGCTTGCAAGATTAAAAACTTTACTGTTATGCTAATAATATTATTGTGCTGCAGCAGGCCTTACAAATCAAAGTAAATGTGCATTATTAACTATTTAATTACTATAACTATTTTTATTACTCTGCACTTGCCCCTAGCTTCAAAGGGGTGCCCCTAACTTTAAAGGGGATGGCAGGCTATCTACCTGTACTTCCAGGCTGGGGTACTAAACTGCTTGTTCCCTAACCTTATATCTACCTCCCCAAACCCTCAGGGGTAGGGATGCTAACCTACTTTAGTCCTGACACCAGGACCTGGGGTGCTAAATACTTCTGTTACCTTTACTGTTACTAATATTTTATATACCTGTAGCTACTATCAAACCAGTGTTTACCGAGGCCTATTGGTGATTTTTTGATACTTACCGAACTCTGTACCAACGTGTCAGTTTGCCACCATCGGGGATCAGGTGCTGACCTCTTTTTAATGAGCTCGGGCCTACGTGCCAGCCTAGTCAGCTTTAAGACCAGGACCTGACCTTTGTTTTTTTTGAACAGACCCCACTTGCTATCGTAGCCGGAGCCACGGGGCATTTTGAGTCATGTCCAGCCTACTGTCTCCCTCCCCATCTTTGGGACTAATATTTATAGAGTTTTGTGCCTCCCATTCCCCTCCTGCTTTCTCAGAGGGTCCCACATCTTTGCAACATGGCCCCTTGGCTCCCATACGCTTTTACACATTTGCAACATAGCTATCAGTTCCCATACGCTCTAAGCAGGGCCAAATCTTTGCAACATAGCCATTACAAGGCTTTGCAACATAGCCCTCAGTTCTTACACGCTATGTGCAGGGTATTCCTTGTAACATTGTAAGTTTCCAAGGTTGCTAAGGCAGACTATATGGCGTCTGAGTTCTGGCATTGGTTCATGTAAGTTGTATGCTAAGGCCTTTAAAAACTGGTTCAGGCTTGGGCCTACCCTAACAAACTTCTATTTCTATAACTACATAAACTCAATAATATAAAATCCCATTCCTAAATCCACCTTCTACACCCTAATATTGTTTAAACATTTTTTCCTTATTATTTTTTCTCTCCTGCTTCAGTCCCCTAAACAAGTGGTTCTCAACTTTTTGCAGGTCGTGACACACCTGGCAACCTACCGCGATCCTACAGGACACACCAGCCCATCCACCCCAGGCCAAATCCAGCCACCTCCCTGGCACTCCATGACACACTTACCATTTTGTGACGACACAGCAATGTGTCCTGACAGTGGTTGAGAACCACTGCCCTAAACCACCTTTACCCAAAACAGAGCTAATTTTTATGAATGGATATAATGCAAATAATTCACCTTACTAAGCCATTCTGGTTGGTTTTGTAACTCTGTTGTTGAGCAGTTATTTTTAAGCAAGAAAAAAATGGTACTTTTGTATAACACTTTGAAAATATAAAGTGCTACTTAAGATCCCAATCATGCAAATGCATGTAAGAAACTTTATGCACATGAATAATGTGAAAATATCTTCAGCGTCAAGTCTTTAAATAGTAAGAGAAGATACAACACAAAACAAAACAGAAACACCCTCTTCTCCTGACCCCCATGAAATTCAAATAGGCTAATAAAAGAAATATCTGCTTGAGTGACAAAAACATCATTCTGTTGCTGTATGTTCTTTTAAATACATTTTCTAAAAACTCTGATAAACTATTTTAAAGGATAAAAGAGGACTAGCATAGATATTTAACACTTTATTTTTTATTCTTTAAAATCAAAACTATATTTGAGCTTTAAGCTCAATTTTATAACATATTATATTTTATAGCATATTAGCACACAATGTGGACAGTATTCTTGGTATTTAAAATTAAATAAATTAAATGTTTGTTTTTAGTAACATTATGGGATAGAGAAGGGCAAATCCTTTAATCACTCTTATGCCTTACTCAAGCAATAGTCCTTCAGGCTTCCAAGTGAACAGGAGTGGCATATGATTGAAATGTGCAAGTTAGGATCCAAAATTAAGAGAAATAAGCCCTGAGCAGGTGTTAAATAGGAACCATGTAATTTATGTAACCCTTTACTTTTTCAAAGCACTGTGCAAGTATTTAATTAATTAATCAATCCACATTTCTTGCTAAAAATCACTGTCCAAAAATATATTTAGACAATTAGCTAGAATGGACATATGCAACTTTATTAGATTTATAAAGGAGCCACTCATTGTGGGCTCACTGGGAAAATTGATATCATGTGTGTGCAGCACTGGACCCTTTGGATGTAATTCATCATTCCTCATTTCCCTCTAACTTAACTTCTTACACTGGTTAAAATTTGAGGGCAAGAGGGAAACATACTAAATTAAAATTCAAACTAATTTTGTATATCTAACCTCCTGCTCCCTCCAAAAAAACCCCAAACCAACCAACCAAACAAAAAACCAACCTATAGGTTTACTAATACTAACGTTCTAGGAGATTCATTCATCTAGTTTAGCTGGAAGGTCAGTACTTAGCCTATGAACTATAATTGCATTCCTAAAGTGTCCATTTCTTTGCATTTTTTAGGCAGAAAAGCTAATACTGTTAAGCGCTTACCTTCTGCTAAGCGTACCAAACTCTCTAATAAGCGAATAGTAGTTCGGGCGGCATTTCTGCAATCACTCTGCCGCTGCATCTGATAATAGCGGACAAGAATCAGGTTGCTCTCATCAGACAATTTTGGCTGTAGATTCTTTATAAGACAAAAATAGGTTTTCATCTTTTCCATGCTCCAGAGGTTTTCTGATTTGCTTGGGCACCCTGCATGACAAGTGCCTAGTCAGTAACTTCCAAACAATGGCAGACATAAAACGCTTTCCTAAAGATTCCTGTTAAATGGGTGAATGAGGTTTTATTATATTTTGGGGCAGAAAGGGGCTCTCAGTCTTTTAGCTCATCTATGATCAGGTCAAATTCCAGTGTGGGTTATTACATTCTATCTGTTGGGGTTCCCTCCAACACCTTTTCTACTCAGCTTATCCAGGACACATTGTTCATTTCTGTGAGAACACTTCATCAAATTCTCTGGGATCCAAAGATTCAGTTTGACTCCAGCTTGTCACGCAGGTTCTATTTCCTAGCTACTAACATCTACAGTTCTTGAATCAAATTAATTTGGACATCATCCGGTTCATGTAAGGACCAACTGCTTTGCAGATTGTGTAAGGAACAATCACTGAAGTCCTCACTGTATTTATATTTCAAGCTTTTCAGTTCAAGGTGCTACCATTTATCTAGCCCAGAAACGGTATTTCCAGCACACAGCCTGTCTCATTCCTGTTTATAGTTTACCATGTCCTCAAATCAAGCTACATTCAAGTTTACTCATGCTCAGCATGATCTATACTACCTACCTAATTTCCTTGTTGTTCACACTGCCTATGGTGTTTCTACTGCACTTCCTGCCCACTACTTTAATGGGAGCAACATCAAGCTCATTGTTCATCAGCTTGTTCAGTCTGTAAAACACTCTGGGATCCTTTGAGATGAAAGGTGCTACATAAATACATGATTATTTCCTCCAGCTAGTTTGCATATTTTATAGGGCCACACATTTTATATGTGCCACATTCAGGACAGTCTTTGTATGCTCTGGAGAGGAGAGTGCAAAAAGCTTTCCCTCACCTTTTTATTTATTTATTATTACTGTAGCACTTCAGAGCTCTCATCATAGACCGGTCCTCATTATGCAAGGTGCTGTACACATGCAGAACAAAAAGATAGTTGTTGCCTCAAAGAGTTTAGGGTCTAGATATAAGACAAGGGACAACTCATCAGGGAGTAAAGGGAAACGAGACAATAAGGCTATGTCTACACTTACCAAAGTTAGTTTGAATTAGTTAATTCGAACTAACTAATTAGAACTAATTTTAATTAGTTCGAATTAACTTAATTCAAACTAGCATGGCCCCACTAGAATGCTAGTTCGAACTAAGCAAGTGCCATGCATGGCACTTGCTTAATTCGAATTAGTCAGTTGCATTAAGCTCAATGTGCCGGTTAGTTTGAACTACGCAGTTAGTTCAAACAAACATGGTCACATTGACTTAATTCGAACTAACTAGTTTGAATTAAGGGGTAGTTTGAAGTAAAACAAGGTTTTACTACTTTGAACTAACTTTTCCTTAATTCGACTTAAGGAACTGCTTATGTCGAATTAAGGAAACTCAAGTGTAGACACAGAGTAAATTAAGTTGACTTAAGCCTGCTTAAGTCGACTTAATTTACAAGTGTAGATGCACCTTAATTGTCTATTATCTAAATAGACAAAACATGGTAGAGGAAGAGGGACAAAACACAAAGCTGAGTGAAAATATGAAAGCAGCAAATATGCTCGTTTCACTTTTACTTTGTTTTACTCAGTAGGGGATCAGCTAAATTGGAAGGGAAGGGAAGGAGGTGTGAGAGAAAGAGCAAACGAGGAGAGCATAGAAGGGACAAGTGTGGAGTGAAGCTGATTGAAAGTTGTCACTAAGTTTAGTCACTTAGTTAATAGGGATTGGTGGTCTCTGTCCAATTCCTAATGGACGGGCACTCATAACACAACTACTACCAATGGCACCATGCATGAAAGTCTCAAGAATAATGAAAATAAACAGAACTACTCGTTCAGTCACTGAACTGGTCTCTCCAAAACTGGGCTGTAGAACATCTAGGAAAGATCACTGTGGAGAAAAAGCTTTAGACACATATAAAGACTCTATTCTTACCTTTGTTTTCCAAAATGAAAGAAGAAATTATGCGATCCCAGTCTTCGTTTCTCGTATCTAGCAATACTAAGACCAGATCAAATCTGCTCAGTAGAGGACTGCCAAGGGCTATGTTCATGGAGACTGATTCATTGGGGTCATACTGGCCTTTTGGATTCGTTGCTGCCAATATAGTGGTTCTGGTGTTCAGCTTGCACACTAAGCTAAAGATGAAGATAATGTACATCATTATTCTGGGACACTGGACACAGGAAATAATTTTTGAAGAAAATATTTACTGTTTACATAGCACCATTCATCTTGAAAGTGCTACATTATATATAGTGAAAATAAAACCAAGTATCTCTTAGTTGAAGGATGGCAATGAGGTGGAAAGATAGAGTACAGTGTACTGCTAAGTGACGTAAAGGAGGCTGATATTCAATATACTGAATAATCTATTTACTAAGCCTCCTGGTGCAAATTAGCATAGCTTTATTGACTTCAGTGGATCTATGCTGATTTACCCCAGCTGACACTGTGGCCTGCAATATTTAGTAGTCACATTGTGAATTCTAATGGAGGAAAATATCTTTTTAGTTCAATTCAGGATTAAAAAAAAAGAAATAAAAAAGCAAAAGATTAATATACTTTCTATAATTCTTTCTCTATATGGCTAAGCATTTTTCCATATTTTTCTACAGTGAAATAAGTATTTTCTCTTTGAGTCATGTTGTCCTGGTGCCTCTGTTTAGTTACAGTGGGACGTTTTTGTCCCAGTAGTCACAGCACAATCTTTTCAATGACGGCAACAGAAGAGTTATTCTAAATTTGGTTTATCACTGAGCTATTTCCAGTCAACTACAAGCTAGCTGCTACCTCACGTCCTGAACATAAATGTAGGTTAAAGCCAATAATCTTAGCTTTCCTACTTACCATCTATGCCACAAGAAAAGCCTTGGCTCCCAGCCCGTGCAAAGAGAGATTAAATGTACAGAGCAACATTAACTTCTCTAAGTAACATTATAATTATTTAAAAATTCCTAAGTAAATAGAGTCCTTTTTAAAGCAAGTGACTGAGGCTTTGCTTGCTGGGAGCAAAACTATGTTCTATATTCCCATCTATAAAACAAAATCAGTGGTGTCAAGGGATACAGTTAAAACATGGCTCCATTTCACTGCACAGACTGAATCAGACCATAGCAAGTCCAAGTCATTAGTATGGTTCAAGTACTTGGGGAGTTCTCATCCATACTGCTGGAACAGCTCATCTGGATAAGAAAAATTATACAAGCACATTTTAAGCCTCGCACACTCATTGTAAGCAACATCCTCATGAGTGGATACTTGGCATATTGGGGATATTGTATGGTCCTGCTTGATTAAAATTGCTCATACAAAAATAACATGAAAAGGTAAATATGGAGCAAAAGACGACCTGGGTTTATGTATTTTGAAAATGAATTTCACTCTACTCAGCTTCTAAATTTTAATGTTCATTATGCTGCAGATTTTTGTACTGATAACGAACGCTCAGCTACCTATGAGAAGCTGTCAGAGGGGACACTGGAAGCTTTGGAGCTTGGCAGAGGACCCCAGAAGACATGGAATGCAGTTTGGGACTATGGGATAAGCACATGAGATATATGTTCCTGGAGTAAAGTAGTTACCAGTGCTGAAATGTAAGTTCATTGAGTTTCAGGCAGCTAGTTTAAGTACATGGGGCAATTTGTGCCACCGCTGCAACTGCCGGCAATGGCATTTTTTTCCTTGGTGGCAGAGGGTATCTGTGTCAGGCATGGTTAGCCACGCTGCCAACCGTGTTGCCACAGGAAAACTTTAGAACTCCTGCCTTAAAATACTTACTAATTACCTATGCTAAACTATCTGTTCAATCATGTATTTAGCTGTGACGCTCTGGCCTTGTCTGCCCTCTGCTGGGAGGTTGGGTGAGAAGTCAGGGAACTTAACCACCTGCTCTTCATTGAGGCAGCTGAGCTGTGAAATTGACATGGCTTCCCGCTTCAGCTGGGACCAGGAATCAGGCTTGCTTGCAGCAGCCTAAGCTTTTCACCCCACTCCCAGTTTGCCAGCCCTACCACAATGTAAGGGGATGCAGTGTCTACATTGGGGTGGGCAAAATATGGTCCATGGGCTGGATCTTTCAGTTTGTCTGCAAGTCTTGTCAAGCAGTGGTATTTCTTACATAGCTAAAAAACTACTACTTCATAAATACCGGTAGCAACAACATCCACAAAGTCCTTCTGCTGGACCAAGATCACTGGAATGCAAAGTGCTCTGGGCCCACCACCTCCCATCCCTGACACATATACACTGCAAAGAGAGAGGGGACAGAACTGGCTATGCTGGGCTACACCAGCCAGATAGTCTGCTTCTTTAGGGAAATACTTAGATGTTCCGTTAGGGAGACTGTCCATCTCCTTTGCAGACAGACTGAGGATCTGGCTCAGCAACTTCACTTGGCACAGAATTTAAAAATCCAGGTTATCAGAAGTAGCACTTCTCTTTCACAATTCAGTGGCCAGTAGTTTCTTTCACGATACGGGTCACCTTATAAAAGCGAGCAGCGAGGAATCTCTCCATCTTTTTTTTGCTGCTTGACTAACTATTTGCCATTGGGGGGTGGAGAGGTGGGGGGAGAAAAAAGAGTTTTTAATGCTGGCTTCTGAACCGCAACTCACATTTTAAAAAAAAAAGTCTCACTTCCCACAGTACCCCCAGAGTCCTCCCACCTCCAGAAAACCCCCAAACACACTGCTTGATGTGTCCTCTCTAGATGCATTGGCCAGATTTTCAAACGATGATGCAGGGGTTTTGTAAATATTTTATTCATAGGCATCCACTGATCCATTGCACTCTCCTTTTGAAATTTTGACTCATAATTTGAGAGTACCTTGTAAACCAAAACTGTATAGTACAATATAGGTCAGTATAGGAAATATTTAAATTGCCCTTTCAGGGAAAAGTTATTTTGTTATATCATCACATGCATTTAAATGTCACTCACCCTGCCTTAGCTACACTGATGGTTTGTTGCTCCATTGCCTCATGTATGCTGGTTCTGTCATGTTCTTTTATGCTATTAAACTCATCGATACAACAAAGGCCTCCATCTGCAAGAACGAGTGCTCCAGCTTCCAAATTCCATTCTCCAGAATCCTTAACCGCAGTTACCGTCAAGCCTGAAGAATATTAATTTCAATTCAATATTTTTTTTAAAAAATGCATGTGCATCTGAGTGAAAGGGAGGGATTAAATATACTAGCTAGTGTCAGGAAGAGAGAATTCAGGCAGTGTGCAGGCTTCACCACATAGCTCTGCTAATGCACTTGAATTCAGACCTCCTGGTATGACATATCATTTATTACAGCCCAGCTAATAGTATGTGAAGCAAACTCTGCCAAATACACCAAATTTTGAGGTGACGGTTTGATATGGACAAATTTACAAAAGGAACTAAGATGAGAGGACTAAATTCTTCAAGCCAAATTAATCTCTGCTGCAAACTCAATGTTATTAGAAAAGTTACATCAGAAATATACCTGACCCACTATCAACACTTTAAGGCATACAGAAGCATCAAAATGCCAAGCAAGAAACTTCGCACAATAAAATATTCAGCACATCTTTTAACAGAGATCCACTCTGCAATCCATGAAACAGAAGTGACAGATTGTCTGCATTGAATTTTGAACTGGGTGTGACAGAGTTTCTTTGGGTTTTTTGGGTTAATTTGAACATAAAACTCAAAGTGAAATGTGAGGGTAGGGCTATTCATGTAAGGGATTCAGGACTGGTCCCTTAAAGCCTATGGGTTTGATTTGAAATGCAATGTTGTAAACTGGGAGTAAAGTCAATGAGGTTAACACAGACTTAAAACTAGCAAAAAAAACCTGATGACCACATCTTTATTTTTCCTAATTAAAAAATTCTATTCAACATCTGGCCGCACAGAGAAGCAGCTCTGGAGTTGGAAGGGAAAAAAGAAAAGGAAGAAAATAGAGGAGGTTAAATAAAGGAGAGGAAAAACAAAAACAAAAGGCAATTCCCGCCACTGGTGCCTTGCACACATTTTGTGAGCACTGTGGCCAGTGTCAGACTAGCTCTTCATCCATTCATTCATTCTTCCCAGTTTCAGTCATGCCAGTCACTCTGTTCTAAGCCTTTTTCGTACTCTGGGCCAGCAGGTGGAGCAGCAGCTAATATTTTCGAGTCCATTCAGAGCAAAGGAGCCCATCTTGTTCTTTCAGGAAGCTTCAGGAGGAGGGTCATAGCTCAGTGTGCAGCCAATCAGTGCTAAGGCTGCCAGTTAACAGAGCAGAATGGGCTGTAGTTTAGTGAAATAGGAAAGCTGCAAAACAGTGTGGAGTGTTCCTGTTGTAAATAAAAGGGAAAAAAAAAAGTTTCTCAAGTCACAGCTCTACAACCTTGATCAAGTACTGGTACTGGAGTTTGTGCTTTACAGAAAAGCAACACATTGGACTTTATTGTGCTGCATCAACACCCTCTTCCTATTGTTTGTGTATTTTTCAAAATATGGCAAAGGTTCAGGTGAACAATGTAGTGGTGTTGGATAATCCTTCTCCTTTCTACAACCCTTTTCAATTCGAAATCACGTTTGAGTGCATAGAGGATCTGTCTGAAGGTGAGTAGATTTTTCCCCGGTACGGATTTCACGAGCCAGGGCCACTAGTGTCAGGTTTTAAAAGGTTTAAACTTTGCAAAGGCCTGCTTCTACTATTTAACAGTTTCCCCTTGTCTGCCTCGGTGTGACTGGCTGAAAGGATGTGCTGGTCGGCATCTCCATGCCGTTTGGAAATGCTCGGGCTGCGAGGCAAGGGAAAGTTGATGATTCTGTCCTCTGCTGCAGAGTTGAGCGCTGCTATTTTGGATGCAAACGCCGCGGTTTGGACTGTAAGCTCAAGTTGCCAGGAACTTGTCTGAGTGGTGGTAGCCATGTTGCCAGCGTTGTGTGTGTGTGTGAGTGAGTGTGTGTGTGTGCGCAGGGAGGGCGGGCTCACCAGCACATCTCGCTTGCAATGCATCCCTTTTGCAGAGGCGAACCGCTGCTGAGCAGAGCAGCGATGTGCTGCACCGAGTGGGGGGAAAACACATCCCAGGACGGATTGTCGTGCTCTTGACATGGCCTTTGAATACTTCTGAAAAAAATCTTTTGGGGGCGGCGGGGGAGGAGGTGCTTCAAGTGGAGATTAAAATGCGGCTGCAGCATTGACAAAATGTCTGAAAATAATCCAAGTGCCTGCCTGAATCCCTTTACACAGTTAGTGTTATTCTGTAGTTATTACTACACCCCTGGGGGCGAGGAAAGAATATTTTTAGAACTCCCATGGAAGTTACTGTTTCTTGCCACCTGGGCTGTAGGAGTACCATGCTGTGTCGTGGGTCAGCTAGGTTCAGCAGCCTTCAACCCGAATTGTTTGCTCCCCAGCTTACAAAGAGAGCGGGGTGCTCTGTGCAGGGCATGGGGGCTCAGCACCTACCCACTCTGCCAAGCTGGGCTTTGACCTCTTGCATCGCTCAGCAGCGACTCCTCCAGTGCTGGCCACTCCCACAGACTACTACAGGAATGGCCCAGAATGGTTTACAGCCCACTGCCGCAGCTTAATAAAACAGGATTTTTAACAGCAGAAGGAAAAATCCATTTCTCTTCTGGCCAGAGGAGTGCACTGGACCACTGGTCTTGCCAGTGTGGGCTGGGAGTGGACTTCCTCTAGCTTCCCTCAAGAGCAGTGGTCCTACAGGGAAATGAAACAAGTTGTTGCTGACCACTCCGAAAGTTATTTAAGTGTTGGAGGAAGGAGTGGGATAGCCTGTGGCCACAATCGATTTGCTCCTTATGCTACACACACACCCTTCTCCCCCCTCCAGCCCCCGTGAAGAGCCCAGATCCAATAGGTTCGAGTCACCCCACTGCATTCAGTGTGTGGGCACCTGAAAATTTTAAGGGATAAGGGAAAATACATGTACTTTTTTTGGTTTTAATTTCATGGGGGACTAAACAATTCAAAGTTCTGGTAGTGGAGCTTTGTACCTTTCTCTCATCAGTTCAAATCTAGCCCAGATCTATAACTTTTAAGTCTCCACTATTTTATTATGTGTTGGTGGCTTACACAAAATGCACGTGGTCCGACCAGTTCCCTGTGGGCAAGTGTCTGCATCACGGAAAACACCGATACATTTAGTATAATTATCATCCTTGCTAGTATCCTCCGTAGAGGCCCTATCTACATTCAGGATTTCTTAAATTCTCTCACTGTTGCTCTATCACCGGTTCTGACCATAGGAGAAGTATTAGTTTAGGCCAGCTGCCATTGTTTATACAGGTATGTGGTATACACCTGCTTTGAGATAAGAAATTTTTTAAAGATTTCTCTAGCGTAAACAAAACTTACATGGTGCTATTTTTTAAGACTACTTGGACCAGAATGCAGTAGTCTGTTTAATTGGTGGTGGTAGGCACAAGGCATTATTACACCAGAGCTGTAAAGATTTCACCTTTCACTTCCTATTTGGGTGTATTTGCATACGTTACATTCATCACTATATAGATTTAAATGAAAGATGGTCCAGGTTCATTAATGTCTAAATGAGCAGAAATAAAGATGGCTTACTTCCATTTATTTTGCATTATTATCCCTGTTTTCAACTGCTCATGAGAAGTACAGTTATAACATAACCACCCAATTACCATGTCTCTATCCCATTATGACCACAGACATTAATCTTTCATATAAGTTATTAAATTTATTATTATTATTATTATTATTACAGATAATCTTCATACATTTTATGAAGAAAGTTGCATCCTTGCTTTAATTTTCAAACACTAATATCTTGGCCACTCACTATACTTTTTCCTCTTTAAATCAGGCCATTCACTTGCCAGTTTAATTTTTAAATTTAATCTATTTATTTGTATATAACTATTTTAAAAGTTATGGATGGGCATGGAGTTCTAAACGAGTAGGATTTGATAATTAGCCTTTCACAGAATTTTAAAAATAGCTTTTACTCCCTCTCCTTCCCCATCCCCCCAATATTATTCTTAGTCTGAGAAGCTGTCAAACTATCACTCCACAATGAATTTTATACAGTACTTTGAAACAGTGTCTTATAATAGATGTGCTGTGAACTTTCCTGCCTAAACAGTACTCCTCAATAGGGATGTGACCATTTGTCTAGTCTGATATCTTCTCTTGGCAGTATCCAATACCAGATACTTCAACCGTATGCAAAAAACACTCCACCTGGCAAGTCATGCTGCACTATAAAGAGGAAGAAAAGTTCCTTCCTGAATCCCACAAGTTATGCCACTTAACACACACACAAAAGGCTATGTTAAATGAGAGAAAATAATTGAAACATAAAAGTAGTCATGTTAAAATGTTGCAGTTCCTTCCTTATTTAAGCTCTAGTCCTTTATCAGAAGAGCCTAGCATAGACTCCTGTGTGCACCTGTGCGGAGAACCTTGTTGAAGACAATGGAATGGCACAGGAATATGCCCTAATTATTTCATATTCATGATTAGGGCATTGTTCTGTACTGAAAGCCAAGGGAATAAGGTGTCACCTTGGTTTTTTTTAAAAGGCACTATTTTTAAATAGATTTTAAAATAAGTTCCTTAAATACAATAACAAATGACATCTTTCATTAAGATTAAGCCATCACAGTAACATTTATTGTCTGTTTAAAATCCCAAACTGCAGAATTCTGGTCTCTAGGATTAGTTCTGCTCTGTGTGTATTTTAACTGGAAAGTGAAAGTTAAAAAGAAGCAGAAGTAAGAGCTAATGGATGTTAGTTGATAGTTTCAGTTTTTAAACAGGCGATGGGGGCAGAGGGTGAGCATGGCAACACAAATGGCAAGCCAGGAAACTTATGGAGTAGTATTGTTTGGTATCTTTAAATCTTATTATGAAACAATAAAATACATTTGATTTTACTTTAATGGTTATAATTCCATCTAAAAATTAAGGTCACATCCTGTGTGTGTGTGTGTGTGTGTGTGTGTGTGTGTGTGTGTGTGTGTGTGTGTGTGTGTGGTGGGCTATCTATTCAATTAAGCTAACCTGCTCTGCTTGGGTGGGCTATCTGCTGCTTGGATGTTGTACTGCTGTTTAGGGCACGGCATAGTAAATTTCCCCTTGTAGACAAGCCTTTAGTCTTTGTGGGCCAGCAGCTAAAGTCCTAAACAAGCAAGAACTGGGGACCTTTCTGTGGAGTTATGGAGTGACTTCTTCAAAGAGGGATAATTAAATTACGTGCAACTTGTGGCTTTTTTTAAAATGTAGTTTTTGTTTTAATGTAGATTTGGAATGGAAAATAATTTATGTGGGTTCTGCAGAAAGTGAGCAGTTTGATCAAGTTTTAGACTCCGTTTTAGTAGGACCTGTTCCAGCAGGAAGGCACATGTTTGTATTTCAGGTACTGTTTTCAATTTTTTTTCTGTTTTCAATATTTTTAAAACAATTGTGTTAATTTGGTGTTTAAAGGTGACAGCATAAAGCAAAGCAGCATTTTATAATGTGTTTATTCCTAGCAAAACACCATTTTGTATCAACTCCTTAAATCTACTGTTCCTGCTTTTAAAACCTCGCCTGCACTAGCCTTGTTTTGCCTGAAATTTCCTACTTCTACAGCTCCACTTGTGTTATCAATGAGGGACTTAGGAGACTGGGGGAGGAGGAGGAGCAGATCTAGTGTAGACAAGGCTGTGGTGGCCACTGGCATTTTAACCATTCTGCTAAACATGCCCATGTCAAGGTTAGACAACTCAGGGATAAAAATGCCAGTTAGTAGCTGGTCTATGATAGCACTCTCCAACATTCATAGTACTGGTGGGTGCAGCCATTACAGGAAACGTTGGGTATAAAAGTTTAGTATAGGACCCTTCTCTGAGTGACCAGCTCAGTGAATTCACGCTAAAACTCAACAGGACAGTGATCTGTTTATCTTCAGCAAGACAGTATGACATCACTATGGATGTTTGGATCCTAATGCCATGATGCTATATTATAACATGTCACAAGTCCTGAAATAAGTTTGGCATTCTCATAGTCGATTGCAAGCACACCAGGAAGACACATGAAGGTTAGGACTCACCCACAAATTTTCAGCTGTTTGGAAATCCTAAAAGTTACCAACTGCTAACACCTGGAAATCCTAAAAGCTAAAACTGATAAAGTCAATGAGTTACAAATAAGGCAGTGCCTGAAGGCACTGGTTTCAGTCCCTCTAATTCCTAGTAGATCTCTTTCTGTATCATAAAACCATGACTCAGGGCTGGGCTACCCCTGAAATTGAGAGCTGGTTTATATCTAAAAGTTAGCTCAAACTATGTCGTTTGGGGTGTCAGAGTCACACCCCTGAGAGACATTGTTAAGTCAATCTACACTCCAACAGAGACACGGCTACATGGATGGAAGAATTCTTCTCTCAACCTAGCTATTGCTTCTCAAGGCAATAGATTTACTACACTGCCAGAAAAACCCCTTCCGTTGCTGTAGCTACATTACTGCAATATAGTGTAGTTGCAGTTCTTGTAATGTAGCATACATGTAGCCTCAGTTCAGCACAACTGCTGTTTTTCCAGTGCTAGCCTCTTATCTGGTTTTTAAACAGCACTAAAATCACTGTCAGTAGCGTCAGACTAAAACTAAAAAAAAAGCTCCTTCCAGAAGAACGATACTTCCTTCTCGACAAGAACTGCACTTTGCTGACATTTTATGGCAAAGACAGATGGGCGTTCATGCATATAACTGAAGCTATGAATGAGCTTCTATCTTTCTGACAACTGATACAGTTGTTTTAAGGGTTGTGTAAGGACGCACAGAAAATGTTTAAGGCATCTTGAATAAACGTATACATCCCAATTATTTGAATGCTTCAGTGCACATCTGAAACTTTCGGATAAAGGAAAACTTTATTTTACAAAACAGGCCAAAGGCACATCAGTAAGAGCATGCACTCAGCTGACTTTTATATACAAATCATTCTCTAAGCATTTTCTCATTAATTGGGTTTCAGTGCTGGGGTTATTTTCTTCCCAATACCAATAAAGCAGCTGTATAATAAGTTACTCCACTATCAAATTGTAAGCCTTTAGTCATAACAGCTTACCGTATTCATTGACAGAAGTCATCTGTGGCCCTCTGATGCCCTTAGAAACAGGTTGCAGTGTACTGTACTGCTCAGAAGGATGACCTGGCATTTATGCGTCTAATTTTTTTTTAAAGATACATTGGTCTGAGTGAAGCTACCACGATTCACTTAAAAACTAAAAATAAAATTTTTTTAAAAGTTACAAATGTTTGTGGCAAGGAGGGATAGGAAGAGCTGACGTTGATTAGTTTATGAGGCACATTTTGGACATGTTATTCAGATAACCCTGATTATTCAAACTTCAGATTACCCCACTTTAACATGTCCCCTAGATCTGAAATGCATATAGGAAAGAATCATCTATTACATTTCAACTATGAATATTTACCTTATTTCATCCAAACTAGGAGTTAGACATAGAGAAAATTGCTTATATTGGAATATATCCCATACAGGATTCCATACAAGCTTTTCTGTAACAATGAAGTGCTCTTTCCTGTTTCTTTAGGAAAGAACCTGCAGCCCAAAATATATTGGACTTTGATCATCAAATCTCACAAGAGGCATTGGGCCTGGTCAACACTTAAATAGGAGGCCACCAAGAACAAACCAAGACATATTAGTGACTCAGTAGGTAGCTCTCCCTTCCCTCTGAACTAGTACCCCAGCATACTATTTGGATGCTGTGTTACTCCAGGTACAATCTTTTGAAAAGATGTAAAATGAAAGTTCTGTTTTGTGAGCATTTTTTGCACAAAGGTGTCTCAATGGGCTGTTTAGACTAGGAAAATTAGACATGCTTTGCAAACATGTTAGTTTACATATGTTAACTAACACATTGTTAAACAACACTTTTTATCTAATGTAGAGGAAGACAGTGGCATTTATACACGATTTTAACTGTTGTGGTTACTGGTAAGGGGTAAGCTATTGACCATGAACAGATAATGTGTTTTAAAGGCCACTTGTCTTTTTCTATGCCAAGTGCTTAGTGGCTTTAAAAATGTTCATTGATACAAATTAGCCAACACTGAGAGAACAAACAACATGTGATAAATACTTTTAGTTACTTCACTAATGTACTACTGGAAGTTGCTCAGATACTGCACTGTGTAAGAATCCATATAGAATACAATATGCTAGAACAGCGGTTCTCAACCATTGTGTCGGGACACAAGGGTATGTTGCGAAGAGCCTGGAGGTGTGTCACGGAAAACTGGCAGCTCAGCTTTGAGCCAGCTTGGGGCTCCAGTTGCCTGCCGGTCTCTGCTGCCCTCAACAGCCCACTCCTGCTGTACAACAGAAGGAATAGCCAGCGCCAGATGAGTAAAGGGACTTAGGGGCTGCAACCCTGAGATCCTGGGCTGGGGGTGGAGGGGTGGGCACCATCTGCCCCACAGAAATAAACCCAGCCCCATCAAGCCAGGGCACCAGCCTGTGCTGGCTTGACTCTGCCCAACCCAGGTCCCAGAGTGCTGCATCCTCCAGAGCACTGTGGTCTCCCAAGCGCTCCCAGCCCAAGTGCCACCACCCACTGGCGGATTGTAGCGTGTCACACGGGAACATCATCTGTCAGGTGTGTTGCGACGGAAAAAAGGTTGAGAACCACTGCACCAGAATACATTTGCTGAACACTTCATTCTCCTAGTCTAGACAGGGCCATGCCTTACCATAACACAATTTGGTTAATTAATTCCGCCTATTTAAATTCTTGCTGAAGTTTCAAGGCATTATTTTCACTCTGTATAAATCTATGGTACATAGATGGAGTTACTAAATCTCTCCCCAGAAATGAGTGCATTTCATTGGCAGGTGACGATTCAATTCATGTAGCTGCATGAGTGTGTATATTTATTTATAAGGCCAAATTTTCTGCTGGCATAACTCCTCTCTAGTAAATAGGATTAAGCCAGAACCTCCAACAACAGGGATTCCACAAACTCTCTTGGCCATCTATTCCTGCACTCTACTTATAAAGCTTTCCCTCATCTCTAGCCTAAGTCTTGCCCCACCTGCAGCGCCAGCGGACATGGGGAACACTTGATAACCACCCTCTCTATAACAGCCCTTAGCAGACGAAGTCAGTTCGTAGGTCGCCCCTCAGTCTTATTTTTTCTAGACTAAACATGCCCAGCTTTTTAACCTTTCCCGAGAAGTCAGGTTTTCTAAACCTTTTATCATTTTTGTTGCGCTTCTCTGAACTCTCTCTCCAATTTGTCCACATCTTTCTAAAAGTGTAGTGTCCATGACTGGACACAGCACACTAGCTGCGGCCTCACCAGAGCCAGTGGGATAGTTACCTCTCATGTCTTGCATGCATTAACTTCTGTTAATATAGCCCAGAATTATGTCTTGAGAAATCCATGGTGGCTGTTACTTGTTATCTTGTAAGTGGATTTGTTTAGTAGTTTTGATCCAGTATCTTTCCAAGTACCCAAGTTAGGCTGACTGGTCTATAATTCTCTGTGTCCTCTTTGTTTCCCTTTTAAAAAACAGATACTGTCTTTGTCCTTCTCCAGTCCTCCGCAACCTCATCTGCCCTCCATGAGTTTTTGAAGATAATTGCTAACAGTTCTGAGATTGATTCAGCCAGTTCCTTAAGTGCAATGGGACCAATTTCATCAGGCCGTGCCACTTGTGTGCATCTAACTCACCTAAATATTCTTTAACCTATCCTTTCACTAGTCTGGCTTGTGTTCTTGCCCTCTTGTTTTCATATTAATTGTGTTAAGTGTCTGGGGTCACCATTAATCTTTTTAATGAAGACCTGAAGCAGAATAAACATTATACATCTCCACCTTCTTGATGTCATCCATTATTAGCTCTCCTTCCCAGCTAAGTAATGGATCTACATGCTCCTTTGTCTTTCTCGTGCTCCTTATGTATTTATAAATATTTTTCTTATCGCTTGTTATTTTCCTTGCTAGCGGTAACTCATTTTGTGTCTTAGCCAGGACCAGATTAATGCTGGGACTACAGAGACTGAAGCCCTGGCCTAAAGGGGGGCCTCACTCTCCAGCCCCTAAGGCTCCTACCTGATCTGGCCCTCACCACTGCCCACAGGGTTTAAGGGAGCACTGGGAGTCCCCTGCCAGTGCTGGGGTGAGGGGCAGGGCCCTGGGGTCAAAGGCCAGGCTCTGTGCTCTTGCCCCATCTCTTGGCCAGCTGGTCAGCTCCCAGGGGTGGGATGGGCTGGTACCTGTTCTCTCCACCTGCCGGGGAGGAGGGGGAGGGTTGGGGCTGGCTGGAGCGGGGCAGGGGCGCCCTCTGGCCCCAGCACACACCCTCCCACCGCAATGGCCCACCTGCAGTCCGCCATGCTGGGGCGCGGGGGCTGAAGGGGTGGAGCCCCAGGTGAGGAGGAGGAATGGTGAGGGGGAGCACAGGGCCCCCAGGTCACTTAATCCAGCCCTAGACTTAGCCTTTCGGATATACTGCCTGGCTGCCTTGTTCCCTGCCTGATTTTGGATATATTCCCTAGTTATTCCTCGCACATTGGTGGCTGTTATCTCTAAAGGGTCTGACTCCTCTATTCCTTCCCCCCAGTAGCCAGAGCCCTTAGTAGAGGTATCTAGGTTGGTATATGGATACTTGTAGAATCAAGGAAACAGGGAGCAGGACCCAATGACATAAGATCAACCAGCTCAACAGACTCCAGTACTAGAATGCATAATAAACTATTAGAGATATGTTTGGCTGTAACTTTTCCAGCACCAGTGCAGTTTTTAATTGCTGTTCTTCTTTTTTTTTTTTTTTAATCCCAAACTTTGTAAACATAAAACAGTTTAAGCCAGGAATCTTGAAGAAATGTGCCTTGTTATACATCCTGGGTGCACGGTGAAACAAAAAAATTCAATAATAAATTATAGCTTTTTACAAAGCATTTCAAAAGATCAGGGTGAGCCCCATTTTATGATGCATACGATGCCGCTCATTGGAGGGTGGTTTAAATATGCTGGTGGGAGAGCTCTCTCCAGCCAGAGTCACCATGTATCTCTATAGAGTAGTGCCCTAAATCCAAGGCTGTGATTACAGACAGGGCAATAGAGAGGGCTTGCACTCTGTCTCCTCCTGACTCTGCATGAAGCATCCATTTAAAATTTGTGCACAACCATCCACATGATGTGAGATACTGCTCTGATCCCCCCCTGCTGGGTAACCGTATGGTATTAAAGTGGAGATGAGGTAAATCAATCTGTATTATTTTAATAACTTTTTCCTTTTACATTTTAGGCTGATGCTCCTAATCCAGGGCTTATTCCAGATGCAGATGCAGTAGGTGTAACAGTTGTGTTAATTACCTGCACCTACCGAGGCCAAGAATTTATTAGAGTCGGCTATTATGTAAACAACGAATATACTGAAACAGAATTGAGAGAGAATCCTCCAGTAAAACCAGACTTTTCTAAGGTAAGAAATGTTCTATTCTGGTCAGGTGTCCAAAACACAGTTAGCATAATAGACTTTCTTTCTTAAAACAAGCAAATAATTCCTTAAGCCAGTGATACTCAGATCTTAGTGGTTCAGGACCCAAACTAGCAATCAATATTACCCAAAGGAGCAACACAGTGGTGTGAATTCATTGTTCATTTACTATAGCACTACATATTCACATGTAAACAGTACAATGGGAAATATTTAGTGAGAATAAATATATATATATATATATAAACACAGTAAAACGACTGATCAAGTATTATTTTACCAATTACAGTTGGTCAGTAACACTGTAAAAGCCTCCCGATTGGGTAAAAACTTAGATTGGTTAATAACTAAATCACACAGCGTTTTAATATCCTGAGCTGCAGAGAGCTACAGGAGAGACATTGAAGAGCAACTCGTGGCTCGTGAGCCTCACTGAGTGTCACTGCTTTAAACCATCTAAAACTAGACATCAAATCAAGCAAATACCAAAGACTTAGAAAACAAATTTAAGGTAACAACTATCATAGTTTTGAAAGGGACTGGGATACGATCTTTCATCCAGAATCCTTATCAGCTCAGTAGTGCTCAGAAGTTATTCCGACCTTACATGGACTATGTGAAATGAATTGGTCTCTTTCCATTTCCTAACGGACAAGTCTCCATATCACAAATACTATAATTGATATTCAGATTAACAAAAACTGATATCAAAACTAGATTATATCAATTTGAATGGCTCTAAAGACTGACCTTCTTTGGAGGTAGTCTTGCCAAAACAGAGCTGATGCAAGTATGGGGGGGGGGGGGTGTAGAAAACTGGATTGCTGCTACTCATCTTCTACTCATTCTGTGATAAATAGAGAGCTAACAGTTTTCTAGATCTGTCAAACTTACAATTTTCCTGAGCATTCAATTACCTTAACCTTCTCTGCTCACCTCTAACAGTTTTAGAGCGTCAGTCTTACAGCCTCGTTGGCAGAGTCTTCATAGTAAACAAACAAAAATGTATGGAAGAAACAAAAAGAAAAAAGAAAGAGCCACGTAACCTAACTGGAGCTGTTTGAATAATTAAACATAGTTGATAAATCAGACACTTGACTTAAAAAAAAAATCAAAACACAAAATCTAAACTAAACATTAACTAAAAGTGTATGTTTTTTATTAAACTAAATCAAGACTAGTATTAAAAGGACTTGCAAAATAAGAATTATTTGGAACATAACACTATACTGAGGGAGGGGATTGGCAAATATCTGTTCATCTGCAGACCTGCAAATTATCCCAGATAGGCAGATCCCACTCAAATCTGTGGGGGTTCTATGTGGGCACAGTGGTCTGCCTCCATGTGGGGTCACCTTGTGCTGTCTGGGTCTTGATTTGTATGGAAATTTAAGGAAGTATTGTATATAAATTACTGTTAGAAGGCTAATGGTGGAGGGCAATGACTGAGGTAAAGTTGTTATTCCATTATATGTAAATGATGGGATGTTGTTAAAATCTGCAGAGTGGACCAGAATAATGCATGTACTGTATTGATTAGGGCAGAGAAAAGCCCTGCATTCCCCCAAAGTGATCACCTGATATAACTACACTTAAATTGTGGATCACTAGAAGCCAAGATTTTCAGAGGTGACTAGTGATTTTATGTACCTAACCTGAGACATCCTCAAGGTGCCTAATTTTCAGAGGTCAGGTACATAGCACTTCCTGAAAATCAGATTACTTTACAGGGCCTTAAATTGGGCACACAAAGTCGGTATTAACGTCTTAAAATCTTGACCTTAAATCTCTCATCTGTTCTTTTCTTTTTCCCCTTATAGTCACTTTCTTTTATGCCATTTTTTAATGGTGTAAGTACTGAAGCTTTTTATGGTGTAAGTGCTGAAGTTGGCCTCCAACTATCCTGGTCTCTTCGTAAATACTTGAACAAAAAAACAAACAAACAAAAAAATCTCAACTACTCTCTTTAATCCAGTATCATTTGCTCATTCAGAGTTAACTCTGCTTTTATTAAAAGCGGCAGCAAAATTCTACTGAACTATTTTCACTCACCAATACAGCAGTTCTTAATTTTGGTGGCAGAACAGTGCAGAATCCTTGATTAAATTAGAAGTCTTCTGTTCAGAATTTAGACATTTAGCTTGAGTTAGAGATAGCATGGATAAAACATATAATTAAAATTGAAAGGGAAATAAGCAGATCATGTTTAAAAATAAAAGGCTATGTCTACACTAGAAAAAGCTAGGTCAACTTTGTTAAGTCCATTTAATAAGGTCGGCTTTAAGTCGACCTAAAGCCCACCTTATTAAGTCGACTTAACAAAGTAGACTAAGTTGACTTAAAGTTAAGTCCACTTTGTTAAGTCGACCTAATCACCCTTAAATCGACTTAATAAAGTCAACTTCAGGGTTACTCCTTGTCCACACCGTCCTTAAGATGACTTAAGGAGTCGACTTAACGCTTAAGTCGACCTAATGGGCCGTTCTTATTAAGTCGACTTAAGCTTTCATTACGTCGACTTAAGGAATTTCTTAAGTTGACTTAATGAAAGTCAGGCGTAGACATGGAGTAAGTTAGGTCAACTTCAGGGTCTTTAAGTTGACCTAAATTGCTAGTGTAGACATACCCAAAGGTTCTGTCAATTTGGATAAGAGGAATTATTCAATGATAGTTCTCTCTCTGGAGAAAAAGGTCAGTTTTAGCTTCAGAACAGAATTTTCCTGTGATTAGTTTAATAAGTAGTTGATTGTACTGTGGTCCATATGTGGTGACTTTGAGGGATGGTGTACATTGCTGCCTTCCATTTGGCAAGAGTGTTAGAGCCACAGAACTCAAACTGCTAAGAAAGCTAAGTTTTCATGATGAGGGCAGATGGTTCTACAACATGGAAGATTTGGGTGTCTCAAACCCTGTTGTAATATGCATGCTCTCCATAGTTAACAAAAAACTTGCCAAAATATCTTAATTAAAAAGAAGAAAGGATGCAGTGAAAAACTAATTTTTTTTTGTGGCCATTTTCATACACGTCCCTGTAATCTTTGCAAAAGAAACTTCAGGGTCAACAATACCATCTACATGGGGCCAGGTCTAACATCATCTCCTATTCTAAAGCTGAGTATGTTTTCAGATTTTTTAAAAAAATAGAAATTAAATTAAATACAAGTTAAAACGGGGTCTCAAGCACACATGGGGGAAAAATCTTGCAGAGTAGTTATATTAACATGAGTAAAGATTGCAGCAGACAAGAACAAAGAGACACTTGATGCAATTAGAGCAAATAAATAGTATTATTGCTTTACACATTGTCTAATAAGTCTGTTTGTGTAATTCATTGTTGCAGAAGGTTAGTGCCTCAGACTATGACTACATTTTTTAAAAAATAGGGCTAGATAATTTAATTCTGTGCTGACCATTTGTAGATGTGTAAAATAAGATAAGCACAATTAAATCTCATGCATAGAGTGGGGTGTTAAGAAGGAAATCTATCCCCCTGTGATGAGCCTGCCACATTTGGCCTGGTGGAAGATGAGGGCTTTATCATCCACTGAAGCAGATTTGGCCCCTGAGGCAGGATACTGCACTAGATGGACCAATGGTATGATTCTGTATGGTAAACATCTATTCCTGATACATAGGCCATATCTGCCATATTTATACCGAAGTCTTCTGCACACATACAATTAATATATTTTCTCCTCCTCTAGCTTCAAAGAAATATTTTGGCATCTAACCCCAGAGTCACAAGATTCCACATTAACTGGGAGGACAACACTGAAAAACTGGAAGATGCAGAGAGCAGTAACCCAAATCTACAGTCACTTCTTTCTACAGATGCATTACCTTCAGCATCAAAGGGATGGTCAACATCAGAAAATTCATTAAATGTCATGTTAGAATCTCATATGGACTGCGCGTGACTACCATTGTTTTGATAGTGTACATGTGTTAAGCTGTAAAAACAACCAGAACATTTGCCTGAAATTCCATAAGTACATAGTTGACAAACAACATGAAGAAGCTGTTTTAAAACAGCCTGTAGAAAGTTTATAAGGAAAAGGAACAGTATTTGAGCAAATTGTGGAATATAAATACAACTATTTTTAAGTAGTTCTTTTTTCTCTAATGTGTTATTTTATTTGCTCTAAACTTAATCTGATTAAAGCATATGTATTATTTTTTCTCTTTCTCTGTAACTACAATTAAAAACCTACAGGAAAAAGTTAAAAATCCACACACACAGATGGAATAGTGAGGACTTGGGCTCATCCCTACTATTAATAATACTGAATACAATTTCATTGTCCTTTAATAATGTTAGGCACAAAACTGTCTTTTGATGAAATGCAAAGAAAGGGGGGAAAAAGTGATCTCTAGACAATAATCCTAAAGTGTCCTCTACTGAGAAAACAGACAGCACAGTATAATTTTAGGTGCAAACATCTATGCCTTTCAAGGCATATACTTGTTACTTAAAGCATGCAATTTGAGATCTACCATCTGCTATCTGGGATTTTAGGACTTGATTTTTTTTTTTTTTAATCTCCTGCTGCTGCTATTTAGTCATGTCATATAGTCTATTAAGAACAATGTATCATTTGGAGTAGGTGGGAGCAACAAAGAACTCTCTTTCAACCACGGTAGTAGCTTACACAATTGTTTGAAAGGTTTCAAGCAATAACAAAATTTAAACTTCAAAAGAAATAGCATGAATATTTAGTAAGAAAAAAATTGCTCCCTCTAGGATTATTACGTACAATCATGGCCTGATATATTCACTTTTTAAAAGTCTCTTTATTCATGTTGTCTGTTTAGATAGTTAATGAGAGGTTGAAGTGCTTCATCCTTAACTTCATAAAATAGCTTGGGCTTAAGAGATTTCAGTACACAATTTTATTATTTTTGTACGGTAGTAGCATCCAAAGGCGCACAAATTGAGACTGAGGCTATATTGTGCTATGCATGGTGTGCGCACACCCACCCATCCCCATACAGCATTCTCTTACCTGACATTTAATTATTTTAACACTAGCAATTTAGCTGTTCTCCCAAATCCTCTTTTTAGTCTTATTACATCAAGGCAAAAGCGGGTGGAGATCGTGCACACCTTTAACCAGCCTAGTAAGAATATAAACCAGGGCTTAGCAGTAGTCATTGACATGATGAACCTGGTTAGGTTTCCAAACTAATTTCTTTTAAAAGAAGGTAAATCCCATGATGGCCGACCACTTTAAAGTAAACAGAGAGCATTTTTTTATCCTGCATTGTTTGTTCAGTAAGGATGCAGGTGTCCTAAGTAGTAAAAATTTCTATGGGCGTTTGTGATATTGTCTTCATTTTTAAACACACAGTTTTCATCAGTTTTCTACTCGAGGCAGAAAGTGCACTGAATGAATAAACTGATTCAAATTTGTGACTATTCCCTGAGTTTACACAAAACAAAAAGCGCTTCTGGATTTTCAAATAAGAATTACAGTTGTAGATTTTTTTCAAAGGTACAACAGGCAATTTTGGTGCCTAATTTGCATTAAAAGATCATAAGAATTCAATGCCAATGCCTAACGGGATTTGAGCCTTTAAAAATCTCCTCCATAAGTGTTACCCATTGTTTTAACACTTCAAATTAGTCTCCATATAAATTAATGTAACTATTACTATTAAGAATAGGCACTCTGAACCAATAGTTTTTCTGATCTCCTAATTTCAAACATGTATTTTTCAAAATGTATACACACATTTAATCTTCTGCTGCTATGACTTTCCTTTCCACTAACACTGCAAGATATACATGCATGAAATTTCAATTTAACATTTACTTTACTAGCCTTTTTTTATAAACTAAAGATCTAATCTTGCAAAAATGTAAACATGAGTAAGTTTAGCCACATGCATTAAGTGTTGGTAGGCTAATGAAGTTTCGCCTGGTTTAATGGTATTGTAATAGGATCTCAAATCTAGCTCCCATTGAAGTAAATGGGACTTTCTAATAATTTAAATGAAGTGTAAGATATCATCAGAATCCATCCACCCACAGGGCAAAGATTTCTTACAGGAATACACTACAGCAGTGATAGGTGCAAACTACATCATTTGTTCCTACCACCATCATAGCTACAAAATAGTGGCAGCAGAGCTATTCCACATAGCAAATCATCTCAGATTGCATAATCTGTACTGGACCCACGCTCTGAGTACTCTGAAAAGCTCTTATCCTAACTCTGCAGAAAAAAAATCAACTGTATTTAGGAAGAATTAGGTGAGGCTGTCTATTTGAAGATGGACTGGATAGCATTCATCATGCCATTGAGAGTGTCTGGCCTTATCACATACCATGCATTAATATCCATTACATACAGCAGAAACACCATCTGCGAAAAAAATTCATGTGAGATGAAAACCAAAGAAAATAAATTACATGTACTATTAACAGCTTCTCAACATCTCCTTCCAGGAAGCGATCTTTTCTTCCTAACAATGCAACAGGCTGCCTATTTTTTAGATACCAACACTGGACACAAGTCACCCCTCCAACCTCACACTTCTTGGCAAAATCATTGAGAACCCAAACTCCAACATCACGTAGCACATGCCAACATTGTGGATTCTTGCCCACTGATCTTCAGGCCAGGGCTCTGTATGGAGACAGCCCTACTGGCACTAAAAGACAGGGCAATGGAGAGAAGCCACCTATCTCCATGCTAATACTACTGGACTTCTCTAAAGCTTTCAATAAAGTTAATGCCACAGATGAGAGCTTGAGCAGATAGTGCAGCAATACAATTTCAGGATTAAAGGAGTGATAATGGGATGAGCTTGTCCTCTCACCAGCCCTCATCTGTGGAGTCCCAGAGGGATCTATCCAGGTCCCCTTGTCTTCTCCCCAATATCTCCACAGCACTCCTGTCAACCATAAACCGACAACACCTTGCTGTGCATTTCCTTTTACAGATGCAGCTAATGTGATGGCAGAGATTACTCGTATGAAGAGGAGGAGTTGGCCTACCAGACAAGGTAGCAGCACTGATGTAAAATGCCTTCTTTTACCTTCCAGCTTGCTAGGAAGCTTTGTCTCTTTCTCCTAGGCAAGGATCTGGTCACAATGAATTATATATTTTTCATCTCTGAAGTGAATTACTGCAATTCACTGAATATAGATCTGATGGTGACTAGAAGACAGAGGTCCCAAATCATACACAATGTCACGGTTACTCATGTACCCAGTGTGATGGGCTGTCGTGAACCAACCCCTCCACTAGGTCCTAGTTCATTTTCATTGACAATTCAAGACCTTAATCCTGATCTTCAAGATCATCAATAGATCAGGAGCCAGCTCTGTTAGCTACCACATCTGCATTCACAACCCACTTAGACAACTCACTTCCCCAGGACATTGCACATTAATAACCCCATAAAGCATATGAGAGCTTTGGGACATATCATTCTGACACATGAGGCAACAGCGGTATAATGAGCTTCCAGAAGAAGTCAAACCAAATGAGAGTCTCTGACTACTTTTAGGATATGCTTCAAACCCTCCTCTGAGACAATGCTTTCCCACTGTCTCCAGATTGAATGTGGAGGAAGAGAGGAACACTAAAAAACAAAATGCATGGATATCAAAGCAAAGCCTTCTCTACCAGAGAATGGAGAAGAGCAGAAGATTCACAGTGCCATGAGCAAGCTCCCCATTTTACTGGGCAGCTCTTGGATACTACAGTAATGGGTGGTAACTATACAGAAAACCATTTCACTACTGATGTAATTGCCCTGCAGTATTTCTCAGTCCTACAGTGAAGAGCCAGCAATGTACGAATTTTTATACAGACTCAGATTTTTGATACTGTGATATATTTTCATATGAGATTCATAGATTGAGTCTTTCTACTTTGGAAAAGATGTGAATTAGAAATTATTTCTTCATGCAAAACAGGAACTGGATAATCTAAAATGTGTAAAATCATTAACAAGAAAAGCAACATTATTTAACATCTCTCCAAATGTTACCATTCTGAGCATCTGTCTGATTTGCTGCATAAAAAATGAGTTCATAAAGTCAATGTTTTAGATAGAGAAGTATAAACAGTCTAAAACCAATGCACTTAAAAAAGAAAACACAGTAGTTAAAGAAGAGTACTTATTCCAAGTCCTCCTCCCATCAAAGGCTAAAGATCAAAGTCTCAAATTCATGCTTGTTTTTACTTCATTGTTAGACTACTAAATATCTTACTATATATCTTACCAGAAAAGCATAGATTGGGACCCCTCTCTTGAAGTAGTCACGTAGCAAACTTCTATCCTTATTTTGCTTAGCCTGCTATAGAATTCTCTATTAATCCAGAGAAAGCAAAGGTACATGGACCTCCTCTTTGCTTTTTGGAAAGCATCTTTGTTGTATATAAATGAATAGAATTCATATTTCACCCCCTTTCTCTCTAATGCCCAAGATTTATCACAGGCTAAGGTGGCAAGTTTTTTAGGGAGACAGAAATACTGGCAGCATGCTGCTCAATTATGACATGATATATTATGGTTACAGATGGTACCAATTTCAATTTTATACTGCCTTAGTTTAACTGTACATGTCTCTCAATGCCCTGTAAGAATAGTACATGCCCTGTAACAATAGTATATTTAATGGTTGATCTGTTTCTAAAGGTTTTTTTTTTTCCTGGCAAGTTCCAGCAAAATCAGTTGAGCTATTTGAACAAAAAATTCCGAAAGTAAAACCAAGTTTTACTGCATACATTCCATTTGCAAAAGTTACACTTGGACAGCTCAATAAATGTGTTTAAAAAAAAATTTTTTTTAGATCTAAGATCCAAAGCAAGTTTGAAGGAACTTCATTCAGTAATTCTGTTCATTCAGCAGTGCTCCCAAGGTCTTATTCTCCATTACCCTAAAGCTCTTTATACCACACTGGCAGAATAAAAGGATTGTGAAGTGAACGTAGATGAAATTTGCACAGACAGCCACATGTGAGCCCAATTATTTCCTGTGATGCACATGCAGTGATTATTTCTTGTGGCGCACATGCAGTGGTGAGTTTTGGGGTTTCCTTTCTTTGTAAAAGTGTCACTGATGTAGAACCAAAGGCAATCTTAGGATTTTAAAAACCCTCTGCAAAGGATAAGTTGGAAGCCTTCAGAGAGCTCCATCGCCACACACCAGACAAGCTAGCTATGTTGCGTCACAAGTGTGCTTTCACCATTTACACTAAAGTGACTCCAAACTACAGCTATCCTTGGTGATCATGTGTTCAGTGCCCTTTGGGAAATCGTTTCAAGTAGAACATGAAATGAAAGTGAGAGCTCTGGAAGATCAAGGCAAAGCAGAGGTACAAGAATTTGGCTGGCACAGGAAGATCATTACTGCTGAAGATGGGTGCAATAATGTAAGAAATGGTTTGCAAGGTTTTAGTCTAGGAGACACCAGTCCCCCGAGGATTTATGAACGAGTCCAAAGTACAGCCTGTTCTGTTCTTACCATTAATGGATGTATTCAAGAAGATTCTGAGCATGCCTCTGGCTCCTTTGCAGACAGACTTGCCAACACTTTAATTTTAAAGTCCAGAGTAATAACATTTAAGGACAAATCCTCTGTACATAGGTTGTACACACATAATGGGCAGAGCTAAGGGACTGGGGAAATAGATATTCTTTTATTCTTCCTATTTAAACACTATGCTGTTTCGAAGAAGAAGAGCAACACTGTCTGAGAAACATATTTCCATTAAACACACTACTTTGTACTTTGCTCCTGAAGTATATTCTGGAGTGGCCAAACCTCCTGACCTCCCTAAACTCCCTCCCTGCTGGGCAGAATGCTTTAACCCCAACAGTCTGCTGCCAGGCAGGAGCTCTGAGGCTCCCACCAGAGTCTGGTAGACAGTGAATGAGGAGAGGGAGGGCATAGGAGGCTCTACAAGCCGCATTTTAAGTGTAAAAGTGGCAGATGACTCACGAGCTATTTGACCACCCCGGGTACATACTGTTTCCTGTGTAGATTGACAGTACTGCAGTTTGTTCAAACTGGGTAATTTGCAAGAGTGGGAGAAGGATCTGACGTTTTGTTCTGTCCCTCAGGAAAAGTTCTCAACAACACCTGTCGTTTGGTGCCATCTGGGGCATATTAAAGGAACAATCTTGCTCTTCAGATGTTTCTATAGGGGGCAGAGAAGACTTCAGGCACAAGGCAGTGCTTCACAGTAGGGAGCTGACTCTCAACTTGCCATCCACCCAAAACATAGACAGGAAGAGAAAAAAGGAGCAATCTCTGTTAAGGAGAAAGTAAATTGGAGTAATAGAAATAGGATGGCATTTAATAGTGGGAAGTGCAAAGTCATGCATTTGGGGACTAATAAAATTTTTGCTACAAACTGAAGATACATCAGTTGGAAGTGATGGAGGAGGTGAAGGACCTGGGCGTACTGGTTGATCACAGGAGGACAATGAGCTGCCAGTGCGATGTGGCTGTGAAAAAAAGCTAATGCGGTCCTAGGATGCATCAGGTAAGCTATATCCAGTAGAGATAGGGAGGGGTTAGCACCATTATACAAAGCACTGGTGAGACCTCATCTGGAATATTGCGTGCAGTTCTGCTCCCCCATATTTAAGAAAGATGAATTCAAACTGGAACAGGTGCAGAGTAGGGCAGTTAGGATGATCTGAGGAATGAAAAACCTGTCTTATGAGAGAAGATTCAAAGAGCTTGGTTTGTTTAGCCTAACCAAAAGAAGGTTGAGGGGAGATATGATTGCTCTCTATAAACACATCAAAGGGGTAAATACAAGGAAGGGAGAGGAGCTATTTAAGTTCAGCACTAATGTGGACATGAAAACAAATGGATATAAACTGGCCATCAGGAAGTTTAGACTTGAAATTAGATGAATGTTTCTAACCATCAGCTGAGTGAAGTTGTGGAACAACCTCTAAGAGGAGCAGTGAGGGCTAGAAACCTAACTGAGCTTGCTAAGTTTATGGAGGGAGTGGGTTCTGAGGAGCAGTGAGGGCTTTTACTACTACAGAGAATTCTTTCTGGATGTCTGGCTGCTGAGTCTTGCCCATATGCTCATGATTTAAATGATCACCATATCAGGAAGGAATTTTCCCACAGGGCAGACTGGCAGAGGCCCAGGGGTTTTTTTGCTTTGTTTTTTTGCCTTCCTGTGCATCATGAGGAACCGGTCACTTGCTGGTGGATTCTCTGTACTTCGAAGTCTTTAAACCATGATTTGAGGACTTCAGTAACTCAGTCATAGGCTACAGGTCTTTTACAGAAGGGGATAGGTGAGGTTTTGTGGCCTACATTGTGCAGCAGATCAGACTAGATGATCATAATGGTCCCTACTGACCTTAAAGTCTATGGCTATGTCTATAGTAGGAAAAGTTAGGTCGACTTTGTTAAGTCGACTTAATACGGTCGACTTTAAGTCGACCTTATTAAGTTGATTTAACGAAGTGGTTACCCTTAACCGGGACTTAGTAAGTCGACCTAACTTTCCTTAGGTTGACCTAAGAAAGTGGACTTATGCGTCCATACTGGCCTTAGGTCGACCTAAGGAAGGGTTAGGTCGACCTACTCAGGGTTAGTTCAAATACCCCATGGTTCTTATTAAGTTGACTTAAGCGTTCATTATGTCGACTTAAGGATTTTCTTAAGTCGACCTAATGAAAGTCTAGTGTGACAGGGCTTAAGTTAGGTCGACTTAAGCCTCCTTAAGTCGACCTAACTTGCCAGTGTAGACATAGCTGATGAGTCTATTAGAAAAGGAATGATCCTATGCACATAACATTCATACAGAGTGTACTCATTCTGAAGACATGTCAAATTTTCCAGAGCTGGGAAGAATTGAAAAAGACAGAAAAAGTAAAAATATATAAAATTTTTCTGCAGGAAAAAACAAAACAGTAGGATGGATCCTTTGTGGGAGGCTCCATGAAGATCCTCTATCAGAAATACTCCCACACCATTCCACTGGAGATGCTGATCTGAAACAAGTTTGTCCTCACCACTGGAGAAAAAACTATAGGGCCTGATGTATTCCCAGAGATCTGTAGGGAGCCACCCCGATCCTCACTTGTCCAGTTCCATGGCAATTTTTTGTAAAGACTACATTAATACAATCCAGAATAACATATATCACTGTTCATATATATAAAACAGTTCCATTGTTAGAAGCAGACTCCCAGATATACAGTAATAAAAAATTAAGAGCACACACTCCTTGGCAAGCCTGGAATATCAGATACCTGCACTTGTAGATCCAATTCCTGCAGTAAGTACGGATCGTGGTGTAATCTTTACTGCATATTTGAGAAATTGAGATTTCCCTGTGCCAGGGTCTCCAACCAACAAAAGATGTGATTCACCTTGGGAAAAAATAAATACACAAAGCTTGAGATTTCATGGGTGGCATACAGATTGCTACTATATTTTTAGAGACAGAGATATATGCAAGCTTTTAAATAAAATAATTTTAATTCTTCCCATAAAAATGTACTTCTTAACACATGATACAATCAATAATTTAGGTGAAGGATTGTCATATCTGACATCATTCAGACATGATAAAATTGTATAACGCTCTAGTAGCTCCTAGTCATATTGCGGCATTCAAACTTAATTCTCATCATAAAAGATTCTTTACAATAATCACATATCCAGACTTACAGGATCATCCAGTACCTAGTTCTCATATTTTAATAGACTTTTTTTGCAGATGCCAGCTATGGTAAATTTTTCCCTCCAACTTTAAGTAATGAAGGGAATTGGAACCACTGCTTAGTTATGACCCTGATATTTAACCTCTTTAATTGTTGTATAAATAAGCAATAAAGTCAGCCTTTTTTCTTATTAGAAAATAACTGAAAGCATTTTGTTGCAACTCCAGTAATCATGCAGGTTACTAATTTCTGAATACAAAGCAATTACAAAATAAATATTTTGGCTACTTGTACCTCAGGAAAGAGTTCTAAAGTGATTTAATTATTTAATATAAACAATATGGCAACACTTTCAAGATAGATCTGACTTGATTTGGCTGTTGCAGCATTTAAAAAAAACCATATATCCCATACTTGTATACATACACATTATTTTAGAGTACTTAGTCTATGACCTACATACCACCTGCCTGCTGCACATTTGCCATCTAATAACAACAGAAGGAGAATCAGCAGGCAGATAGCTTACAGTAACAGGTCTAAGAGACGTGCTGACAATCACAGATGGAAAAATCTGGCATTAGGAAGTAAAGTGAATCTTATTTTTTCCTCTCAACACAAGATAAAGACTCATACTATGGAAATATTAATTCCACTCTGATGCCAAATACCATTAGGGATGTGCTGCTACCAAATCATTTTAATATGCCATTTCTAAAAGTACTTTTTATTTGAGCCACTGTTCTATCTAAAACAATTGCTTTTAATACTTTATTCAATGGGGGCACTGGAAACTGGTCTCTATTGCTCAAGTTATTTTTGAAAAATAAAATAAACTAGAAATAGAAAAGACAAAATGCTGATTAAACAATGGTCTCTGAATGACGCTGTTTCTGCAGCTTTATTTGCTCTAGTGTTCGTATGTTTGGAGGGAAGAAATGGACTATTAGAAACAAGAATACTAACCTCTCACTCGAGTTCCTGCAGCATCAACCCTTTGTACACCCCCAGCAAGCACCATGGCTACCGCCAGCTTCACCAGATACAACCCAAACACCTGGGGACACAAGCTAGCTAGAATTTCATTCCGTCCTAGAAAAAGAAGTGAAAAGCAGCATTCGGCATTGTTTTAGAGTCAAACTGGAGGAAAATTAACACACTCTCCTCAGGTAAACCCTATTCTATTTATACATCATCTCACCAAAGAAGCTGTTAGACCCAAACATCTTTCATTTTAAAGATTAAAACCCATCAGGCCAGATCCACAGTTGATGTAAATCAATGGTTGCCAACCTGTGGCCCGTGGGCCAAAAGTGGCCCATCAGGATTTCAGAATGGCCTGCAGCTCCCCTCCCACTGGCTCCAGAAGGAAATTGCTGATTAAGTATCTAGGTGGAGTGCATTCCCAGTGCAGGCTCATTGCTGCAGCCAAGGGGATGAGAGATCAGCACTTCCCTCCTTATGGCTGTTGGGGGGAGTAAGACAAAGGGCTTTGTGTGGATCCCTAGGTGCTGGGGTCCCTGCTGGAACCAGAGGGAGTGGAGCACTGGCTGCAGAAGACAGCTGCTGCCTAGAGACCCAGGTGGAGCGTACGGTTTCCCTGGTGCAGCTAAGGGGACAGGAGATCCTCCTTACTGAACTTCTTTTCCCTGGCTGCAGTGGGGGATGGGGTAGGAGGGCTGCTGGCAGAGACTGGTGGCCCTTCAGGGTTGTAAAAATTACATTTGTGGCCTTCAAGCCAAAAAGGTTGGAAACGACTGCTATAGATTAACATAAAGACCTTGATATGCCAGTTTAAGGTGGAGAGCACTCAAATACCAAGGGGCTGAGCACCAGTACAAAGTCCTAAAACAGAGTACTTTAGCCCTCAGATGAGACCACAGAGGGCAAGTTCTTACAGCCTTTCAGTTTATCCTCTTGAATGCTTGTACACTGTGTGCAGACAGGCATAAGAGAGCCAGATATACAGCTGGTGTAATCTGGCACAGCTCCACTGACTTAAAATAAACATAACATTTAACGCCAAGATATGTTGTGCTGTACCTGATGCAGAAAATTAGCTCAATCTCTCCTATTTTTTTATTTTATTGAATAGCCCTATCTCCTCACCCTTTTCTATGTAGTCTCTCCCTCATCTTCCATATACTCTCTCAAGCTCTCCGTCTGCTACGCTGATTTTGCTGGCAGTGAAGAGAGATGTGATAGAATTAATTCTGCCCTCTGAAGCTCTGACACTTGTAGGACATCAGAGATCAGGATTCTAGAACTACGCTTTATCCTTCACTGCTGGCACACAGGACTGAGCAAGCAGCCTTAAAGAAAAGGAAGTGCTGAGAATCCTTAAGATGGATGTTTTCAACTTTGAAGTAAGTGCGTGAAGACACAGTATGTTACGGATATTAAAAATAGGGTGGGACCTACTTTGGCAAAGATGTGACGTTTACTACATATGGGCTTTGCAGCATGGTTAAGATGCAAGGCACAATTCACCACTGCATGACTCAGTTTCATGCCAGCATCACCTCAGTGAAAACAACTGGAGTGAAATCCAAAGTAAGGCAATGGCAAACCAGGCTCTTTGTTTAAATCAAACACATATAAAACATCAGGTATACAATACAGAGCATCACTTAATCATAACTGCTCAAATTTGAAACAAAAACAACTACCAAAAAATCCCTTCGCAATACTGGGGGGGAAAAAACGTATACTATTTTATGAAAGAGTTTGCATTCCTGTGAGGTAATGTAGCTATGAGGAAGACAGCATATGATTGTCTCGATTGTCTAATGTGGGTGCAACCTGGTGTGCTTATTTATTTGACTAAGAAGTTTTTCCTCAAAGACTAGTTATATCTTGCTTCTCTTAAGAAGATGCTTGTAGGATAGACTTTGCATGAAGATTATAGTTTAAAGATTAAAGGTGTCTTTAATACGCAAAAGAGTTATAGAAACAGATTGGCTTTAACATTATCCAGGCATATGTCTTTTTACAAATACACAAATCCCAACACACAGAAATATGGAGTATAGAGATACAGAGTCATATTTTTAAGCTATTAGCATTGTCAATAAAGCAATGCTAACTAAATTAGATTTGGTACAAAGAATTTCGCCCAAGTGGTGCCACCTTTGTGTGTTTTTTTTCTTGAAGCACATAATTCCATTGTGTTCTTCCTATTACTCTTACCACTTTTCACGTGCACTCACTCTGTGTTAAGTGCTACCTAAAACATTGTGGCAAGTCCACTGGCATAAGGTTCAAAAGAAGGAAAATCATGGCAGTGTGGTTTTGGTCTGGACACTAAGGGTATGATTTATGGACCCTTACATTGACCTAAATTACTTCATGTCCACACCTGACTTTCATTAAGTCGACCTAAGAAATTCCTTAAGCCTTAAGTCGACTCCTTAAGTTGAGTTAAGGACAGTGTGGACAGGGAGTAACCCTTAAGTCGACTTTATTAAGTCGACTTAAGGGCAGTTAGGTCAACTTAACAAAGTGGACTAAGTTGACTTAACTTTAAGTCAACTTAGTCCACTTTGTTAAGTCGACTTAATAAGGTCAGCTTTAAGTCGACTTAAAGCCGACCTTATTAAGTCGACTTAACTTTTTCAGGTGTAGACATATCCTAAGGGTGTACATTTTTTTTAAGTTAGTTTCAAGTAAGAATTTTATATTCCTTTGATGGAAATTTTATGTAGCAAGAAATTACTCCTGCAACTGCCATGACAAGCCAAAGGAACACTCAAATACATGCTATAAACAGCTTTAAGACAAAGGAAGTTCTTGAAGTTATCTTGTCTTCCTGAGATAAGCTGTGACGTACTGAGATATGTCCTGATCAGCAGGAGAGCTGAGTACACAACACCTCTGAACTGAATGGGATCTGACGGGGCTCAACAATTGGGTTAATAGCCTCTCAGGAGCTCTCTGGGGTGGGGAAATGAAGCTAAAATGTTACCAATAAAGAATGGTTACTTATCTTCATAATTGTTGTTCTTTGAAATGTTTTGCTCATGTCCATTCCCAATTAGGTGTGCAGGCACCACATGCACCATTGCCGGAAATTTTTCTCTTAGTGGTATGCATAGGGACAGCTCTAGCAGTGGCATGATAATACACCAGTATAAAGTGTGCTGCCAGCCTCCACTCCCTCTCAATTCCTTCTTGCTGGAACTCTGACTGAAGGGAAAGAGGGTGGGTTGTGTAACAAACATGAGCAACATATCTTGAAGAACAACTGCTAGAAGATACGCAAACATTCTTTCTTCTTGCTCAGGACCATTCCCAATTGGGTGACTTACCAGCACTAGCTCTGACCGTGGGTCAGAGTTTACCAATGTGTTGATTGCAATGTTGTTCTGCCAAAGTTGGCATCATCCCATGGCTGCCGCATAATGGCATAGCGGGATGCAAAAGTATGCACTGAAGACCAGGTTACAACTCTACAGCTACCCTGGAAACTAAGGCAGCAAGAATGCTAATGATGCCTGTGCTCTTCTCAAATGGGCCATCCAGGATACCAGAGGCTTGAATCCAGCTTGTTTGTAAGATGCAGGTTGTAACCAGGACAAAATTCTTTGGGGTGACACCAGCAGCCCTTCCACCCATTCAGCAATGGCAACAAAGAGTTCTGTGGATTTACGGAAATGTTTGTTCCTATCAATACAAAATACTAGAGCCCTACAGACATCAAGACTGTGAAGTCACCTTTCCTTGCTACAATTGTAGGGCTTCAAAAGACTGGCAGAAAAATACCTTTATTTACATGGAAATGGGACGCAATGAGGAGTGGACTCAGTCGGACCTTGTCCTTGCAGAAAACTGTGTAACAGGGCGCAATGGTTAAAGTCTTCGGTTCTGAAACTCACTTTGCCTATGTGAGAGCCACCAAGAAAGCTACTTCTCGGGATAGATGAAGGAGAGAGCAGTAAGCTAGGGGCTCAAAGGGTTGGCCCATGAGGCTGGAGTGGACAAGGCTGAGTTTCTGTTGGGGGATTGGCTCCTGCTCTGGCAGAAAGAGACTTTCCAGGCCCTTGAGAAATCTGGTAGTCATCTTGTGCAAAAAGATCATTCTGTCCCGTACAGAGAGATGGCCAATAGGTATACCTTGATTAACAACAAGGCCAAATCTTGTTTTAGATGGAGCACATAATCCAAGATAGCGTGGATATATGATTTAGACAGGGAGATTCTGTGAAGAACTGCCCAAAAGTTGAAGCGTTTCCACTTGCTCAGGTCTGACACTCCGGGGAAGGTTTCCTGTTTCCCAGCAGGATCTGCTGGACTCTTGCCAAACATAACTGTTCTTCCAATCATACCATCCTTATATTTTCAGTGGAAGCTGCCCATCCCTGCCTATCCCTTTCACTGGCAGCTGTTATCACCAATGACTCCAGGAAGGGGCTTCTTACATGAAGCACAGGATTTAAAACCTGGAGACCAGGCCGTGCCCCATCTCTGAGCCAATCTCTAGCCTAAATACTATTACTAACACTTAATAACAAACAATTTATCTATGTACACTAAGAGAAAAATTAAACAACTGGTTGGAAGAGCTTGTTGCAGGGGTGTAAGAATGGCTGGGCCCAGGTGGGATGGGGCTCTCACCCTGCCCCCCCTAGTGCAGCAGCCTGCTGCTGAGGTCACGGGGCCTGGCCAGCAGTGAGCAGCTGCAGACACAAGTGGACCGGAGTCGTAGGCACTGCGAGCAGATGGATGGGGGGAGGTTGGTCGCCCCTACACTGCCTCCCAGCCATCGTCTGCTGCTGCAGCCACTCTTGCCACCTCCTTGCAAGGCTGGGGCTGCCTCTCCCCTCCCTTCTCCTCCTGACAATACTCCAGTTACCTAGCAACTGATGTGTCGCCAGACAGCTTCCAATCACGTGACTGGAAGCATGGTGTGGCCATGCCCACCCTGATTGTCTCAAGGGCCCAGCCAGGAAACCAGGGCTGCCTATGCCCCGGCTCGTTGTAGCAAGAGACTGTTCCAGAACTGTCACAGGTGGTAAAAAAGAAATGAGAATGGGGATGGCTGGCAGTATCCTTTATACTGGTGCATCTGCAGGCCACTGCAAAGGGTACTAGAGCCGGCCCTACGGCTATCACAAGGGAAAAAAATTATGACATTAGTGCATATGGCGCACGCGCACGTACACACACACACACACACACACACACACACACACACACACACACACACACACACACACACACACACACACACACACCCCCTAACTGGGAATGGACACAAGCAAGTACTCGAAAAAACACAATTTACGGTGTTGTCTCCAGCAAACATCTGAGCAGTTGCTATTTTCACTTTAATCTACAAACCTGCTAAGGGATCACTTCTGTGTTTTTCCCAGAAGTCTTCAAACTCCTTACGAACCTCCTCATCAACTATAACCCCTGTCAGTTGTTCATTGTTCACTTGAATGTAATTGGCTTTCAAAACAATCTCTAGGTCACAGCGCACGTCCTGGTGGAATGATTTCCATCTCTGCATTACCACTCCATACACTGTGATGTCATCACCTGAGAGTAGGGACAAAATCAGTCACAATAACATCCTGCTTGTTATATTCAGATACATAAATTAACAGCTAAATTAAACATAATAGGGTAGGTTAGACATTTGTAGAACAGATGTTGCTAAAAAAAAAAATTACTCTGATCACTAAATGTCCAAAATTATGTAGCCTTTTTTATGTCTATGAATAAAAGCTAGGAATGACATTTTGTAATCACTGTTTAAAAAATTGTGAATCCAAAAACAATCAAAAGAAAGGACTATACCCTGTTTCAAGAGATATAAAATAAACTGTTCAGTAAAGAACATTTTAAATATTCCTTATCTATTCAATAAGCAACAGTGACAGCTAGAAAGTATACTATTTACTTTCACTGTAACGCTCTTTGGTTTTTTGTTGCATCTTTATTGCTTCAGTCAATGAAAATGAGATTAATTAATTTAAGGTCTGTTCTTAGTCAATTTCACTTTCATATTTCATACATTAGTAAAAATGCGGCAATATTGAATAGAAACTTTTCAGTGGGTGTTATTAAACCTAAAATTGGAACAAATTTAATTTGACAGAGTTCATCTGATAGTTCTGCTACATAATTCCATCTCTATTTTTTTTTTTGGTATTTTTGTCATGCATTTTGATTTGAGGATATAATTAGTCAGAAACTTCTGTGGTTGAAAACTCTAATGCCTCCACTTGCTCTTTTGCTTTGATAGAGACATCTAAATCACAAGTGGAACTCCATGCATTATGCTATTTGCTTCATTCTGAAGTTGCCATAACTCAACAATCATTCTGCTCTTTCCATAGCCCGAATTCATAAGACACTTCAGGGGCTCCTTGCATTCCTCCATACTCTTGTCATAAGCTCCACGTGTGCCACCCTTCTGTTCTCCTCTATTTCAGGGATTTCCTTCAACCCATGCCTCATGCCAGCAGCAATGTGTCCCCCCATTCCTCCCTCCTATACCATTTTCCCTCCATTCTCTCTCCAATGCCACAGGCTCTGTGTGCCTCCTCCATTTCTGCTTCCCCTCCATACCAGGGTCCTCCATTCTTCCCTCTGCCAGGGGTTCTTTGTGCCTCCTGTTTCCTATCCATCAAATGTCAAGGAACTCGTGTGTTCCCATGTCCCTCTCCCCCTATATCATTATATTTCCACCTGCTACCCATCCTCTCTGGGAAACTAGGATACATGGTTTCCCAAATCACTAGAGAGGCACTACATTGTTAGGACTGTCACCAGTTTCAAGGTCTTTGAGAGTGTACCAGTTTAGTCAGGGAGATTCAATATCCTGACATTTGCAGGTCTCAAAATAACTTCTGGACATCACGAAACATCATATAGTAAAGATTTTCTGTCAAAATGTCATGATGGAACATAGTGGGATGGTCTTTTCCACAACAGACTTAATTTGCCATATTAACACACTGATTTAACATAATAAAAAAGCGACAGAAGCATTTTCCATCAGACAAACTCTTTTTGGAGGTGATTTCCTTCAAATGAAGTATAAACTTAAAAACATCCAAAGTACAAATGTGTGTAATTAAAACTGTATATAAATGTATACAGAAAGACTCCATTGTCCTCACCAGACTTGCAACTGTCCACTAAGTCATCTTCCAGGACAACCACCATAGAACGAGGGATGCTTCCGACAGATAGCCTTTGAACCTAGTAGACAGGAAGAAAAAGTGTATATATTTTTTACAGTCAAGTGCTATCCATCAGCCACATGCTGCTGAATTGGTTTACAAAACCAGTCAAACCATTTGGTATGCAACAATATAATTATTTTGCACACCAAAGACCCATCTTTCATTTCCTGTAAAGTAATGTTTCCTTGGTTTCTCTCATGGAACTCATACAGTGAACATGTAGCTGCTCTCATGAAGTCAATGGGAATTTTGCCACTGACATAAAAGGAAACAATACTGGACTTCAAATTATTTCTAGAAGCCTTATTCTGTGAGGTGCTGAGCAACCACAACATCTCTCTGGATAAAGTACAACAAAAAGTAATTGTAAAAAACTGAACTTTTTTTTTAATTATTTGAGAATTACTTTAGACATGATTTCAATAAACAAGGTTTATTAGAGGCACTGATGCCTGCTTAAAAATTAAACGAGTTCCTCATAAATGCACAAACTTCAAGTAGCCACTGCACTACAGGTATTTAAACAAGATTTGACAGCAGTGAAAAGAAACTTACACTTCGGTCCCAAAGACTAAGTCAACAGCAGGGGGGGAAACAAATCAAACACAACCAGTAGAATATATATTGACAAGTATGTCAGTAATTGTTGTATTTCTGTTTTCTTCCAAGGCAAAGTCTATGCAATCTTGTCACAGGCGATTTCCATCTAAAAGCACTTTTTTCTCCAGTTACTCACAAAAGCCTGCTGTGATTGTTAAAATATACACTGCAGACAGAATAGCAATCAGAAGTACCTTCTTATTTTTGTAGCTAATGCTCATCCATATTAGAAATTTAGGTTAATTCGTTCTCCAGTGCCTAGAAATTGTTTCTGCATTTTCTGTCTAGTACATGATTGCAAGAGGCAACTCACATCTCTGTGGGTACTGGTGGCAGATGCATTAATTAAAGGACAGATCACATACAAAGTCAAATTCATCCCTGATGTAATTCCATTAACAGAGTCACACTACTGATGAAATTGTCCCACAGTGCAGATATTTGGCATACAGTAAAATAAAATATAAAAAAATTAAAGTTCTAAGGAAAACTGAAAATCTGGAATAAACATAAAGGGAATATGCAATGTAGGGAATATGCTCCTAGAAATATTTAAACTTCTTTAGTCACTGGGTACCCTTAATTTGTTAAAATATTTTTTATTTCTCACTTCACACAGTTCTGTTTTCGCATATATGATATGCCGGTTCTGTTCAACATCTTCATTAATGATCTGGGTGATGGGATAGATTGCACGCTCAGTAAGTTCACGGATGACACCAAGCTGGGGGGAATGGTAGACACGCTGGAGGGCAGGGACATGATTAAGGGAGACTTAGACAAATTGGAGCATTTGGCTAAAAGAAATCTCATGAGGTTCAACAAGGACAAGTGCAAAATCCTGCACTTAGGAAGGAACAATCCCATGCACTGCTACAGGCTGGGGACCGATCGGCTAAGTAGCAGCGCTGTAGAAAAGGACGTGGAGGTTATGGTGGATGGGAAGCTGGATATGAGTCAACAGTGTGCTCTTGTTGCCAAAAAGGCCAATGGCATATTGGGCTGCATCAGTAGGTGCACTGCCAGCAGATCGAGGGATGTGATAATTCCCCTCTATTCGGCACTGGTGAGGCTGAATCTGGAATACTGTGTCCAGTTTTGGGCTCCCCACTACAGAAACGATGTGGACAAATTAGAAAGAGTCCAGCGGAGGGCAACGAAAATGATTAGGGGGCTGGGGCACATGATTTATGAGGAGAGACTGAAAGAACTAGGCTTATTTAGTCTGCAGAAGAGAAGACTGCGGGGGGGGGGGGGGGGGAGGAGATTTCATAGCAACCTTCAACTACTTGAAGGGGTGCTCCAAAGAGGAGGGAGCTAGGCTGTTCTCAGTAGTAACAGAGGACAGAACAAGGAGCAATGGTTTCAAGTTGCAGGTGGGGAGGTCGAGGTTGGATATTAGGAAAAACTTTCTCACTAGGAGGGTGGTGAAGCATTGGAATGGGCTATCTAGGGAGGTGGTGGAATCTCCATCTTTGGAGATATTTAAGGCCCAGTTAGACAAAACCCTGGCTGGGATGATTTAGTGAGAATGGTCCTTTTAGCAGGGGGTTGGACTAGATGACCTCATGAGGTCCCTTCCAACCCTATGATTCTCTATATATACACGAACACCCCAGAACCCTCTTAATTTGTACATGTATCCTCCCAATTCAAAGAAGAGGCCACTTAAAAGAAGTCTGATTAAGTTACTGTACTGAACAAAAACACAATGATAGAAATATTAACTAAAATCATTCTTTATTTTTCAAATTTTGTAGAACTTAGACTATTTCACCTATTAAACAGTTGGGTAACCAGTTGCCACTGGCCAACTATGTTCCCATTGTACTGCATTTTTCTTATAACTTCCCCACTTAAGCAACAATAACCAGCATTCCTCAGGGCTGTCTATCATACAAATGACTGCATGTTGCCTTGAGCAGCAAAATGCTCAGAAACCCTTCATGTAGGTGACTGCAGACTGGCAGGAGTCAATACTTGCAGATTTGCTATTAAAGCAGCAGCATCTATAGAGACAGCATTTGCTGTAACTGTGCTAAATTGGTTCCATGTGAGCCATTTTGAGTATCACTATCACATATAAAATGTATGTACGGTCAGTTTAGGATTTATCTACATGAAAATTAATCCACTACAGGGTAAGGCAGGAATTGAAAGTGGATTAACTATTTCTGATTAACTTCATGTGGATTAAGCTAATTTGGAAGAAGATAATCTTACTAGGGATAAAAGGGTACACACACTGAGTTAATTGGGACTAGTTCTTCTGAAATAACTCCTTGTGTAGACAAACCTTTAGACAGACAATATATACTTAGAGATAGTCTACACTAATCTTTTGTCAATCAAAGTCAGCTTTTTGCACCAAAACAGTGGTGGTACATACATTACAATTCTCCCTCAACCCTATTCTCCTGACTTTGGGACAAAATAAAACCACCTTGACACAGAGCTTTTTGTTCCAAACTTTTAGCAACAAAGCCTCAGTGTAGACACCACACTTGGTTATGTCTTGGTAAATGGCCTCCAGGAAGTGTCCCACAATGCCCATCTTGATCGCTCTGGCCATCAGTTTGAGCTTCACTGCCCTGTAGCCATCTGCTCCTCCCCATTAAAGTTCTCGGAATTTCTGAAATTCCACTTCCTGCTTTTGGTTGGTGTAAAGAGCTCATATCTTATCTTCACCGCTGATAATGCAACAAATGCTCTCCTACTTGGAGAACACCAGAGCTTCTGGATTTGATCAGCATATGGGGAGAGGAGGCTGGGCAGTCCCCGCTCTGCTCCAGCCGAAGGAACTTCAATACCTACGGTCAGATTTCTTATGCCATGGTGGATAATGGGTTTTAACAGGACATGCTTCGATGCCATGTGAAAATCAAGGTGCCGTAAAGGGGGTACCAAAAGGCTAGGGAGTCAAACCGTCGTTCTCATGCAAAAACAAAGACTTGCCATTTCTATAAGGAACTGGAAGTGTTCTCAGTGGCAACCCTGCCTTCACTGCCAAGAGATCTGTGAATACCTCTGTGGGCCAGGAAATAACGGACAGCAGACTCAACTATGGTGAAGTCATGGAGGAGGAAATCGAGTTGAAGGACAGTGCAGAGCAGGGGACTCGGTCCTTTGGCGATTTGGGTCATCAGGACCTCTTCTCAACCCTGGAGAGTTCCAGCCAATCTCAGCCCTCCAACTCTGGCATGCAAGATGCAAGAGAGGGGAGCTTTGGCAAGTGATTTTTTTGAGCTGATGCCGCTTAGTTACATGAGGTACAGCTGTTCTTTGCTTGGTTGCATTATATAGCTAGTTGAAAGGATATAAATGAAGAAGAGTAACAGTGTTTGCACAAGCTTCCCATTTCCCTGTTCAGCTAGGCAGTGCAGCAGAAAAGTACATTAATGCACACTGAGATTTCATGGGAATTCTCCAGCAAGATCTCTCAGAAACTTTCCTGGAGGCACTCGCTAATCCTCTGCCGGAGATTCCTCAGCATAGTTCCCTTGTTTCTTCCCCCATTGTAGGAAACTTTCCTACACCAATCAGCAATCACTTATGCCAGGACCTATGCGGCATACAGGCATAGTTTGAAACAGCTGATAGGGGGAAATGTACCTTAGCATCCCTGCTTTCTCTCAGGAGTGAGATATTGGCTTCTATAGCCCCTGCCTGTGGAAAATGATGGCACAATATGAAATTTGTCCCTAACTATCTGTATCAGTACCCCCAAACAAGCACCCAGAACCTTTTCCCCAGGTGGAGTGCCAACACCCTGGGCACAACTCACCATGCCATGGGTGTTCGTCAAGCTGTGTGCTTGCCAGTGGACGGTGAGAAAGAGGTGTATTTTACACTAATGAATCAATGCTGTTAGTGCACTGACAATCATGCTTTTTTTCACTGGTTATTGGGCGTCTCCAGATGTGCACTTGAGGAGAAACCTCTCCACACCTGCCAAGCTCCTGTGGCGGATAAGAAAATGACCAGGGGGGAGAGATGTTCCAAGATGCTACAGTCCTCTGAGACAAAAAAAGAAAAAAAGGCATGGAGATATGGTGTGAACTGATAGGCAGGAGAGGAGGGAAAACTGGGAACAAGAAATAGCAGGTCATGAGCACATGAAAAAAGCCATGGAGGAGCAAACGGAGCTGCTAAAGTCTCTCATAACACTGCAGACTGAATTAATGCATGCTCTCCCCCTTTGTAGCCAATACAGAACTGCTTTCCACGTCCTCTCCAAACTTCATCCACACATTCCTACCAAACCCCTAGCCTAGTACTCCATTCACTTCACCCCTTCAGACAGCTTCCAGAGCAATAGCTGGACTTAAAACCAGCTGTCACAGCTAACACTGCCCTTCACTGCTTACTCCCCTCCAGCCCTGCTTTTTTGTGTGCATTGTGAATAATTGTTATTTAATAAAGGCATATTCTGTGAAGAATATGCAATCTTTCTTGGTCTCCTGCAACTGTGGTTGCAGCTCACTTTGATACACAGTGCAAGCTAGATAGCAGTCATAGCATGGCATAGAGCTATTAACAGAGACACCTTATTATTCCTCGTTGTCAAAATAGTCCCTGGAGGCTGCCTTGATTTGAATGGACTCTCTTTGTGCCCTTCTAATAGCCCTGACAACTGGTTGTTCATAGTAAGCTGCAAGGAGATCCATCTCTTCACTCCATCCAGGGGGTAACTTTTCATTCTTAGCTTCAAAAATATTATGGAGCACATAGCAGCTGGCTATCAGCATGGAATATCTTCCTCATTTAGCTCTAACCTGCCATAAAGGCATTACTGAGCTTTTTAGTCTGCCAAATGCACATTCAATAGTCACTTGGCACCTGCTCAGCATGTTTTTGAAGTGCTCCTTGCTGCTCTTCAAGTTGCCCATATGAGGTTTCATAAGCCATGGAAGTACAGGGTAGGCTGGGTTTCCCAAGATCACTATGGGCATTTCAACATCCCCCCTCTCCCCAGTTTAAATCTTTAGATCTGGAAAGAAAGCCCCTGCTTGCAGTTTTCTGTACAGGCCAGTGCTCCTTGAAGATACGTGCATCAGACACTTTCATTGACCAACTCTCACTGATGTCAGTGCAATTCCCACCATGATGCACAAGTACCTGCAGTTCCATAAAGAAGTGCCCCTCTCTATTGATGTACTCTGTTGCAAGATGATCTGTGGCCGTAATTTATCACCTTGCCACTTAAGGAATCCCATCACAGTGAAGCCATCCATTATTTCCTGCACATTTCCAGAGACTCACTGTCTTTCGTAACAGAATGTGATTAATGGCCCTGAACACTTGTGTGAACTTCCCAACTCCAAACTGATTAGCAACCAACCGGTAGCAGTCTGGAGTTGCCAGCTTCCACATGGCGATCATCGTGCAGTTCTCCACTGAGAGGGCAGCTCTCATTCTGGCGTCCTTGCACTGCAGGGCAGGGGCAATTTCTGCACAGAGCACCATGAAGGTGGTTTTGCACATTCAGAATTTCTACAGCCACTGCTTATCATCCCATACTTGCATAATGATGCGATCCCACCATTCAGAGCTTGTTTCACACACCCCCACAGCGGCAATGTCCCACGTGTAGATGCTCCGTGAATACAAACAATAATTTTACGTTGTTTGTTTGCTTGGCACAGAGGATCAGGCACCTCAGATCCCTGTTCCAACCAGGAACTCACCATATACTGCATGAGCAGCCGCGATGCGTTCAGAACACTAACAACTACAGTGAAGAGCAGTACGGGATCCATCCTTTCACATACAGATGATGGGTGCACAGGGAACGGGGGCTATTGAAAAATGCTGTGGAACACAGTTGGAACCCCCTGGAATGATGGGATGGAAATCACTGCATCAGGGGACGTTGAGCCTGGACCCATGATGCATTATGATCCTCTCTGTTTTCCCACAACTCCTAGAAGCACAAGGTGGCGAGTTGCATAGTGGGATAGCTGCCCACAATGCACTCCTCCTACTGTCAGTGCTAGAGCACCAGCTGTGGCCATGCTTGGCAACACGAGTGCTGTGTGAACAGGCACCAGCATTTTTTGATCATCACTGTAACTTGCGTTGACAACTCTCTCTAACGTAGAAAAGGCCTTAGTGTCGTAACTTCTGAACACTCCAATTTAATCCATGCAGTAGCTGTGTTTCTTATGATGCACAAAAACAACTTCAGTTAATATAGACATTTAACAAATGGAATAAACTTGCATGGTAGTTCCAGTGGATACACACTTCATTTTCTAGCTCTTAAGCTTGAAGTCTTGAAATCACAGGCTAACAGCATCCAGGAGCTTCCTTCTGATTGGGCAATTATTTTAAATAAATGCATAAGATTTATACAGCTTTTCCACTTACAGTAGCAGGTTAACAAACTTTTATGAGTGACAAGGGAACAATTCATCACTGGCATAAGCAGATATAGCTCTATTGCAGTTCTATCTGCTTAGATTAGCAATGAAGGGCCTCGTACTTTTACTGGAGTAATTTATTTTTCCATGTGGTTCATTGATTTCTTTCCTCCCCTTCCCTCTCCCACTCATTTTTTTTTACCTGTTCCTGAATTTTGATTTCTTGATAGTCTCTGCAGCTGGTAGGAACAGAGGATGTTCCCGAGAGACAAGTGAATTTAGATGAATTGCAGCCTTCTTCATTAGGGCAGGCTGACGGACGACAGAAAGCATAGTACTGCTCAAAATCAGCTTTGACCACAAAAACGTGCTTGCACTTGTTACACATGTAATCCCGTTCAAACTCCAGGACCTTCACTAGACTGGTACGAATAACAGTCCCAGTAACAGACAAAAAGTGCCCCACATCTCTGGTTTTAGGGATACGTTCTCTGGTTAGCTCAGGGCAAACAGGCAAACCTGTTAAATGAAAATATATACATTATTAAGACCACAAGTCTAAGTCTATAAACATGATATGTATATTTACTAGCAGCATAGGCTAGGAAGACATTTTCTTAACTGAAAAAGGAGAGAAAGGCAGGTATGAATAGTACCCATGGCCATTTCATTACTCTGACCTACTAACCACAAATGACAAAACTCTTAAGACAATTAAAATGGAGAGAAAATATAACAGCATTACAATCCTATTTTGACCAAAAGCCAAGCAGTAATTCGTTGTAAATTGTTTGAGGATTTTTGTCTTCTCCTTTTCATGGATTTTTCTCAAATGCATTCATTAACTGACATTATTTAATGACTTTTTTGTGAGTTTCATTTAGTCTATGTGTGCTATTTGAAATATAAAATTTGAGCTGTATTGTTTATCTGTGATCAACCATGTAAATCATATGGTTTTGTTTCCCTGGTTAAACCAGCATAACTCATAGTCTGGTATAAATACGCAAATTTAAAAACATTCGGTGAGCATCTGAGTTTAGCATTTACTTTTCTCTGGGACCAACACTAATAAAACTCACTTTCAGAAAAGCTGATGGAAAATGAACACAGAGAGGTTATGAACACAACTGAAGCAAGCTGACTTATAAATTCAAATGAATAGTCATCGTACATTTTTTGCAGTACTTGTCCTGCTCATGTGTTAGCCTAAGAGCCAATGTTGAGCCCTCCATTCAATTGGTCATAAGACATTCAGAACCATGCAGGACAAAACCCTCCGTTAGGAAGATTAGTATACCTCAACAACCTACAATACCTTTACCAAAATAAATGAATTTTATAATGTTTGATATATTACAGCACTCATAATAACTGTCTCCCAGGAAGTTACTATTTCTTTAATTTTACACAGTAAAGTGAGTAATTACTGTGTAACTGTGACAGAATTTCCCCTCCCCGCTCCCTTGAAACACTAAAGAGCTATGAATTTCCTTACATATTTGCCTTTGGCATTATTTTTTCCAGTAACAGGCATAAACTCTATGACCTTCATAAAACATAGCACATTTGACACATGGAGAAAGCTGCAGCATTTTATTTGGCTACTGTACATCTTTGGGGCATGATTATCTGAATGAGCATCAGAGGAGCAGAAAGACTAGCTATGGAAGGAAATGAACATATTTTGAGCAACAGGGGGACTCCAATCTGCTCATTTTATTATGTTTCACAAACTCTTTGCCTGAGGTGTACATGTGTGGTTGAGCAGGTTTTATTTAGTACATTAGTAAGAATGTTACAGGTTCAACTTTATATAACTACTTTGCTACCAACCACATGCTGGTGTTTAAGCGAATGGTAATTAAGCTAAAACTCCCTCATCCACGCACAGAGAAAGGAAATCTTATGCATTCGTATTTGCATATGGAAAAGTTCAAGTAGACAAGTTTATTTTTTAAGTCCCCCTGACGCAAAGGAGTTCTGTGCAACTGAGTGTAGTTTCTCTTACCCCACTTGACCCTAACCAGTGCTCTCACCCAAGGCAGAAAGAGGCTTTCACCCAGTTTTGGGTTCCAAGACGTTCTTTTTCCACTCAAGATTATTTATTTCTTTGGTTAAATGAGAGACTCTGTTGTCCCCTGTGTTCAGGGCTGTTCCCCTTGCTCTTCCATAGAGGGAGGTGGCCAAAGCCCCACTGACTCGCTTTGGACAAATGCAGAAGAAATTCCACAAATTGAAACTCAAAGTTTCTAGTTCCCTATTCCCATTTAATGGAAGACAGCATCCTTAGGAAAATAGGCTGAAAGAATTTTTAATCTGTGTAGCTCATCCTTTTTATTCCTGCAGCAATAATCAGCCTTTCCGTAGGCATGGTCTCTCTAGAAATTATTTGATTTTTATAGCGTCTACTTCTTTTTTGGTACCTTAATCTATATCCCAATAACACTTTAAGTAAAAAAAAAAAGGGGGGAAAAAAAGATGTTCATTATAAAAAAAAAAGAGGTGTGCAAATACAATCTTACAATTGGTTTAGAAAAAGCTTAAATTCACGCTATTTTTGTAAACACAGGGAGCTATATTACACTTCATGACTTTAAACTGATAAGAAAGAAGCCTTTCATTCCTTTTATATCGCAAAATTAATGGCTGTATAAAATCTGCAGAAATTGTGAAATGGGAGGCAAACTGTTATTTATGCTACTAGAACTCATAAAATAGGATTCTGAGAGAGTCACAATTCAGATTATATTTATGGACATATAAATATAATGATGATAACTTTTTGAAACAAGGTTTAGTGGGGTGAAACCTCAGATACTGCATATTTTATAACTGATTCTTCTAACTCAACATTATTAGAAGATTAAGTAAACATATATCATCAAAATTCAGGGACACAGATCTATATAAATGTTCAAAATCTTATATTAAGAAACTGATGGGTTTTAGTACAGTATATAACTATATCAAAGTGATAACTTCTTGGAAAGTAGTGTAAGCACCTTAGGCCTGTCATCATTCTTTATAGTGAGAAACTGAACCCCTTAACTTAAAGGCCAGGAGTTCTCCATACACAATATTAATATTTTAATGACTTTTGGAAAAGCTGCACTCACACTTGGCCAACACAGGAAACCACTAACTCCTGGCCTCTAGTGGGAACCAGCTTCAAGTAATCATGCATGGCATTGCCTTCTTTATCAACACTTTGACAACAAATAGTTTAGCAAAAATAGTAAAGAGACTTACAATTAGCAATAGTAAGGACTCTACTTTGTGACAGATAAATGTTCTTTTATTACTAATAATTTCTTCTAAGAATATACTCTGCATTTAAAGCAAGCTGTTTTGGTAAGATCCCTCTTGCACTACAAAAATAATAGTGTCAGAGGAGTTACAATGAGTTAACTATCCCAAATTGCCTAAAACACAACTCTGTCTGGCAGCGTATACCAGACCCAGCCATCTTTTGACCCTGTCCCAGAACTGTATTAAAGCATCTGCAACAGCCATGCTGCTGAAAGGCTACAAAGGAATGTAGTATGAGCTACCCGCTATCTGCTGAACACACTGCTATCTTCATAAAGGGTTGAGGTGCAAACAATGCTTCCACCCAACAACAAAAGAATGCATCTGAAACTAAGTGCATTCTCATGGAGTTTCCTGTCCCCTCCTCCAGGTTTTTCTTGGTTAACATCCATACCCTGATGACACGCTCTAAGCCAGTGCAGATCTATCAGAAGGCATCTGCCTTCCTCAGCTCTCTGGATCCTCAAGAGTGCTTGCTCCTGAGAAGGAATTTTAACGTCATCCTAGAAGCACACCACTGCCTTGGGATGGAGAAATGCCAGGACACCATGAATATCCTTAGGGACATTGTTGACCATCACTCCCTGGTGAGACCACTGCCAGGACATCACCACCTTCACTTATGTCCAGGTGGAGGACACTCGATTGTGCTACTCCCAGTTGCATTGCATTTACATTTCTTGATTTCACCTCTTGCTCAATCATACCTCCAACATCAGGACCTGGTGGCCATAATGGCTTCGCTAACATCTGAGCAGCTGGGGCCAGCCTCCTGGCATTGCAATTACCAGTGCTGGAGGAGGTGGGTTTTGTGGCATCCTTCCAGGAGTTCTGGCTGGCCTGGCAGAGCCAGAGGCATCCCCTTCCTTAGCACAAAAGTGGCAGACATGGGAAAGGCATGTGGTCAACTCTCCTGCCATGACTATACCTGAGGGGCTATAAGAAGTTGGAATGTGGCAATAGAGTAGTTGGAGTGGGAGGTTTTGAAGCTGAAGAGGCACCTGGCCTCTTGCCTGAGGAATCATCCCTCTGCAGGAGTGTGTCAGGAGAAGGAAGTGTGATGAGTGGGAAGCCAGGTCTGGTTAAAGTAACCTCTCACTCCGGCTGAGTTCTTGGAGGCCCTTTGTCTGATGCCCCACCACCAAATCCCCAGGCATCAACAGGCTCACCCTGGAGTTCTATTGCACATTCTGCGATGTCCTCAGCCCAGACCTTGCAATTGTCTGGGCCAAGTCTTTGGGGAGTAGGCTGCTCTCCTTATTGTGCAGGCAAGCCACACTCACCCTGCTGCCTAAAATGAGAAACCTTTGAGATTTCAGGAACTGGGTTCCAGTTTCACTCCTTAGCACAGACTATAAAGTCATAGGGAACACCATCTCACTGCAGTAGACATGTAGCACCCTGAACAGACCAACACCATCTCAGGCTGGATTATTTTTTACATTCTCTATCTGGTCCAGGATCTACTCCCTCTAGCATGTAGGGATGGTCTGCCACCCTCCCTCCTGTGCCTGGACTAGGAGAAGGCATTTGATAAGGTGGCTCACAGGTATCTTATAGACACTTTACGGGCATTTGTCTTCAGACCCTGCTTTGTGGGATTTTTCCAGGTACTGTTTGCCTTTGTGGGGTGTCTGATCAAGCTCAGCAGGGTTTTGACTGAATCTGTAACCACTGGTTAAGGGGTACATCAGGTATACCCAATCTCCAGGCAAGTCTATAGCATCACTATCGCGCCCTTCCTCCATATCCTTCCCAAGAGGATGATGGGATTGGTGCACGAAAAGCCAGACTTGTGGGTGGGCCTTTTAGCATATGCTGACGACATGCTCCTTGTGTCCCAGGACCTGGGAGACTTGGCATGAGTGCAGGCTTGACAAGTCATCTATGCAGCAGGCTCCTCCATCTGGGTCAGGAGCTCTGATCTAATGGTTGGGGACAGGTGGCAGGTAGTCTCCCTTTCACCCATGCACTGTGTCACCTGGTGATATGTGGGTCCACTGCTCTATCTGGGCATGTACCTTTCCTCCCTGAGACCTCTCTGAGCTCACCAGGACCTGGAAGCTAGTGTGAGCAACCAGGTCCATAGCAGCTGCTGAGGGGGAGGACCTGCTCACAGAACCACTACATAACCCCCATCTAAGTGTGTAGGGGATGGAGTCCCCACTGGTAGGCCAGAGGATAATCCTGGCTGATGCCACCAGAATTGGAGACCTCCTGGACTACGATCTGAAGGACTGGGTGGACCTTGTGCCTCCTGGCCAGCCGCTGGGGCTGCCTACCTTACGTATCCACTGTCATATGCTGCAATAAGTGAGGGCAGTGTTGCCTCTTGCACTTTCCTTGAAAAGGTCCTGTAGGATGATGCTCCCCATTCGCCCTTCATTCCTAGCCCTCCTAAACTCATTTGGCTTGTTAGCCTCCATGGCCCAGGGTCCAGGCTGCATCTCCAGAAAATGAAGTGCTCATGCCATCTATCCTCCCTGCTTGGTGTCACATAGCCCAGTCAGTGTGGGGAGTCCAGGTGGGACGCACCCCTGTTAGGCCTGCTCCCCTGCCTGCCACTCTCACCTCTTGGGGGAGAGAGCGAAGAGGTATGAGTACAGGCGAAGGGTGGGTCTTGGGGAAGAGGACTGAGCAGGCGCAGGACCAGCCTGCACCCCTCACACAAGTGGGCTCCATGCCGCCAGGAAAGAAGGGTGGGCACCCTTTGCCATGCACAGAAACAGCCACTGGAGACGGGCTGGGCTAACTCCTCCTGTGGTGGAATATGGAGAGTGAGGGCGGAGTGTGGTTGGGGCAGAGAGGCAGAGGAGCTTCCGCCAGTGGCTGGTTGGGAAGATTTAGCATCTCCCAGCCTCTTATACCCTCTGCCTATGGTGTGATCACAGATGGGGTATGCAAAAAACAGGAGATGAAGGGAAAAGTGCAACCAAGACCTCAGAAGAACTTCTGGGCAGCATCCACTGACTCTTTGGACACATGTGAAGAGCAGTAGCAGTGGGTGATATTCAGGGCTCTCTGCTTGATTTTTCCCTCAACTTTTATCCCCACCCCTGTTTTATCTTCTCCTTTGTTGTTCCCAGCAATCAATTTTATATGGACTTAGTGGCTCCTCCCTTTTAATTGAGGGGGCAGGCCTTTAATTATGTCTAGGTCTAGACGTACCTGTCTCCATATTAGAAATCAATTCACAGGTTTTGGTTTAAGCCCTGATCCTGTAATGAGCACAACACATTAAGATCTTGGATTATACCAGGCCTCGACAAATCTGCTGCACTCCTAGGGGCCAGCCCAAAAACTGAGGCACCCCTAGGTGTGTGGCAGAAAAAGGGCCTCCCACTGCCAAAAGACCACTGTGACCGCAGATACTTGTGGCAGCGCAAAGCACAAAAGACCCCCACCACTGAAAAAAAGCTGCTGCCGTAGAACTTTTGGCATTGGTGAACGGGAGAGGGAAGAGATATGGTGGCGCTGAAAATGTCAGCACAGTTGGCTTATTTTTTAAGCAGCAGGAGTGTTTGCCTCCCAGGCTGCTGCGGTGCTCCTAGGTGCCAGGGGCAAAATCCCGGGCACCGGGGTGACCTGGCGCCCAGGATTTATCGATCCCTAGATTATACCCTCAACAGTTCCATCTCTTCCTCCATCTTACTTGTTGTAAAGTATTTGATATAATACATTTGTCTTTATAATACATTAGTTATAGTAATATATATTTTTGCAAGAGATTTTTATGTCCATTAATATAATTTGACCTAAATCAAATTAAATATTATAACTGCAATACAAATAATAAATAGTAATAACAACTCTTTCTCTGCACGGGTCTTCAAAATATCTAATAATGCTCCTTTAATTGTAACCAAGCTTTTTATCTTGTAAAATTTTTCTTTTCTCTCATGCAGTACTTTAAAACAGCAGTTCTGACTTATTGCAAATTGTCCAAATTGTCTTGGGGCTTTTGTTTTTGGTTTTTTGCTTGGTTTCTGAGTGGTACATTTTCTGCTTCTCTTAAACAAATAGCAGTTCTCTGTTGCCTGTCATAGATTCATAGATTTTAAGGCCAGAAGGACCATTAGATCATCTAATTGGACCTCCTGTGTATCACAGGACATTAGAGTTCCTCCATTTGCGTCTGTACTGAGTCCACTAACATATGTTTGACTAAAGCATAACGTTTGTCTGGCTTAGGCATATCTTCCAGAAAAGCATCCAGTTGTGATCTGTAGACACCAGGAGATGAAAAATTCACCAATTCCTTTGGTAGTTTGCTCCAAATTTTAATTAATTGCCCCTTGCTGTTAAAAATTCATTTCCAATTTGAATTTGTCTGGCTTCAGCTTCCAGATATCAGTTCTTGCTAAATTAAAGAACCATTTAGTACTACATATTTTCTACTTGTGAAAGTACTTATACACCATAATCAAGTCATGTCTCAAGCTTTTTTTAGATACAATTAACAGAATGAACTCTAAGTTAATCACTGGTAGGCATTTTCTCCAGTCCTCACATAATTTCTGTGGCTCTTTTCTGTACCCTTCTACAGTTTTTCAACATCCTTTTTTAAAAAATGTGGACATCAAAATTGTAGAGAGCATTCCAATACCAGTAGCACCATTTCTGGATATGGAGATAAAATCACCTCTGTAATCCTACTCGCTATTTCTCTGTTTACACATCCAAGGACTGCATTAGCCTTTTTTGCGACAGCATCACACTGAGCGCTCATGTTCACTCTAACCACTAAATCCTTTTCTGAGTCACTGTTTCCCAGCCTATAATCCCCCATATTGTAGTTATGGCCTGGATTCCTTCCTTGTTCTGAGATGTGTAACTATGCCTTTGGCTGTATTAAAATGCATTTTGTTTGAATGGGCCCAGCATACATATCACACTACATGATTACCCTGTTTCTGTCAGCGTTCACCATCCTATCTGTCTTTGTGTCATCTGCAAATTTCATCAGCAATGATTTTATATTTACTTACAGATCATTGACGAAAATGTCAGTGTCAGGCCTCATACTGATCCCTGCAGAAGCCCACTAAAAACACCCCCATTCAATGATGTTCCTCTATTAACAACTACTGAGATCCGTCAATTAACCAGTTCTTAATGATTTAACATGTTCTATTGACATTTTATAGTGCTCATTTTCAATCAGAATGTCATAATATTAAGTGAAATCACCTTCTGAAAATGTAAGTATATTACAACTATGTAGTTAACCTTAATCAACCAAACTAGTAATCTCATCCAAGAATTAAATCAGGTTTTTTGACAAGACCTATCTTCCATAAAACTGTATTAACTCGCATTAATTATACTCTGAGTCTTTAATTTTTAACACTATCTCATAAAAGCTTTTCCACTGTTTTCCCTGCGATTGATGCCAGGTTAACCAGACTATAGTTCTCTAGGTTGTCCCACTTAGCTTTTTTGAACATTGGCCCATTAGCACTCTCCCAGTCTTCAGGAATTTCCATGGTATTCTAAGATTTATTAAAAATGAACTTTAGTAAGTCAGAGTTCTCGTCAGCCAGCTCTTTTAGGTCTCTTTTTACAAGTTATCCAGACCTGCTATTTTAAAAACGTTTATCCCTAGTAAATGTTGTTTAACATTCTCCATAGTTACCATTGGTCTGGAAAATATTTATCATTCTTCACGGGAACAAAACACAGCATCCTGCTTCTTTCCAAATACAGAGCAGATATATTTATTGAACACATCTGCCTTTTCAACATCATTAACTATTTTGCCATCTGCCTCTAGTAAATAGCTTTATAACACTGATAAGACTTCTTTTGTTCTAATATACTTAAACTCCTTATCAAACTGCAAAAATAAAAACACAGAGGACAGTAATTTCTTTCACCAGACACTCCCCTGGTTCCCAGTAAACAGAGTACAATGGAACCGTTAAGGTGAGATTCACAAGGAAGATTCACTCTCGGCATTGCATTGCATTGCTCTGCTGCCTAGTGGAATTCAAAACCCTGAATTAGGCGCTACGGCTCCTTACACAATATATTGGGAGAGTTAGGCCCCTAAGAATGAGACACACAACAACCAGCAAGCCGATCAAACAGCCACCTGAGCTAACCAATAGGAAATGCTGAGGAGAGGGATGTGGCGTAAGCTACGTCCCTCAAAGTTTCCTAACTCTTGGCCAGAATCTGTCTCTGGGATTCACAGATGTGAACCCTCTCCACTAAGCATTTTTTTTTTTTTTAGGAAAAACTGAGGAAGATAAAGTAGTGCTGGTGCCTTCTTATAGCCCATTGGTTAGGTCACACAGTCAGAATGTGTGGCTCTGAGTTCAAAACCCAGCTCTACCTCATGGGGAGTAGGGGGCCCGGAACCTGAGTCTTCAACTTTTCAGGTGCCCTAACCCATGGACGGTAGTGTCTTTAGGGACTGTGCACATCGACAGGGTTAGGTAACACCAAAGTCCCTTGTAAATCCTACCCTTTATCCATAAAACATTAGTCTACAGCATCTCATGAAATTGCACACCTCGGTGACTCACCTGATATTCTGGCATGAAGATTTTGCTTAATGATAAGATCATGAGTTTGAGAAGCAAACTGCAGAGCTGTCATGGCTGCCCTTCGTAATGCGTTATCAAAAATAGGGAGCACTTCATTTGGAAATGCATTAAAATATTCTCCAATTTCCATGTTGGTCTCAAAAAGGGTGAGGGCATCAACAATGACTGGGTAATGTCCCTCATCATCTTTTTCCCTTAAGATATGCAAGATGTCATTCCTGTGATGCTCCAAAACATAGGATTCAAACACTTGTCCAATTAGGTTTACTTGGTCAGCATTTAATAGCATAGTGAACCTAAAATTGTAAAAAGGGAACACTTTAATTAACATACCAAGAAACTAAGAATCCAATTTTTTTAAAGAATATTTTTGTTAGGGTCACAAGTGACCGATGTAAACTATATTACACTACATATACTATATGCCAGGATGAAATTTATTGCACTGGGTTAAAGACACTTTGCAAAGTGATTTGAAATTTATGAATGAAAAGTTTGGCAATATGTATTTTATCTTTTGCTAAGGGAATTATTTTGCACACTTTACTCAGTGAAAACTGACTGACATCATTGAAAAATTAAGATATTTATTTCAGTTTACGTGAAGGACCTTTCCCTTGCCTTTGGACCTTTTACAAACTTAACAGTATATATTGACTGCAAAGCAATTAGTCATATATATAAAGTTAAGAATGTATATATCTGCAGGACTGAGCTCCTCAGGGCTCATATCTTCCCTTTCCTTCTATATAATCCTTAACACATTTTGGGTGGTACTGAAATATAAACAATAAACTATAATTAGATAATAAACAAGTTATAGCACAAACTTCGAAAGGAGCAGGAACCTCCTCTTGCTTGAGTTTATAGTCATGAAATTTTTAGCTATTTTTTCCTTTGAATCAGTGTGAATGGAACAAATCTCAGTAAGTTGTTTGCTTAAGTATAAATGATTTGGGCAACAAACTAAGAACTAATCAAACTTTTTATGTGAAGACCATGTGTTCTGTGGTCATTTGATGGTCCTATTTCTAATCTTCCTAAGGGACAAAATATATGCAGCATAAACGAGTTCTTGGACTGAGTGTAGTGAAGTCCTCCACTGAGCATGATGACTTTTCTCTGTTAGGGTGTAAGGGGGTAACATATGAATGTCACATCCAATTGGGGGAGGGGACAGAGCCCCTGTTGCTTTGGAAGGAGGAATGAGTGGTCCTATGGGAGGGAATGGTGTCGCACATCAAGCCCATGGGGGACAGGGGCAAATGAGGGGTGATGGAGAGGCCAACGCATGGGGAGGAAGAAATCGGGGGAGCACAGAGTCCTGAGTGGGGGCTGAAGGAGGGCGCACACAGTGCTGACATATCAGGGGATGGGAGGGTCTCTCTCTCACTAACTCACACACAGACGGAGCTAGGGGGGCGGGGGATGAAGGGAGGCAAGGACTCAGGAGCCCCTGGTGCATGCGAGGAGCTCAGCCTATAGAAATTAGCTCCAGTATGCAACCCCTCTCCCCACCACCGCGAGCACTGGGTGTACAACCCCGGCCAGCCAGGAGAGACGGAACCTAGGGACGAGGGAACCGAAACAGCTTCCACCCCCGCGGGCGGCAGACCCGACCGGCTGCTGGCGCTGCTGGCGCATTTGCGGACACGCCTAAGGGAGGCGCCCGCGAAGGAGCGAGCAAGACCCTCCGTCCCCCCGGCGGGGGCAGGGGGCGCTACAGAGAAGGCACCTCCCCAGCCCCCCTCCCGGGGCAGCCCTGGCTCCTGGGGACCGCGCGCGGGAAGCACGTGCCGGCGGCCGGGCCATGCATCCCCCGGGAACTCACTAACCCCGCAAAGTTTCTCCCTTCTTCGGCGGGGGCGGGGCGCGGCCATGCGCCTCACCGTGACCCGGCTGAGCCCAGGGAGCCTGCTCCCGGCGCCTTCCCCCAGCCGCCCCGCCGCCGCCCGGGTTACTTGCCACGCCGGCCCCAGGCAAGCGGAGACCTGGAGCGGCCACCCTCACCCGGCAGGAGAAGCGGCTCCGCGTCCCGCCCCTTCACTCCCCGCCGGGGGCCGGGGCCGAGCAAGCCGGAAACGTGCCGGGCTCAGAGTCAGCGGCAGAAAGGAGCCGAGTCCTCCCCCCGGCGGCGGCTGCAGGCGGAGCAGAGCGAGCGGCCCGGGCTGGCTGGGAAGAGCGGCCCTGGGCGCACTGGACTGCTCAGCCCTCGCTGGAGCAGCTGCAGGCTGAGCCCTGATTTACTTCGCTTCTTGCCGCTCACCCCCCTATAAACCCGAGCACACATCCTTCCCCCTAATCTTCGTCTGTTTGTGTCCCTGCCGTGGGGGGACAGAGAAATCGGGTAACCAGCCTCTCCTCGGGTTGCGGGTAGAGCAGTTACCTGAATAGTTGTGGAAATAAAAATAATCGCAGCTGCCCTGCTTGAGTAAGAAGGGGGCTGTGACTGAAGCAAGGTGTCTAGGGGAGCAGTGGATGCTAGTGCGAAAAGGAATAGCGGGGAGTCAGGGTTACATGGTGGTGGTTGTTTTAAAAATTCTTCTTGAAATGTTCAAATAGGCCCAGGACGGTGAGTCATCTTCACTTTTACCAGGGCTTGAATTTATGAATTATTTCAAAGGGGTAGCTGTTAGTCCCGTTCAGCAAAACAAACACAGAGTCCTAAGGCACTTTTAAAGACTAACAAATTTATTTATCACATGAATTTATGAAGTGCGTGATCTCATCATGGAAAGTAGGGAGCCTCAGCAAGTCTGCTGGTCAAATGGTCAGAGGGTTATTTAGGGACCCCTCTTTAAACATGAAGCATGGTTTTCAAAAGTGCCTCCAGATGTTATCAAGTTCCAAAGGGGTAGCCATGTTAGTCTATTGCAGAAAACCAAACAGAGTCCTGTGGCACTTTTAAAGACTAACAGATTTATTTATTGCATGAGCTTTTGTGGGAGAAAATCCCACTTCGTCAGATGCTTTGAAGATGGGCAATTTACAGAATGGGAGGAAATTAAATGCAGGGAAGTGTATGACATAGGATCAGGTCAAATCAAAATAGATTTTGTTAGTGTCCTATATAGCAGTGTATAATCTTAAGGCCTCACCAACATTCCCATTTAAATCAGTAGAGATGTAAATACTGTGATTGAATAACAACACTGGAAGCCAGTTGAGGGCTTTTGTTTGTTTTCCCTACCTCTTTTTGGCCTCACTACTGAACCTCAAGCTGACTTAGAGTAATTTTCAATGAACCCTTATCATCTTTAGCTTAACAAGGCACCTTATGTGCTTCTGAAAAATAACTTAATTGTAACTAGGTTCTGGCATGACCACAGTTTATTTGATTCAGCAGTTCCACATACTCATGTAATGGACTTCCTCATCCCATTAACTGGAATGGAGGTGGATGTGGGTTGAGGGAGATTGGTGTGAGTGTGGGCTAGAGTGAAGGAAAGTGAGCGCAACTTTCTTAATGATCTGTCAGACTAGACCCAGGCGACTACCCACGTGCATTTGTATCAGAGCCTTCTCTTATATGTTTATCGCAGAGACCTTGCTTTCCATTGTGTTTTGGATGCTGTTGGCATTCTGTGAATGATTAGTGCAAAATTAAAACAGAAACAACCTGTGTCCCCCAAACTGTTACATAGGATCTTCACAAAAATAGTGTGTTTATACTCCTTTAGGCCTTGTAAACACTACGAAGTTATTGCGCGATAAAGCCCTTTATTGCGCGATAAGAAGCAGAGCGTACACACACTACTTACAGTTTTTGCGCGTTAAGAGCCCTCTTGTTGCGCAAAATGTAAACCACCAAAACGAGCGTGGTAGCGTCTAACGCGGAATAGCTATTGCGCGACAGTCCATGTGTGTACGGTTACCGCGCAATGCGAAACCTCCGGAAATGGCCCACAATTCCAATCCCATCCCTTCTGCACTTCCCTCTGTACTCTGTTGCCATGACATCATTTTTCCCAACCTCCCCTTCTGCCCCGCGAATTTTTGAATTCCCCACTCTCCCTTCTGGCTTGCTGTTCAGTGCTGCTGCCTCTGTGTGCTCCGCTTGCAATGTCGTCGCGGCGCAGCAAACGAGCTCCAGCCTGGACAACAGCAGAGGTGCTAGATTTGATAGGCATCTGGGGAGAGTCCGCCGTGCAGTCACAATTACGTGGCAGCCGGAGGAATTTCGACATTTTCGGTCAAATATCTCAGGCAATGATTGAGAAGGGGTACGAGAGAGACACTCTGCAATGCCGGGCCAAAGTGAAGGAGCTGCGGATAACGTTCCACAGAGCAAGAGAGGCAAACCGGCGCTCTGGCTCCGCGCCGGCAACATGCCGCTTTTACAAGGAGTTGGAGGCGATCCTGGGCGGCGATCCCACAACCACCCCGATCTCGACCGTGGACACTTCGGCGACAGCGTCCGAAAATGACAAGGCAGCGGAAGGCGACGATGCCGTCGTAGACGAGGAAGCAGAGGAGGAAGAGGACGAGGACGGTGACAACGGAGCCACCGACATCGGGAGCCAGGAGTTATTCGCCACCCCACCAGAGACAAGCTCCATGGATTCCTTTTGCACACCTTCCCCTGAATCAGCCGATGGCAGCTCCGATAAGTTACGTTTGCAGTGCTCTCTGTTCTAGCAGCTACAGCTTAGCGTGTACATGAAGATAAGGCATTGAGTTCTCCTTTTCTGTGTCTTCTTTTCTGTGGGTTAATGGTTTGGCGGGGTATTACTGGCATTACATAAAAAGCGCATCAATGCATACCTTGATTGCCAAGTAGTCGTTCCCTTTCAAGTCACTAAACGTGTACTCCAAATATCTCCAAATTCTTCTTTTAAAATTGGATGGTAGAGCGAGCCTTTGCCCTCCCCCATTCAGGGAGACTCTCCCTCTCAAGCTCGCAAGCACTGCCGCGGGAACCATAGCCGCGCACAATCCAGCAGCGTAAGGTCCCGGCTGGAAGTCAGCCACATGCAGGAGATGCATTCTCGCTTGCAGAGGCACTCTAAGCAGTGTGATATCGGCTTCTATTGCAGCCATCTCTGACACAGGATCAGAACAAGCAGTGGCAATAGTCAACTGTCCCATGGACCTAATCACAGCAACCCGTCCCTCGCTTTGCAAAACTTGTTACTGCCCCCCAGTATTTCTTCACCCATGTAACCTCGGAATGTGTAGGGAGAGCATCCTTATTTGCACCTGAACGTGGTGAGAACAATAGCGGCATTCAAACTGTTTCATATTTACACAGGAACGACCTTCGATGGACGGTGTACAGCTGCTGCTGACCGTCTGAGACAGATAAGGCGGAGGCCTCGCAGGAGCAAGGAAGATATCTTCCAGGAGCTGATGCATTCCCACGAGGCATCTGCGAGGGAGACAAGGCAATGGAGGAGGCAGTGAAGGCAGGACAGGAGAGAGAGCAGCGCGAGGCGGGAGAAGCAGAAGGATGCCCTAATAGACATTCTTCATGAACAGACCAACCTGCTGAAGACCATGGTCAGTCTGCTCCAGGCTCGCACCTCCCCCCCCACAGCCACAGCCGCCGTTCCCTCCATCCACGCAACATTCTCCCCCCAAACAGTTTTTTGAACCCCACGGACACCCATGGTATAACGTTACCTCAACCCCTCCCCCAACGTATGTCGTGGAGTCCTGCACCTACACCCACCTTTAGTCCCCCCTCTCCTTACAGCTAACTTCTCATTTCTGTTGTATTAATAAAGTTGAAACATTGTTAAATTTAATATGACTTTCTTTATTTGCATTTTTAGTATGCCCTTGATGTGGGGTGCTAAAGAAATAAAAAAGAGAAAGAAGCAAACCACTAATATACATAGAGTTTCTAAAGTAAAAAATACAGAGCGATATCAGTGATTAGTGAAATTAAAAGGCAGCCTTTCAGTCCAAAATCATGAAATGATTCTTCAACGCTTCCCTTATGCGCACAGCCCTAAGCTGCGCCCCCTGGATACCCCTGGTGTCCGGTTGCTGGTAGGCATACTCTAGACGTTCTGCCTCCCTTGTCCACGAGTTCATAAATCTCTCCCCCTGGTTTTCACAAATATTATGAAGGACACAACACGCAGAAATGACAATTGGTATGTTGTCCTCATTTAGGTCAAGCTGGCCATACAGCGATCTCCAGTGCGCTTTTAAACGGCCAAAGGCACACTCTACAACCATTCTACACCTGCTTAACCTGTAATTAAAGCGCTCCTTTGCAGGATCTAACTTCCCGGTAAAAGGCTTCATAAGCCATGGCATCAGTGGGTAGGCGGGGTCCCCAAGGATAACTATGGGCATCTCAACACCCTCCACTGTCATTTTCTCGTCCGGGAAAAATGTACCCGCCTGTAGCCTTCGGAACAGTCCAGAGTTTCTGAAAATGCGTGCATCGTGCACCTTTCCTGACCAACCCGCATTTATGTCCGTAAAGCGACCACGATGGTCCACCAGTGCCTGAAGAACCATTGAAAAGTATCCCTTACGATTAATGTACTCGGAGGCGAGATGGTCGGGCGCGAGAATAGGGATGTGAGTGCCATCTATTGCACCACCACAGTTCGGGAAGCCCAACTCATTAAATCCAGCGATGATGTCCCTCACGTTCCCAAGGTTCACCGTCCTCCTTAGCAGAAGACGGTTGATGGCTTTGCAGACTTGTGACAGTGCTACTCCGACGGTCGACCGTCCGACCCCGAACTGGTTTCCGACCGAGCGGTAGCAGTCCGGAGTCGCCAGTTTCCATAGGGCAATTGCCACACGCTTCTCCACGGAGATGGCGGATCTCATCCTCGTGTCCTTGCGCCGCAGGGCAGGGGCTAGCTCCTGACAGAGTTCCATAAATGTGGCTTTCCGCATTCGAAAGTTCTGTAGCCACTGATCATCATCCCACAGCTGAAGAACAATTCGGTCCCACCAATCTGTACTCGTCTGCCGTGACCAGACACGGCGGTTCAGGCTGGTCTGCGAAACTGATCAGAATATCAGTTCTGTTCTCAAGGCTGTCAGTCTCCGTACTCGAGTCATCCGATTCCTGCTCTGAATCAGAGCCAAAGGCGTACTGCATCAGAAGCTGGGCTGTGTTTACAATGCTGAACGCAGCATTCAAGATCACAGCTGAATCCATGGTCATTCTGAAAAGGCAGTTCTGTAAAGACGGTCGTTTCAGTTTAAATTTCGCACTCGTTGCTAGTGGCAACTGCTGGTTCGCATCGGTAGCAGAATGCACCACGGGAAATGAAGAATTATCCCATGCAGCATAGCGTGAGCATTCTTCCCAGGATCCAAATCGCGAATTACCAATACAGGGGACTGTGGGATAGGTACCCACAGTTCAGTTTGCTTTGCTGGAGGACTGCGAAAAGAAGGGGGGGGGGTCTGTTCCGTTAGAGTCCGCCAAGTGTGTACGCGATCTTGCGCAACAACAACCACGGAACATTTAATGCGCAACAGGCTTATTGCGCGAAAAGTCTGGTAGTGTGTACATAGCCTCAGTAACATATAGTTGCAAAAACACCAGACAACACTATTCCTACAACTGTGCTAACAGTTTGTGAGAAAAGTGCACGTATCTAATTGAAACATCATCTGAAATACATGGAGAAAAATCAATACATGCTAAACTAAAAGAACTTTAAAAACTATTTGCAAGAAAATTGTACTTTTATTTAATACATTGGAACCACATGTATCAAAACAGCATTTTGCTTGTCTTAGTTACCTTAGTAGGCCATTAATTTCAGTGGTCTTACTTGATTTTCTTCTTATTTTAAATAATGCCATGATCTTAAATATAAAAAACTACTAAGGTTACTATAGCAGAGTTAGATGTTTATTTCAAACATTGTGTTTGTTCCCCATTATCTATGCAAATCACTGAGGAAACAACACATGGCATGACAATGGATTGTTTTACTGCTAAATCACTCTTCCCTGCCAATAATTTGGTGTAAAGATACAACTAAACCTATGTATGCAAAAATTAAAAAAGTTACTTTATTGTAACTGGTTCTTGAAGAAGCATTTGTCCACACAGATCCCACTATAGCCATATGCAGGGCTTTTTTTGTGATGGTACTCAGTGGTACTGAGTACCGGCACCTTTTTTTCACAGCAATGTGGCCCCGGCTCCTGCTGCCGTCACCTGCGGCCCCGGGTTCCTGACCGAGTACTGGAGATCCTTCTTTTACAAAAAACAGTGGCCACATGTGCTCCATGTGCATGAGCTCAGAGTCCACTGTGAGGCAATAATGGACAGAGCAGCCTCAATCACCACTCAGTTCATTCCCTCACCTAAATAGAATCTTACTATTAAAAGACTTTATCAGTGAGGAAAATTAGTGGGTCATAGAGTCTGTGTGGACATAAGCACCTTGAACTATAGTTATTGAAAAGTAACCATTTTTTATTCCAGTGTAGATGAATAGTTAGATGTAGATGATTCCATTGTAGATAAATAGCTAGCAGTCATCTCTTAATGGAGTGGGTGGTAGGACCTCTGTCAATATTATTACTTTAGGACAGCCCTGCCAAACTGGACATCTGACCTAGAAGCTGCCACAATGAAGTGGGAAGGGGAGAACGTATCAATAGAATTCCAAATAGATGCCTAAAATTTTTTAAAATAGGGACTCTCCATAAGCATCATAGACCACTGAGTAATGGGAGGATTAATGTTCTTTGCTTGCACCATTTAAGGGGTACATGGTCCAATATTAAGTCAAAGGGAACCCTTGAAAGATAATTATTACCATTATAGCTCATTTGATGACCAGGTATTCTTTTTTGATGGTGAAGTATTTAGTCTTTTGAGGATGCAGCTTCTGACATAGGGATAGGATAGGATGTCAAGCAGCGAAGGCCTAAGATTCTATGAGGAAATAACCTAACCCTTAGTTTTATCTCCAAAAGTCACAAAAAACTTCTGATGATTTGTCCCTCCTTACTATTGCCTCTTCTATTATGTCACATGTAAAATTAGCTTGAAAATTCTATAGAGCAGGAACTTTGTAAAGTATTTATTTGCTGTGTAAAACCTGTAATATATTTTGAGTTCTGTACATATAAATAATAATGCTATGCTAGTGTATAACTAAAATTCAGATTAAGTGGCTGCAAAGACACATTCTTAATTTCAGGAGTTACTGGTAATATAAAAGCTTGTACTTTTAAAGAATATTGTCCTTAAATTCACATTGAAAAGATGGTGATACAGGGACAGAATTATGGGTATATGGGTTACACTGGTTACTTGATTTTCAAAAAATGCACATGCTTAGTTGTGCATGAATAAGTATGCGTGTATGCAGTTGCTTAATTTGTGCACACAGTTACTGTCAAGTGCACAAATGGCTGTATGCATGCATAATCCATTTTAGAGCTTTAGTCTGTAAGTATCTTTACATAAAACGGGAACAACTGGGTGCCAAACTTCAAAAAAATAATCATCAAAAATCCTAGGAAAGCTGATTGAGAGTTTGACTAAGGAACGAGTAACAGTATAATGCTTGAGTAAGTAAAATATAATGGGGACAAATTAACACAGCTTCTCTGAGGAAAACCAGGCTCAATAATCCTACATTTACCTATTGATTTGTTTTTATAAGCAACAGATAAGAAAGCGTCCATCTACTATTTTGGATACTTTTGACATTTTCAAAAACAACAATATAAACAAAACCTCAAGAAAAGGCTCCAGCAAAACTTCCTCACCAAACCTGCATCCCCCATCAACAATTATCCCATTAAACTCCAATCTCTTCAGTTGCCTAGGCAAACAAATAAGGCTTGCACTACACTCTGTAGGTCAAAATACCAGAGTGGATAGTAAGAGGAACCAAAACTTCCTTGGAGGATGCTAGTGGCATTCGGTTCCATTAGTCTTCAAGTACAAGCCATGAAAACAGATGCCTTGCAGCTGTGTGAATAATCAATGTTTCTGATTTCACTGGCTGAACCAAAATTCAGAAAAAAAAAAATGTTTGGATTGGCTCAGAATGAAACATTTCGTTTTCTAGCAATGTTTTACTGTTTTTATGCTAAAAGCAAAGAAAGTTTAGAAACGCCATTCACAAAACTAGAGGAGGCAGAAAAGCTGCTTATACATTATAGCCCCAGGGTTACAGCACTGTCAGAACCAGGTTCAAATCTTTGCTCAACTTGGAACAGGGACTTGAAGTTAGGTCTCCCATGTTCCAAGAAAGTTCCCCAACCAATGGACCAGAGAGTATTCTGGGGTGCAGTTGTCTCAGAGTCTTCTGTTTAAGTTGTTTGACTTTATATAAATAAGTACTAATTGGAGCAGGGACTGTAATGCGTAGGAATCCCTTCACTAGCAGACTCTAACTGCATTATTGCCTCACAGTGACTCATTGCCTCTCTTTGGTCCAGTGACTATTTATTTTATACAATATAGAACAGCTTGAACTGGAGAGTTTTAGATTCACCTCAGAATAGCCTGTAACCTAGTGATTAGGGCACTCATCAGGGATTTGGTAGACCCATGTGCAACTCCCTGCTCTGAATCAGACCAGGATGACATTTGAATCCAGGTTTCCCACATCCCACATGAGTGCTCTAACCAGGGGATGACAAGGAAGTGGGAGGCTTGCAGCACCAGTTTCTCCATGAATGACACCTTTAGTTTTTTGGCAGACACTATTCATTGGATTTTTATCAAATTTGCAACTAGTTTCAGTTGACCTTAAACTACATTTTTTTGGTGAATAAACTTTGTCTCAAACACTTCATCCAGTTATAGCTGAAATCTCCAGATAATGGTTAGTGGATGACAAAGATATAATGCCTAGCTGCCTAACTCCAAATTCCAACCTAGGCATGGCTATAAATTTATATAAAATGAGAAATTAAGACTAGGATTATCTACCTTGGAAAGCAAAGAGTTAAATAGGATTTAACTGATGAACAAGTATATACTCATCTTAAAAAAGGTGAATATGAAATGCTTTTGTATACTTTCTCCAGATTTTACACGTCCCTGATTTTGTTTGGGTATCCCAAAGATTCCCAAAAAATTAATTTATAATGTTAAATGAATATGGAAATAATCATATAAAGAAAACAGTGAAAACTTAAGTGTTTGAGATATTTGACTCACAATAACAGAACACGAGGGACAGCAGAAGGAACTAAATCAATAAATATAGAACAAAAATAATTACTTCTTTATACAGTTTATATACTCAACTTGAGGAATCTGTTACCATTAAGAGTCACTAAAGCAAATACTAAATTCTCAGCTATGTCCAATATCTGCTAGGTGTAGTTTAAAGGATATGGGGGAAAGGAGTCAGTGATCCCAGGGCCAGCTCTGTGCTGGCCCTGGGCCCAGTATAATTTGAACAGCACTGGGGACGTTTTAAAGTACACCAGCTAGCTATAGCCCTCAGGGGCGAGAGTACAGTACAGTAGTTCTCCAGCTTACTGGAGAGGTTATAAGGAGGCTGGTGAAAGACTCAGCTACAATAGTTTTCAGCCAACTGGGGCTATTGACTAGCTTTCTAGTCCTTTTGTTCCACAAGAATGAAAAAAGGATCCAGCTGGTAGAAGAGAAAGTGGCCCCGTGGTTGAATTGTAAAACAACCTTATGATTGTTCATGGGATTTCTTTACATCCTGCCATTATGGCCAATACAGTTCATCATTGAACTTTATTCCCTTCTCATGCCACTGTCTGTGAGGAAGTGTAAAATTTTTTTTTTTAAAGTTTGTTAAAGTTTTGACCAAGTATATAACTGTTAAAGTATGCCTTTGAGTTTGCCTATGTACTTTACTACTTGATACTTTGACTAGTTAATGTTGATACGTAACAACCCCAAACTTTCTTGATAAAATTGTACTAATAGAAGGGGATAGACAATTTTATTATCATTAACAACATTTATAATTGGACAAGCTACTATATGGGTAATCTAATCTCATCACAAAGCTAAAATATCACTCATGGGAACTAAGAAGGAGTTTGCCCAGTCTCAAACAGTGCTGCACAAATAGGTACTGATTCTGAAAATCCTCTCTCATAAGACTGTATCCATAGAACTAATATGAGAGTGAGAAGACCACGTAAGGAAGGCAACATGTGAGAGTGAGAGTTTGCAGGACTGGGTTTTTAGCCAGGGGCATTAAAGATATATATTTTCTTTCTCTTTCTCTAACATAATACAAGATGTGGGACACAAGTCTAGATGGATCACTGGTCTAATCTGGTAATGCAGGTTCCTATGTGAATCTAAAATGCAAGCCAGCCAAAATGATTCAGCATGAAGCTTGCATCAAGCATATTGGATATAATTTGACGGAAACGTTTCAGCCTTCCTGGGTTCTTTGGGAGCTGATTGGTTTTGTCAGGACACAGTTGTTTGGCATTCGGAAAACTACTAACCTTAGAGGATTCTGGAACTGATGGTTTCTTGACTATGTCCTCCCCACTTGAAAGGTGATGCCCAATGGCAGAGGCTACCAATACAACATTAACTACAAAGAGCAAAACCCGCATGAACAGGAAAAGCTGAAGTGGAGTTTACTTGGTTTTAATTGTTTATATCTATAAACTGAAAATGCAAAAATGTATGATTTTGTAACTTCAGTGCTCTAACAGGTCAGCAACCTTTGCCAACCCCCGTTCTGGCCGCTCCTCACCAACCCTAAGCCAGTACCAGTGGCACCCTCCACCAAAAAAAAGCAGCTGCCGCTTGAAAATTCAGCGTTGGCCATGGCTGGCGTTGTGGGGGAGGGCAATTCCCCAGGCACGCTGCTGAAAGGAGCTGCTCCAAGTGGCTGTTTTCCATGGCATGCCTGGGGAAACCCGCCCCAGACGCCACCAAAAGGAGCCGCCTGGAGTGGCTTTTGGCCGCAGGAGTGGCAATTGCGGCGGCAGCGCAGAGGGCGCTGCGTGCTGCTCCAAATGGGCTTGCGTGCCACTCTTCGTATTCATGTCAGGGGTTGCCTACCCCTAACCAATGAGATGATGGGGCAGCAAAGAAGCAGTGTTCTTTTAACAACACTGGTGAGGCAGAGAAGAAATAATACAACAGTCACTTCAGAAAGTTATAGCAAAATTATCTAGTGTGTTTTATTTCAGGTAACAACCAAGAAATTGAACATTTTGGCCCAATACGACTTTCTTTTAAAATTAAAAAGTTGCATATACCTACAGAGGTACAGCTGAGTACACCAATTAAACAGAATTTGCTGTTTACTTTACACTATGGCAGCATCACCAGCATGGCTTTCAGTGAAGTTTTCAAGCTGAGTTAAAGAAAATGCTTTCAAAATTTTTATTTAGAATATTTTATATTATTTATATGAAAACATACAAATTTTTCATTTATACATATACTACATATAAAACTCGTTATTAAAACTAGTGAGAATATCTTTAACTGGATATTTGTTTGTGCATAAAGGGACGTAAGATAGAGTTAGGGCTTCAGAAGAAACAATTAAGATTTATGTGCTTTTGTACGTTCTGATTAAAACTTTATTTAAATAATCAAAACAGTTCTTGCTGATTTTTAAAGAGTTTCAGATTTAAAATACATTCATAAAAAAGGGATACTTTTTTCCCCGAGACTACCAGTGCTAATTACTTTGTGGTAATCTTTGAATTATCAAAAAATATACATAATAAGTAGGCCTGATTTTCCAATCTGTTATAGCAGTTTTCTGGGACTGAAATAACACAGGTGCCACACCAGCATTAACAGACTGGAGAATCAGGCTTTACTACCTGAAAAACCTATGCAGCCCACAGATTCATTTGTAAAAAAGAAATTTCCTTCATGTAGACCACTGAACATGGTTGAGCTTTAATGGAAAATTTGCATATGATTGTGTATATAATTGGTTTACTTTTAAAGTCTGTATTCTGCCTGAAGGAGGATGTCCTCAAAATGCAGATTTCCTTGAATGATTCTTGGTTTACACAATGCTACTTAGCTCAGTATCCCAAATGTGCCAAAGAACATTTGGCTTTGTAAATATTCATAAAATAAATAGGTAATTTGTGAGGGTAGGATCTGGTGAAACTCAACATCATATGTAGTAGTTATTTCTAGAGTGCGAGGTCTGATGAGCAGTAGGTAAGAAGTTTAAAAAAAAAAAGTAAAGCATTCAGCATTTTATTTTTTTGCTATGATCTTGTCAAAGTCACTCAGCTCTGAATCAGCGGCTAAACTATGTCTGATTTATTTCATGTTCTTCCTCACTTTAAATGTTAGTAAGAGGACAGTTTTTAAGGTGGTACAAATACAGAATAAATTTGGGATGGATTAAATATACCTTGCCCTACTCTGATATTTTTTTCTTTTCTTTATCACTGAAAAATTATTTTGATATATTATAACCATGCAGTACATTGCTTTGTGGGGATGAGAGGAGCCTTACTGTAACCAAAGAAAACATATATTTTAGGAAAAAGGGGGAAACCTTATGTTTGCTCTACCAAAATTTATTATGTAGTAATTACAAAGTTTAAAGTCTCTTCCATTTTAAATAAAAATAACTGGTATAATTACGCACATTATATAGTATCATGTCAAGTGATTCCAACAAATACCACATGAAATACAGTGCATTTTCAAATCAGACACTAAATACTTCCTCATTCACAGTGTTTGACATAGTACAGGAAAGCTTGTTCACATGGGGTTTACTTAATGTCATGCTCTTATAAACAATCCACACCACGCTGTGCCACAAAAAAAATTATCTCAGAACGTGAAGTATCGGGCAAACCATTCCTGGCGTTGTGGATCTGGTGAAGCTTCAGTCTGAGGAGGGCTAAATTCATAAAAAGAAAATAAGATTTAACCCACAGCCAAAATAAAAAGTGCAAAAGGTCTGGAGAAAGCACAGAGAATAAATACAGAACACAAATGATCAAAAAATCTTTCCACAAATCAAATATCACAGTGTAGCCTACGGTCTAGTTTAATGTCCCTCTGCAATATCTGTGATCATCCATTCCACTGGAGAGCATCAGCAGCACAGACAAGAAGCCACATCATGAAGTGGAAAATTATTTGGAAAAATATTAATTAAAAATCAAACAGAACTATTTTTTGGATAAAAAGAATTTTGGGGGGGGGAGATTTGGGAGGGTCCTCTTTTAGCATCCTTTTCCTCTAGTTAAGATGGTTTTCAGAAGTATGATGCAAGCATCACATTCTTAAAGACATGTGCTTAACAAAGACTAGTCGTCAGTAAGTACATAAAAATACATACTATTTTAATATTTTACATAAATCAAACTGAAATATTATCTGTATCTTTTCATGCACACAATTTAAAATACATTAATTATACACTAGGAACAAGATAATTGGTGCATGGCAAATGAGTTTCCTCCCCCCTAAAACATGTTAATTCTACTGAATTAGTAAGAAAAAATATTATATAATTTTAATGCTAGATCAAAGTTCTTTGGTCAACAAAAATTAACAAAATAATCCTACCGTTTTACTGGGGCAATACAAGGCACGAAACAATTTGCAATGGAAACTCCAGCATCACAATCCATGAATTTATGCACATGCATGTTACTGACGTCTGAGCATACGCATGCATATCACATGCACGGGGAAAAATAAGCAACACGATATATTTAACAAAAGTATATTTTGTTGAAACAAAATATTACTACTTATTTATTTTAATTCGATCATTTCCCACCTCTGTTTTTAACACTTGTCAGAATTATGGCATAACTCATTGAAATCTTCAGGGAAGGGAAACAACTACTTGTCCAACTAATACTTATGACATTGCTTTGATTTGCAAATAAAGTGGTGGTATGAATAGAATAGCAAACAATTCCAACTACAGATAAAAAACACCACTTCTGAAGTGCACTCGAGACCCAGGCATCGAAAGTCTAAAGACCTGAGTCTTCTCCCTTAATTATTTTATTTATGGTAATAGTGCAATTAACTACCATCTCCTTTCAAAGAACTAATCCTAGAAATTTTAATGTTGATTTTTACTATTGGAAAGGTAGCATTAAAACAACCAAACATGCACATTTCCCATTTCTGTACTAAACTGACTGTGAAACAATATGATACATGAGGAAAGGGAGTAAAACAAAATAAAACATCAATGTAGCACAAAAACAGTTTCTCATATAGAAATCATTATCACATAATAATGAATAAAAAAATCCCTATGTTAAAAACAATTCCCAAAGGACAGCTAGTAAATCACACAAACATTTAAAACAATTGTTCATAAAATGTAAACAATTGGATGCACATGAATCATATTAAGATATATTAAAAGATTTTAAAAGTTCAGGGTTCAAGACTTATAAAAAGGTGGGAAAATATATAACTTTTCAACAGACTCTACAATAAAAGGAATACTATAAAGAGGTTAATAATAGAGTAAAAATTAAAAATTCCACTGTAATATTTGTACTCAAAGTGTTAATAAAACAAGTGGGATTTTCATTTAAATAGAAATGCAAAATTTCTATGAGTTAAGAGAAAAAAAGGATTGGTGAGACAGTGCTCACCTCAAAAATGTCTTGGGCTCTTTGGGTGGTATTGGCTGTGGAAGTGGTTTGCTGCTGTTGAACTCAATATCATGGATGGGTGAATTAGGAATGGGGTCCAGGCGGTTAGGATGTCCATTGCCCACTCCGCTAGATTCCAGAGCACTTAGATTGGGGACACTCACAAACCTGTTTGTTGATTTATCATTCTTCTTCTTTTGCTGCATTAAAAATAACAAATATAAGGAAGGCTCCTTGCACTTGGATAGATGAGGAGATTGGTAGATAAAGGTTCTTTTTTGTGTATTTTTTTGGATGAGGAGCAGATTTGGAAGGAAAGCAGAATAATTTCTATAACAGCACCCTTACTATATTCCTTGAACAAGGCTGAATAGCATTCTCCAAAAAAAATTAAATATTTAAGCAAATGTATTAAGGAATTCAGGCCTAACTCAGTCAATATGTGTAATATTCTGACGGACTGAACATACAGAGCATGCTATTTTATTTGAAGGAGATGCAGAGGTAGCTAGTTTTATACAAAATACATTCCAGTTTGTCATTCTTCATTTCTATTTAAATCCATTTTCTAGATTAGTGAAATAGTTCTGCTGTCAAATGCAATACAGCAAATACATTGGTGGGAAAGGTAAATCTGTTCAGTAAGTTTCACTTTGCCATTTAAGCATAACTGGGTAAAAAAATAGTTTTTGTCTTTGACCAGAAACTTAGAAAACCTGCATTTAAGGTACAGTCTTTTATTAAAGCACTAATGATCAATGGGTATTATTAAGGATATAACTGATCCTACACTGTCATTCAGTTCTTTGCCAGAAAGAGGAAAAGAAACATCACTTTTATCTCTAAGTGGAATATTTCTAAACACTAGATGGCACAGCTGAATCTACTTTTCAATTTTAAGTATCTTTCAGTATTTCAACCGACAGTAGTTCAAGTGACTTAAAGAAATAGAGGCATTATTGTGATATTGGTATTTTAGTATCAGAAATCTATTACCACGTAAAAGTTAATGATTATCAACAATCTGCCATGCCAGTACTAGCTTTCTGTCCCTCTCATTGACTTTTTAGAACTTATAAATACATGGGAGGTTCAAATCTCAGAAGTTTTTACAGAGGAACGGCCTAGTGAGGGATACCATATTTATTATCTCTTCATTATTTCTGTCTCGAGTACTTCCTGTTTACAAAGTAGAGAAGGCTTTCATTAAAAAATATACTCCACTTGATCTCAGACACTAACATACACTTTTGCAGGTAGAACTGCATTTGAAAGAACAGATATGATGAGTATGGAAAAGAGTTGAACTGTAGATGGCCACACTGCCAGATGAGACACCTAAATTTGATTTCAGGGACAGGCCTCTCACCTGATTGGCAGATGCAAGCGCTGTTAATGCAGCACACTCAATGTTCAGAAAAAAGAGCTGCATAGATCAGCTTGAAACAATCATTCTGAGCCATGGGAGGAGCAACATTAATGTGTTCCAAAGGGGGATAGTCTCAGTTTTCTCTCCCCCACCCACCTCAGGAAAGGTCAGAATAAAACAGGATCTTGATGGAGGGAACAGAAAAATCCTTTTAAAAGTACTAGAGGAAAAGTCTTCTGTTGAGAAAAATTAAACTAAGATTGTCCCACTTTGCTTCCTCTGGCAATCTCTGCTGAAGAAACAAGAACATACTATGTCTGGTAAAACAGATTAGTGAAAGTATCAGGGATTTGTCTGTAATGGGTACTAGTGATTCAAAAGAAAGTATTTTGTATTGAAGCTTTGTGGTTGATAGGTCATTCTTTTCTGGCAGCTTTTTCTTATGTGTTATCTAAATTTTTCTGAGTATATTCTTGATAGCCAAGCACTCAGGAAAAGTAAAACAGTTTTTATTGCAAAATACATGTAATAAAGTAGGTTTCTGGAATTTTGAGAACAGTGCATTTTGGAGATACAAAATGACACTTAACACTTTCATAAAATTTACTCAAAACATTATAGAATCCCAGATAACATGACCATATGGTAATATGAAGATCTGGGGTATACATTAAAGCTATCAATTGTGCTGCAGGGTTCTGCCTAATTATGTATCAATATGCAAAGCCCAGAGTTACTTACAATTCCTGCTGTAAGAATCTCCTTTCCCCTCTAAAACTGTTCCCTAAGAGCATGTTCTTTAAAAACAAAAAAATCCAACACATTCAGAATGAGAAACCAAAATACATTGGCAAGTGGAGACAAAGTCATTACTAATTTTGGTAATTAATTTCGTGTTTTCTTTTAACTATCCAAGGACTGCAGGTCTCTTATTGACATCACTCACTAAACTCTTTGGCTTTTTGCCCATTGAAGCTCTTATGCTACACAGTTGATGGCATATGCTCAGGTTTTTCATCTTTATGTTGGGCTTATCTCCTGACCCTGTTCTAGTCAATGGATGGGAATGTCAATGGGAACAAATGGACTGCACACTCAGCTTATTCACACCAGAACAGCTACTATATAGCAGAATGCACATATAAAATTTAACTACTATCAATGCATCATGTGTAAAAATACATCAAAATTAACTACTGTCAATGTGTCATGGCCTCTTTAAGAGTACTGAATCAAGTCACTTTGTCATAAAAACCCGGTGAACCAAAGACTGCCACAGAAAAATATTGGAGTGGTGGAAGGAGGATCTTGAAGGGGAAGTGGGGGGAATTCAAAGAATTTTTTTTTCACATCTTGTGCAGAGTAAATTCAAGAAAACTATGGTAAATATATCAAGTAGTACTGGGAATGTGTGATTTCCATTAAAGACTAACTTATTTCATTGAAACTGAAAATACAGTTAAAACTCTGTACATAAATACTTTCACAATATTATCTTCACAATGCTGAATATAGCACTTCCCAGGTCTTGATCATTTGGTTCTTGTTATGAAGAGAAATATAAGAATAAGCAAAATAAAGATGCATGAGGAAGAATAAAAACAAACTAATGACACTTGACTCTTCATGTCATTTTGACTGATCACAGTTGTATTTTATTAGCGCAATATTGGCTGTTATTTCCCCCTTCATTTTAGGTTGTCTCCCTCTGTCTAATCTTCCTTTTTTGTTGATTATTTATTCCATCAGCTCTACTAGAGTAAAAACAGAATTTACAGTATGTTCTGTTTCAACAAGCTTCAATGGTGCTGTTTAGACTGGCCAAGAGGAAACAAACATCTCACCAAAAACTTACTCCCATGCCTCATCTTCCACAAATCACTTCTGCAACTTCTAGGGCCTGAGGCTAATTCTACTGCAGTCAGTAGGCCTCTGGCCATTGACTGCAATGTACATGGATCAGGCCCTTAGTTATGAATCCCAAAGTGGCTTCTGGATGCCTTGTGTGCTAGCACGCTATACTGTTACTATGACATACTATGTCAGTATGGACTTTTAAATTGATAAGGCTAGAATTATACCGGATGAGCTAAAGAAAATGATTTAATAACATTTCTATTTAATTTAAACTAGAAAACTAATATACTGTAAGATCACTAAAATCTAAAACATTGCTAAGTAATGGTACAAAATCCAAGTTCACCTCAAAAGGTATAAATGATAGAAGTATAGATAAAAGTGTATGTCCAAACATTTGTGAATGATCGACAAAGATCTGAGACTGCAGAAGTTTGCCTAAGTACTTCATATATCAAAGGGACAAGAAAACCAAACCGAAGCAAAAAGCCTTGCATCAGCAAACATCCATGTTTAAACCTTAAAAGTTTAGGACAATTAGTTGAGAAAATCTTCCAAAACTTTTGAAGCTACACTGCTAACACTTTATCTTGTGGGGATTGTGTAGGGTGTGTGTAAGCTACACACCACAGTGAAAAGCTCTGATGAGGAGACATCGAGAAAAGGCTCTAGCAGCAGGACACTACACTGCTAAAAAAATATGGCAGCATAAATGTGGAAGCATTGATTGGGCATGCAGAGTGCCTGTAGAGGGTAGTCTTCTACTCCCCTAAGCCAGGCGTAACCATCTATGCCGCTATTTACATTTCTTCTAGCTGCACGTGGACTGTCTGTACTCTATACGCGTCCATAAATTTAGACTTCCCCTTGTGTTTAGGTGTTCACAGTTCTGATATTGTCTCTGCAAGGCTCCAGGCTCCCTTTTTTTTTTTTTTTAAATTTCTCACATTTTGAGTTTTCCCAAGCAGAGCACTCCAGAGTTTACTATGAGACAGATCACAATGCAGCAGTGTCTGAGGACCTAGCACATAGAAGAGCTTTAAAGAGCTGGTGGGCCCTGCAAAATATATGAGGAATCTGGGAACCCATTGCAAAGGGGTCCCCAAACAACTTTTTTTACTCCCCCTTCTTTATTCCGCCCAGGCTCCCTCCCCAGCTGGGGCTGGGAGCAGGGCCACAATCAGGGCTGGGGGCTGTGGCTGGATGTGGGGCCATATTTGAAGCCAAGAGGCCAAAGCTGGGAGCAGGCCATGGCAGCTGGGGCCGTGGCCAGGTGCTACAACTGGGGACCCTATCTTGTTTCTCTGTGGAACTACATGACATTTTCAGACCATCACCATTCACTCTACTTATAAGTTATAATCCTTCCCTCTACATCTGTTGTCTATTTTGTCTCTTTAGGTTTTAAGATTTTCAGGGCAAGGGACTGTCTTTTATGCTGTTTTACAGTATCTAACACAGGGGCCACCATCTCAGTTGGGGTCATAGAATCATAGTACTACCATAATACAAAGAAATAATAAATAGAATATAGGGAAGCAGTAAACAATATTCAGTGTTTTGAACACTTTAACAAAATATATAGGCTATCATGCCTCTGTACACTTTTTAAAAAAATATTTAGAAACATAGATTTCTTTTCTAATTTATCAATAAGATCTGTGGAGCATACCTTCACCAGTGGATTAATAACACCAACATTAGGACTTGCATTAAACACTTTGTTGAAGTTAGTCTCTCTGTTGACTAGTTCCAGTTGATAGAATTTTTTGTCATCCTAATAAAGAACAAGAAATATAAACTTCTCTTTATGCATTTTGCATTAGCTAGATGTAAGGCATACATATAAAACTCTTCCAAACAGATTAAGTTCTAAACCTATATTTCTATCAATTCCAGTCAATCTGTATTATGTGTTATCTTATATACAATTAAAGACACACTAAATAATTTACATTAATGGGTTTCTGTTATGTACATCTTGTGCTTGACAGACAGCACAGTATAATGGACTGTGGGTATAGGAAGGGATCCACAATGCTTAATCTTTGGTCTGCCACTATCCTCCAGTGTGGCCCTGGTCAAATATTTCCCCAACAGTGAAGCTGCAATAAGAAAATTAAAGGCTGAGGGGTGAGCCTTCTCAAGTGCCACTAATTTCAGCTGCTTTACGTTTTCAAAATGTTGTATGAACTTCTAATTAATCTACACAATGTGCCCTATACAGTTGCTGAGAGAGGCCCCAATTCTATGATATGCCAAGTGTCTACAACTCCCTAAAATAAGTCTACCGTAGCCTGATAGAATATTCTGATATTCCTCATTCAGCAACAAGCAGTTTGAGCTGTGAAGGTTCAGAGTCCTTGTCTGATTGTAACCAATTTCCCCTAATTAAGCTGATTTGTCCCTTTCCTCACCTGCCTAAAATTCTGTGTAAGGTCCTGTCTAATTTAAATCTTGCATGTATGGTCTATGACCAGAGGAACTCTCCCCCCCACCCCCACTTCTTTTTGGTGCCAAAAGTAAGGTAAATCGGACTAGCCATTTCTGAAATATGGAAGTTGGGATAATTAGATATGGCCCATATTTAGAAAGTTCTTAATGATGTTTGATCATGAAATATCTGAGAAGTAGCTTAACTAGAAACTTCAAATTGGTTTCTTCAAGTTCTTGAAACTTCTATAGTTTTTTTTTTTTTTAAATGAAAGGAACCAATTTTTGATTTCTTAAGCTATTTGTTGCTGAATTAGGAGCATCAAATATTCCATCAGGCTGCTGCAGATATAAGATCCACTACATCTTGGAAGATTTGTCAAGAGTTGGATAGACTTACTAGAGTTCAGCAAAGAACTATCTCCTGTTAAAAAGGTAAGCGCTACATGGACAACTCATGTTCTCCTCTTCCTCTAGATTAACTGGTACACAATTTCTTTGAGAAAGTGGGGCTGGTACCCCCTAGCTCTCCTGAGGTCATATGGTCTAAGCACAGCTGTTCTCAAACTTTGGGGGGAACTGAGAACTGCTTTTAAAATATTTCAGGCTGTGAACTTCCTCACCAACCCCCCCCCAAACAACCCTCTCCCCCAAAATGGTGAACTCCCCCAATGCCATGGCACTCTTACTTCTGTGCTGCTGCTGATGGCAATGCTGGCTTCTGAGCTGGACACCTTGCCAGCAGATGCTGCTTTCTGGCAACCCAGTTCTGATGGGATCAGACTGACAGCCAGAGTATCAGCATGCGATGGGGCTGACAGCACACCACCCCTCTCCCCCATAATAACCTCACAAGCCCCAATGTGAGAACTCCTGGTCTAGCACAATAAATACAAGATATTGCATTCAAGCACATTAAATACAGAAACTCCTAAATTTTATTCTCATCTTGATAAAAATGTGTATGTTCAGTATACAGCACGTCAGTGGGCCAGTCACTAACCCTCACAATTATGCTGAGGACCAGATCAATCCCTCTTTATAGCCACAATATTGTGCCAAAAGCAGCTCAGCCAGTCAGGAGAATCCAGCCCACTAGTTAGCTGGCCACAAGATTCCTATAGTACATATTACCCATTTTATAGGATTTAGAAAGTTTAACAGACCTGCCCAAGATCACACAGCAATCACCTGTTAGAAGGTGATTTAGAAACAAAGACTCCTGACTCCCAGTCCAGTCCTCCTTTAGTAAATTACAGAGTATACCAGGAAATTTACTATGCTTCTATAGGATGCTTTCTACATAGTCAGAAGTGGGTGGGAAACGCTCAAGAATACATAAACTGAAATGGAATGAGAAGAATTAAGGAGGTGAATGTTTGGTAGTATATTCTGCTGAAACAGAAGAAAATTTAGAAGTAGCATGTGACATGGTATAATGGAATCTTCGTGCTCTTATGAAAGGTTTATTTTAGTAATTTAAGCATCAGATTTGAAATATTTAATTTTCCTAGAGTCATGGAGTCAAATTTGGGCTGGGTTAGCTTAATCCTCTTTCTTCAAGGAAGATAAAACTGAGCTTTGGGGAATGTAGTATGTGGATTTTTCAAAAAGAAACATAACTGAAAATCTCCCCATTTACTATATTATTACTGTGTGAAGAACAGCAGAGCCCTTGTAGATGTGAAAGGAACAAGCAGACCATACGTCTCAATAAATCTGAATTTAGTGAAGCAAGTGCTCTATAATAATAAAATTGTTCTGTCTGATTAGCAAAAGTACCCCTATCTTTCTCTCACATCAGTCAGCAGGCTTAGATATGTTACATTGTCACATTCTTCCCTCCACCACTCACCCAGATCTCTCCTTCCCTAATCCAATGGACTCAGCCCAAAATGGATGGGGCATTTATATCAGTTGTTTAGCTGAAAGGAGGCAATCTTTGAACTAGCCATTATTTTGAAGCTTTGGTTCTGTTAATGATAATTTTCCAACCTAAAAAAAATACAAAATCCCAAGATTTTTAGAACAGACGACCTTAAAACCAATGCACTAAAAGGGCCAAAACAAGTACAGAAGTAATTCAGATTGGTCAGACTTCTTATATGAGGCATTTTAAGCATCGTTTGTGAAAGTCTGGGTGGCCACTGTATATGCGGCACTGGCCAGTCAACCATTTGCAAACAAATGCATTCACGGTGCTTAAAATGTCTCGTACAAGAAGCCTGACCAATCTGAATTACTTCTGTACTTGCTTTGGCTCTTTTAGTGCATTGGTTTTAAGGTCGTCTGTTCTAAAAAACTTGTTTTTTAATATTATTTTTCAATCAAGACTAAAAGTAAATCAAATCAAAATCTATGAAAAGCAGCTTTTCAACCCCAGGTGGGATTCAAACCAGTAGCTGCTATGTTCCTAGGCTCCTGGCCTAAGGCCTGTACCACAGGCCCAGATGTCTAGTTTGCTTTCTGCTGGGTGCAGGTTGCCATTAAAACCTATAAACATCACATCTGCTGGAGAAAGGTGGGAAAGCACAGGGAATACACACAGATGAAGCAAAATTAATATAAAGGTCATCTAAAAGGTACAGTGTGGTGTCAGTCAGCTATTCTTTGAAGGAAAAAGTCAAAAAAGCCAAGAAAATTAACAATGTTTGTTAAGCCCTTAATAACGTCAGAGAAAGAAATGTAATGTTGTAGTTTTAAAAAATATACATATTTGAAAGCCAGGAAATTCAGTTACAATTACAGGATATTCTCCCCACTGACAATAGTGGAAAGTATGGAAATATAGTTATGGTACCCCAAACAACTTTAAGTCTGCCCTCATATCAATGTAAAATTACCCACCCAAAAATCATGAGACAGTCTGTTTATATATTACAATTAGAACCACATACTGCCATCACACTGTAACATGCTCAACATATAAATGTATGTACTATCTTCTCATCATACTGTATATATGCTCCCTACTCAACCAGAAACTAATCTCCAGTTCACCTTCCCTTGAAAAAAAGCAATACCAATATCTTGCCTCTGGGGATAGAAATAATAATCTTAAGGTTAAGGCACAGAACTGAGTGTTGGGAGACATAGGGCTTGTCTACACTGGGGGAGGGATTGTAATTCGATTTTAGGCTGTCCAATTACAGAAGGTGAAGGCGAGTGATCACAGTAAATTGCTTGCTCAGGGTCTCGCATCCCCACTGCTCACCTTACATCCTGAAATGCATTGCTCTGTGAGTAGCAGGTGCAAGGGTTTGTGGAGAGGCAGTAACCCTCTGCTCATGCCCCCTCCCCTCTTTTCTTAAAAAAAAAACAACACAGGAAAAGCTTTCCTTGCTGTTTCTCTGCTGCAGGCACAACAGAGAGGCACAGTGCTGCATGCAGAGAGAGGAATTAAGTGAAAACTTTCTGGGACTGCGGGTAGGGGAAGAGCTATGTTGCTATGGCGTAGCATACAGGAAAAACAGGAAAAATCAGGATTAGAGCTACTCTCTGGCTACACAGATCTAAATTTGAATTGTAGATTTCGACTTCAGTGCTACGCCACTTGAAGGGTTGATGTTATCAAGTCAAATTACAACTCCATTTAATTCAAACTTACTGCTCTGACAGTGGAGACACAGGCTGCAGAAGGCTGAGGCAAGCAGCATTATATTGAACTTCACTGTCAGTGTAAACCAGGGCCTAAATTCTAAGCTTGTCTTGACTGCTGTGTCTCAATTTCTTTCACTGTACAATGGAGATAAAAGTACTCACCTGCTTTACAGAACTGTTGTAAAGCTAATTTACTTGTTGTTTATAAAGTATGTATATTGAGATCCTCAAATGGAAGGTACTATACAAGTGAAAAGTATTATTGTTACACTTCATATATACTCCAATACCTATAGTATTAACTCCCATCCCTTCTTCCTAATAGAACTCACGTGATTTTAATGCGCCCTTACTTATGGGTAGCATTTGTATACTCTTTTGCAAAAACTATAGTCAATGTGGTTTGGGATGTCCAAAGATACAGGCAAAACACCAGTATCTACAGGGTTTAAGACATACACAGCCACTAGACTTCCTGTCCATTTTTCAACATAATATTTAGCTATGATACTTGCCATTACCATATAACTATCTTACGCTGAGGGTACCTTCAGGATGGTACAGATATAAAGGCAAAGCAAAGTTATTTGGGTTTCCTTAATTCTTGCATTCCCATATTTTCCAATGCATATAGGTTTTCTATTCTATTTAAGTAACCTTAACTTGAATTTTCTGACTTTCAAACACTTATATTTTAATAGACTATTATAATTTTAACAGAATATTGTAATTTTGAAAAGTTCTCTTTTTTTTTTTGCAACTTACATTTTATATATATTTACAATATTAAGCCCAATCCTACATAGATTTAGGCATGTGCTTAGATTTACTACTGTATATCCAATTAAAGTCAAAGGGACTTCTGCAGTACAGTTAAGCATATGCATAAATCTTAGAAGCTCTGAAGCCTTAAATCCATTTAAGTCAAGTTTTTTTCTCCCAAGGAATTAGACTAATACTTATATCTGTTAATATATTAATACCAGAAAGAGCACAAAAAAAGTCTTACAATCAGTTTTTTTATGAGCTGGTCCCTCTCTGCAATCAGGTCTTTCAACTCTGCAATAAGCTGTAAATCTTCAGGTCTTGATTCTCTGTTTTGATATTTCTCTTCCATTTCTTCTAAACTTCATAGGAGAGAAAGATACCACCTTTAACTTAATGTAGTCCGGAATTAAATTCTAAATTAATATAATCATACCATTGATCAGTGAAATAAGATAGTGGGTAAAAAACAGGTAGATAATTATCTGCTTTTCCCTTCATATGTGAATATTTTAATTTTAATATGAACCAAAATTACTGGTTAAAGAGGTTTTAGTTAATCTGAATTCAGCATTACCTACCATCTTAGCTATTACAATCAACATTTTGGGAAAGATTTTGAAATCTCATCATCCTTTTGTGCATGCAGCATTGGGCACCACATAAAATGCCTGATTTAGGCTACAGTGAAAATCAGGCCCTCTGAGCAAACAAAAATATGTGCAGTAGAATCACAGGATGTTGTGGAGAAGATGGATTCTTGTGTGCTATACAGAGATTAAATTTTAGCATCTATCTCAGCTTGAATTTTGTGAAGCTGGTTATATGCAGCTCAACTATATTTATTCTGAGGAATGAGAAAAAATAACAATATAATACTTCATTTAAGAAATTACTAGACTGTAAAGATGTGCATGGATGTGGTACTGAAGAAAGAGATAAAAGAAAGAGACAAGGATGGTACCATCTTCCTCAGCTCATGTGGAGGACTGTGGGGCAAAGATATCCAAGAATGGTGAAGACTAATTTGAAACTAATTCCTCTCTGCAAAACCAACTTACTCCGCAATATCAAGTTAGCACCATGAGAGATGGAAATAAAGGAACTAGCTATAAGAGACAAACAATAAATATCTGGATATTAGCATTTAAAAAGGAAAGTAACAGTTGATTAAGTAGAGAAAAATACAAGGAAACTTGAAGCACAGTGTGGGAAAGCATTAAAGGAGAGAACTGAAATAAGGAAGCCAATTTAGAGAACAGTTGTAGCAGAAAGCACAAGAATTCTTAATTTTTGAAAAAGTTTCCAGAAGGACCCCCCCCCCCCCCCCCAAAAAAAAATATTATTTGTCACTAAAACATTCTGGAATTCGTAACAGATGCTGAATATTGCCCACTAGAAAGTTACTGCAATGTGTATCTGCCAAATCCAGCTTTCACGTAGGATACTGCCTTGAGTTTCAGCACAAGTACAGAGAATTTAACAAACTTATAAATGTGAAAAACTACAATTTAAGATGTTTAGTCAGACCAATTTTAATTCCACATGGCTTCCTGAGCTAGAGATACCTTCTCATTTCAAGAGTATTTTTCCTTCACTGCCTACCTCTCAGGCTCATGAGAATGGCATCAGGTGATGAACTGAGCATGTTCAGTGCTTCTTCTGTGTCCTAAAATGAGACTGTTTATCCCTCACTAAATGACTGAAGAAAAAGTTTAAATGGATCAGATGCTTCAAAGACGTAATCTCCCCATGGAATCAAGCCTTGCCCTTTCCCTTTGGTGATGACAAGAACATAGAGATCTCTTTTTCAATTGATGAAGCTTCTCCAACAATAACAGGAGTGAAGGCCTCAAACTAGATGATTGGAGATACAGTAACTAACATAGAATGAATGCATGACCTTGGTGTGAGGAAAGGGGATCAAGGACATCAGAATAGGGAGTGGTAGTACATGGTAGGATGGAATTTCATTTTAGACTCTCCATAATACATTGAGGTTCCCTCACTATACCTCCCTGAGCAGTTTACTGAACTTTGGTCTGCTACAATGTATAGCTATCTGAGAGATAGCTGGAGAAGGCCATGCATAGTTATCTCTGGTGAAAATTAGTACTTAATGAAACATTTCTTTCTGAGATGTGTAATCACAAATCCATTGCCTTCAAATTTAGATAATAAAATGTTTGCAAACTGAGACAGCCAAGACTACAGTAAGCATTTGAAAAACTAGTGCCTGCTAACTACCAAGCTTTATTTATGCCCCCAAAATAATCCCTATATAGTTTAATGAGTTTATATAACATATTTTAACAAAATACTGAAAATCCGGACAAACACAACTGCATCTTTAGTTGCAGAAAAAGCTTGTGATTCAGCAGAATGAAAATGCACTTAGTAGGGTTTCAATTTGTGTGTAAATGTTCTGCTAGGATAAGCTATTGTAGACAAATCCCCAAAGTATAATATACACAAATGCACAGCTGTCACCCTATTTTCAGACATCTTAGGCAGCCATTTTCTGTGTGTTTCTAAGTATATGCAATTAAAAGAATGCAGTCAGAGAAGCTAATTAATGCTACATCCCTCAAAGTTACTGTGAGCCAGATTCTGCAGTTCACTAAGTCAGTTATGCACTGCATTAATTGGTGGTGGACTTAAAGCAACTGGAGATGGTTAGTGGAGAAATCCTTGCATAGGAGGCCTTCCCTTTGGTATACCTGTCTCTTTCACCAGCTCCCTACTTCTCCTGACACCATAAGGGAAGAGAAGTGACATGCTGGGAGTGGGGTTCTGGCACAGATAATTCCACCTGGTGCTCTCTTGGGATAGTGGCCATATAATACCAGTTGGGTAAATCAGAGAAGCTCTTTAAGTTGAGCATAGGCCGAACAGCTCAGGATTTGGGAGCCATAATTAGTTACCCATGTTTCTCACCTCAGTGCATCTAACAAGAGCTGAAATGTAGCCAAGAAACTTGCCCTATATTTCTATTTTTAATGGTGAATATGAAATAGATATGCATTATTTTTAATATAATATATTATCACTGTATTTATAGGATCTCAGACATACATGGTCAGATTAATCAAAGCTGGATCAGGGAGGTGTAAATTACATTTTACATGTCAGCATGTCCCTTTGTGCTTCACAGGAGATTTCACCTCCGAGAAGTGAGGTGACTTTGCTACCGTTGCCCTCCCATGGGGAAACCTGTTAGATGGCAGCAATTTAAAAATCTCACCAAGGCCTCCACATAAGCCTTGCTGGAGGAAGCTACTGTCAGATTAGCCTGAAATTAGGTCTTATTTTCAACCTGTAAATTACACTCTCTGAGAAACTCACCAACTCATCCCTTATGAATGAATGTAAAATATTTTCTAAAATTAAATTAATCTAAATATTGATCTAGAATTTCCTGTTTTCCTTCTTTTAACTTATTCAAGAATAGGCATAACAATAGTCTTCAAAAATACATTTCAAAGTGACATAAGACCCTTCTTAATTCTTTATTTAATTCCCTCTGTATGCTAGAATGAATCCTGTTTATTTCTGTTGATTTATTTATTATATCTACTGTTCTTTGTACTATGCTTTCTGTGATCCTGAATTGTGCTTCATCTTCCTTCCTGGTGTTATAGCCTTCTTCAGGTATTTGTACTCAGATTGTGGTGACAGGCGTGTGTCCTCTATAGTATCTCTTGTAATTTCTCCTGCAAAGTTGTTTAACTTTTTAGCAAGATCTTTGTCTTTCTGCAGGATTTGTCTCCTTAGACATATATGTTTGGGTTCTACTCCAGCATCTGCTGTGATACGTTGGACTCATGTCTACCTATGCCTCAGTCTCCTTCTCTGTAAAGTGGACATAAATTATTCTTACTTTTTTAACACTTTGAAATCTATGGATGAAAGGTGCTATAGAAGAGTTAGGTATTATTATTATTTTAAAGACTATCACCTTTATCAATTTTTTCCTCACTGAACTCACTATCTTCTTTAATGCTGCCAGAATGTAATCTCTGACGCACAGCACTAACCAACTCATCTCCACACTCTACTTTTCTAAAGTAGATTCTCTGCTGTTGTTTGGCCTAATCTATAAGCCTCAAGTATAGTAGAAAATGTACAATTGAGTCACACCAACCTGAAAGATGCTGAACACATATATGAGCAAAATAGATTTACTCTCCAACTATTTAGGTTACAGTTTAATATTCTTAATTGTCACTGTATACTTACAAACAAAGGATACACTATTTGCTGCTATTAATTTAGAATGGTAATGGGGAATTTGATCTTAATTTAATTGCAGTTTGTTACATAAGAAGAAGCGGTTTTTAGAATTTATTACACATATTTAGAGGGTGTTCCTTACCCTGATACCAGTTCTTATTATTAATTCATTATCCACAATTATAAAAACCTCTATTTATAAGTAGACTATAAATATTTCCAAACATTGAGTTCTTTTCATTGAGGAGTTATTGTTGATACTGAAGATTACATATGGAAAGAAAATTGATCCAAAATAAATTTTTGCTTCTGTGTGAAATATTATAGGCTATATTTTAATTAATATCTTTAATAACGTCCTGCTATTCTGAATACTTAAAAATATGTTATGGTTGAGATATAATAATTGCTATTTACTGAAGGCACTATTGTACATATAGTGAGGACTCCATTGCTACTTTCCTTAGCTGTGTAAAAGAACTTTTAAATATTTCTACACTGCAATTAATTAGGTAGAATATTTCTACCTGCAGCTGGCTGTGCCAGCTGACTCAGGCTCACAGGGCTTGGGCTAAGAGGCTGTTTAGTTGCAGAGCAAAGTAACATTTGGGCTCAGGCTTCAGCCCAGCTCTGGGGCCCTCCCACCTTGCAGGGTCCTACATAGGTATAATTGTACTAACATAGTAAGGCTGGTAAATTTTCCCATATAAATAAGCACTAAATTACTCCAGCATAATGCTACCTTGATGCCTCTCTCCTCAGTGATAAGAATTTCTGTTTTGTCTCTTAAAGGCACAGCACAAAATCTCACCCATGATTAAGGAGCGCAGAATTTCCTGTTTTTCTCCTCTCCTTTGTATTTTTGAGTCACATAACCAGGGTATATATTAAAAGAGATATCTAGATGTTGTTTTAACTCTTGTAAAGAGTTATTTTATGTTGCTCAGAGAAATGGCTCCCTACCTGACCTAAGTGCTTAAAAAAATGTATGAGTTTCTTGTGGTGAAAGAAAAAGAAAAAAATGTCACCCATTTTTAAAAAGGTCAAACAGAAGTCTTCCAGTTAATGTGGAAATCCTAACAGATTTTAATAAAAGCTAAACATAATTACTGAAAAATGTCTTGTTCTCCTCAACTTTTATAGTAGTCAGCAATATTTTGGAAGTGAACATAGTCTATGCTAGTTAAGCAATTTTATTTTCTCACTTATGTACTGTAGTTGTGTTAATATACAGCAAGAGTATTTTAAACATGTTCCCTCCAATTTATTAAGAACTACACCAAAGTAATGTTTTCTTTTCTACTCTGTAGCTTTGGGCTTTACTAAACTCCCACTGAGAGTTTTGGGTGTATACAAGGCCGTCACTGAGGGGGCTGGGGGGGGGGGGCGCGAACAGGGCAATCGCCCTGGGCCCCGCAGTTATGTGGGCCCCACGCTGTCCTGCTCCCAGAGGGGCAGTGCAGGACACATGCCGTGACCCTCCCATGGCAGCACTTCGCCCTGCTGGGCTGGCCCTCCCCGCCCTCAGGGAGGAGCCACCAGCCCGCCCGGGGTGGGGCGGGTTTGTGGAGCAGGTGAGGCCAGTCTGCTGCCCCAAACAGGATCCCCGGCTGTGATCACCCCTGGTGCCTCGGCTGGGGGCAGCTCCTGGCAGTGGCCAAGCTCCGGCGGTGGCCTTAGGTCCCCAGCCTGTGGCTGGGTCCCCGGTGGCGGTGGCCTCGGCTGGGACAGCTCCTGCCGGCGGCCCGGCCCGGGGCTGTTTGGCCTGGTGCGGCCCCGGCCCAGCTTAGGGCCTGGGGTTGCTAGGGGGTGGTGATGGAGGGGAAACACGGGGGCAGGGAGGCAGGGAACGCCACAGGAGGGCTGTGTACCCCAATTTTGGGGGGGGCTGCAATGCCCCTGCCCCCACCTGTGTTCCCCCCCCCCGCGAGCCCCAGCCCACTACCCCTACCTAGTCCCTACCCTCCCGCGGGTGTAGCCTTAATTGCTGAGGGCGGAGCAGACCCACCCTTCCCCCCTCCACCGTGGGGTAGGGTGGGGCCCCCCCCAGACCAGTTGGCCCTGAGCGCCACTCCCCCCTAGGGACGGCCATGGGTGTATAAGGAATGCAGGATTGGTCCCCACATTTACGTGTGGATTTTGCATATGTGTCTCTCTCCAAGAATACTTGTTGACCTATTGGATACCATAATGAATCACTTTTCCATCAAACTCAGCCGCATATGATTTTTTTAATGTAATAAAACTTACGAAACTTGTAAAGCTGAATTAATTTCCTTGAGGAGCTCTTGGGTCTTATTAAAATCTGCCAGCATGCTTTGTTTCTCTCTGATGTGGTCTGCTGTCATGACATCCAGCTCTTTCTCATGTTTCTTGCTTAAATCTTGCTCATGTATCCTGTTTAATTTATTTTTGGTTAAAAAAAAATTATTCTAAAATCAATCTGCTTTGTTCATCATGATTGTCAGATTTGAAATGGCAACACTGATAACAATTACTGAATCATTAAACCGTACTACTTACTTTTCTCTATGCTTCAAGCTTATTTCATGGAAAAGTCATCTCCTTTAATGCTTTTTTTTTTTTTTTTTTTTTTTTAATTAAACAAGGAATTTTAAACAACACCTACAAGGATTTTAATTGAAGTTAGCCAAAATGTTATTAAAATTACATCTCAACCATATAATAATATTCACTTACTTTACCTCCTGCTAGAGACTAAATGATATGCAGTATAACATGATTAAGCATCTACACTAACAAGCCGCAAAGTGTTAAGCATCTCTGACAAACATTAGCAGTGAGATTAATAAAACAGGAAAATACTTTATAGTTAAAAATCATACCTAATCTGTTGGTTGGATTCACTGCGTATCCTGAGAACCTCTTTCCCCTTAAACTCCAGTTCTTTAGTTAGGGCACTTATATTCTCATGAAGAGTCAGAACCTCCTTATCCAGTTCAGATATATGATGGTCTCGATGTCTGAGTTCATCCTGAAGGTCTGATACTCTGCACAAAAATTCTTTCTCCTGATAAACAAATATCAAGAACAAAGAATACTTTATTATACTCCTGTTTCAAATGCAAAATACTGGTCCCTGGAAGATAACATAGCTTACATTTCTTTTAATTTTAGATTTATTTATTTATTACCATTTAAAAGGGTTTAAGTATAGTATATACGTTTTCAAAGTTCATTGATTTTCCAGGATGAGGAGAGTGAAAAAATTACACTTTTGTAATGGTGATAAAAATCTTTTGCAACTTGTTTTGCATTGCTCTAGCACTTCAGTTTGAAGTGTTAGAAATCTGACTCATGGCATGGACACAGACTTTGAGTAAGGCAACCCATCAGCTGAAATTCTGTCTTTTTGTGATCTGCCCAGGGTCCAAATTCAGGTGGGAATGCAAAATCATAGGCCAACATCCTTCTCATCCTCTGCCACTTCTGCGCCTGACGGAGGGGACACCAATCACTTACAGCAGTGTCCTCAGCCCTGACACTTGAGCCCCCATGCCAGACAAGCGTGGGGGTGGTGGACAACAAGATTCCCTTGCACTTAGTCTGCAGCAGAGATTCCTGTCCCACAGGGCTGGGCCTGGCTTCCTCCTCCAATGTTTGTGACCTTGCATACAGAGGTGAAACCTCACTCAGGTTTAGCCTCCTCACCCATCCACCATGATGGTGGGGAGGAGAGTTGCCAAATTTGGGTGAATGTCTCCTTCCATGAGACCAATGGATGTGTGCATGGAACGAGTGAAGGCCTGATTCAGTGTACTGCCCCAACGTATTTAGAAAGGCACTAAAACGTGTATTGGTCAGTGTTTATTTTGTAACAAAAGACATGCCCAGGGTCAAGCAATTAGGTTCCGGGACTCAAGTAATTTCTTTTTCTACTTTTGTAACTGACACATCTAGCCCAGAGATGCTGGGCTTATGAACGGCCAAACCGAAAGGAGCTTGGTCTCAGCCCTAGAAAGCCCTGGCACAAATTAAGCACTGGATTGGTAAACAGGATGCTCTTTAGCACCTGTTTAAATATTCTGCTCATTTGTTTACCAAGTTGCTTTACAAAATTTCTTTGTATTTTCATTTTTCTTTTAAAAGAATCACCTTGAAAAATCCATTTACACAAAACTATATTAAAAAGCTATGGTAAACACCAAAAAGTCAGTAAACAGGAAAGTTAAAATTGCCTTAACACAGGGGTTCCCAACCCCTGACCCAAGGGCCAAAAGTGGCCCGCGGAGCTTTTTCAAGTGGCCCGCACTCCCCTGCCACTGTCCAAGAGCCACCGACCCAGTCCTAGTGCGCAGCTAGCAGCTGGGCTGAGGCTGCAAGCCAGATCCCAGACGTAGTCCGGAGTGGCTTGCTGCCTGGTCCTGGGCGGAGTGTGAGGGGGCACACCCAGAAGCCACAAAACTAGCAAGGTTTTTTCATCTGTTGGATCTTTCTTCCAGTCTAACTCTGTTTCCACTGTAAATGGGGATGTTATGCTTATATACACAAAGAACAAAAAGTATATATTTTTCAACCTCAAATGAGTTTTATTTTTTAACAAAGGGAAAACAACAAAAAAGAACAAAAAGACAATCTGCATGAGAGAGCAAAGTCTGTATGTGTCTTCTGGTTTATTATAGGCACTGTGCAACCTTGGGAACAAAACAGACTACAAGCTCTGCATATGTGAAAAGTTACTAGAAATTGAAAGTTACAATACACGCAAAACTTAAGACCATCACATCTACCACAAGGATACAGAAAAGGGAAGGACCAGAGAGGCAAAGAAGTAATGAATGAATTTGCTTTTCACTAAATTAATGTTTTAAAATTTTAATTACACTTTTTAATTTAATTAATATGTTTAATTTAAATTAATTACCTAATTTTAATTGAGATTTTATAGAAATTTAATTAATTTTAACTTGTTTAATTAAATAGACTGGTGGCCCTTCAGAGCTGTAAAAGTTATGTTTGGGGCCCTCGAGGCAAAAAGGTTGGGAACCACTTAAGGCTTAACAACTTTAACTTTTTCTTACTGTGTGTGCATTATAATACAATCTTTAAGAAATATATTTTCTGGAGTACTGCTTTTTCATTCAGCACAAGGACTGGATAATGAATGAGTCAAAATTCTGCAAAGAATGAGACTGGCATCCTGACCATTCTCTGGAGAAGTCAGATGATATGTGATGTTTGAGGTACTGAATAACATAAAGAACAATGACTATAAAATAAGTATTGAACAACTGCTCTTGTACTGAGCACTGTTCATCCTCTACATGGAATGAGGCATGGGTCCTCCAGAGAAAAAGGATTACACAATCATGTAATTAAAGACTGTACCATAAAGCATATGTATGAGGGCAGAGTTAAGGTTGTCTGAGCAATCTTAATGTTCTTATTTACAGTTGTTCTTCAAGAGTCACCTCTATATATTCATCTTTGTGGGATATGGTGTCCCTGTGCATCCGCATGCTTCCATATGAGGACACAGGAAGGTGTCTTCCTCCATTCAGGATTCACAGCTGTGGACCATCTCCTAGATTTAGGTACTTAAGCTCTTTTTCACAAAGAGCTCTATCACTGTTTTCTCTATCACTGTTCTACTGATTAAAAGTTCAAAAGGAACATATGATCATTTAAATGGAACCTCAATGCAATGATACTATTGTTTATATTTATTTTTGAAGTTTAAGTAGTAAATACCTGTGAATGGCCAATTACCTCATACTAATATAACTAGTTACTGGACATGGGAGATGATACTTCAAGGCCACAGGCATCATCTCAAAGGTCAAGGAAGTACCTGCTGTCAAGAAGATATCAGTCAGCCTCATGCATCTATAAATGACTCTAGTAGACTGATCCTTCTTATCTCAAATCTGTCCAAGCTTCTCTGAGAAAGTTTGGATCACAAGATTGAGATGCCAGGACTAGCCTGGAATCACTCTGCTAATTCCCATGGGAGAATTAGAACAAATTCTATACATGGACTATTTAGTCTTCACTTCTCTGGACTGGAAGTCTAGCAAATGAAGCTGTGAAACAAAGGACTGAGACCCATCCAGGTACTGCATGTTCTGGCCAGAGCAACTATACAAGCCACAAATCTACTGGAAACTTGATATATATATGGCCTTTAAAATAATTTTGTATCTGATTGCTTTAATCCTTTAACAGTTCTCTCATGGTTTGTTTCTTCTCTTTTATAATAAACCTTTAGTTTTAGTTACTAAAGGATTGGCTGCAAGTATGGTATTTTGGGTAAGATCCAAACTTGTATTTATCTGGTAATGTGGCTGACCCTTTGCGGTCAGGAGAACCTTTTTGGTAAAGAGCATGGAGTTTTAAGTAATTTATCTCTTTATTAGATTCAGTGGCTGATTGGGAGCCAGAGAATGAAAAGCAGTAAAGGGGGCTGTTTGTATTTTGTCTTGGCTTCTTGATTGGCTTGTTTTATTTTGGCTTCTTGGTGACCAGTGGAAGAATCAGAAGCATTGTATGCAGCTGGTTGGGAAATCTGACTTCAGTGTCACTCACCAGTGCTGGGAGAATCTGCACTCCATTTGCAGCCTGCCCTGACCTTGGCATTTTTAGGTGTCTACCCCAGATACAGGTGTGCAACATCTCGTTCTCTCAGCCTCTCCTCATAACTCATGTGCTCCAGCCCCTAATCATTTTTGTTTACCTCTGCTTCACTCTCTCCAATTTGTCCACATCCTTTCTGTAGTGGGACCATTAGCTTTCTTGACAAAAAAGGCACACTGTTGACTCATATCCAGCTTTTCATCCACTGTAATTTCAGGTCCTTTTCTACAGAACTGCTGCCTACCCAGTTGGTCCCTCGTCTATAGGAGTGCATGGGATTTTTCTGTCTTAAGTGCAGAACTCTGCATTTCTCTTTGTTGAACTTCAGATTTTTTTTGGCCCCATCGTCCAATTTATCTAGGTCAGTCTGTCTTGCTAACAGACAAAGCCTAGCAGATAAACTTTCATGGGAAACTACACTTCCCCCCTCTGAGTGGAGCCCCTGTGCCCTCAAAATAGGTGGACAATTTTGAATCTGAAATTTAGCTTACAGACTTGAACTGGGGACTTGTTTAAGGCTCCCAGTTAGGTTGTTGGTACCAGGGAGAAGGAAGAGGTGGCAGATTCGGCAAACTGGTGAAGCAGCACTATCTTCAGCTTTGGCTGCCTCTCAAAGATTAGGGTCCTCAATATGCATTTATAATATAGTTATGCTCTCCAGTTAACAGAAAACAAATACTAAGTATGCAGTTTTACATCGTGACCATTAGTGCTTATTTACCTGTCGTCTGCTGAGTTCTATACTTCTTTCAAGTTCCATTTTAGCAGCTACTAATTCTTGTTGATGGTTGTGTCTTAGTTGGTCAATTGCTGCTGCATGTTGATGATTTAGCTCTGAGCGCAAAGAAGCTATACCATAATTAACAGGGAAAAACCAGTGTATTTGTAAATATTATTGTTAATTAACATAATAATCTGACAAAATATTACTACTCACCTAATAAACAGAGAAATGGAAAATTACTTGTTTAAATTAACATTAAATCTGTGTTGAACATATCAAGCTAATTTTAGGTCTGCAACTCTACACCACCTGATCTGACTTTCTATTTTATGCAAAGTCAGACTTGGTCAGTACAAGAATGGGAGATATTAAAGGAAAACCCAGGTGCTGCAGGAAGCAGTATTGGTGATTCAGTGAATTTGTTCTGAAAGTGTGTTCAGTTTTGAAAAATACCTATGTAAAATAGAATCTTATACAACACATCTGCTCTCTGAGCACATTTAGTCATATCTGCTTACTTGAATGACAAACTGTTTTTACTACTTGCAAAATTATCATGGAAGTTGACCAGCCTAGGCACAAAACCTACTTGTCTCTCTTTTACCAAGACTGATTAAGGATATGATTTGGTCACAGATTCTGTGACTTTCTGAGAGCTCTATGACTTTTGGGGCAGAGCTAGAGCAGCTATCAGCCCCAGGGCTGCCAGTGAACAGCAGATCTGAGAGGCAAAAACTACAGCAACTACTCCACATACCAGCCTTACCCACCTTTTCCCTTCCCAGATGCAGATGTCCCCCCTTTCCCTCCCAGGTACTTCCCTCCCATCACCCTGGCCCCCTAGCCTGTAAGGCCTTACACCCATTCCATCCTGGGAGTCTCAGCCCAAGGAACTCCCCTATAGTCTCCTCCCAAGCTCTGAGGAACTGTTGCCCCAGGTTCCCACTCTTTTTACGTTCCTGCTCGTGAACCTTGGGTCTCTCTTATTTTCTCACACTGAGAAGAGCATAAGCTGTTGTATCAGCAGGTTGAGGCCCTGGCACACAGAGTGGGATCTGGATGCCGCATTAGCAGTGCTCCCAGAGGCCTTGTGGAAACAGCCATCAACACACATCTCTGTGCATGCATGCGGCAACAGTTGCCATTCACAATATGCCAGGGTTTTTTCTACTTGTAATTTAAGAGTAACAAGTGAAACCCCCTCCAGCCCTTCTGGCACATTGCAACCAGCAATGCAGGATTAAACGCAGCACGACCAGATAAGAACTTGGCCTGCTGAAGATCACTGATATACAGTACACATGAAATCTTGGGTACATATTTGGGCGGATAACCCAAGCTGGCTACACTGCTATTTTCAGCACACTAGTTGGAGCAGGGTTAGTGTATCTGTCTATCTGAGTTGGGAAGCACGCTGGCAGCTGCAGGGTTAAGGTAGCCTGAGCAACAGCTCTAACTGGATGTATGCTAAGCTCTTATTGATCTTGGGTAAGGGTGAAATCCTATTTTTCAGCCACATCACTTGCCTTTCCATTTGTGAGTCATTCTATTTTGAATTAAACGAATTTTGTGTCACCCTAGTCTCTGCTGCATGGAACGTGGATATAATCTTCAACTCAGATTTGTCATTCAATCTGAAATTGATTTTGCTGCTAAAATGGTGTCAACTTCATTTATTAAACATTTTGAAACTCTGGTTATTTAACAGCTAATAAAACAAGCTCTGATGCATGCTCTGGTGCTTTTCTTTCTTAACTACTATAATGACATCTTTGTCAGTATTGACTTTTATCTACCCTGTATAAACTACAATGTGTCAGGAAGTATGAGATTCATTTGATCTTTTGCTCTTCAAATTTTTGCCATTTAGGTCTTGATCCAATACTCACCGAAGTAAATGGGAATCTTTTTAATTGTTTCATTCGTCTTTGAATTAGGCCCTTAGGGTATGTCTACACTGCAAATGGAAAGTTGATTCCTAGCATGGGTAGACAGATTCACGTTAATTTAAGTTGAGCTGCCACAAGTCTGTCTCTACCCATGTTGACAGGATACCTCCAAACCAAGGTAAAAATTGTGTGTGTGTGGATAGTAGGGAGTTTGGGACGAAGAGTTGAAGTCTAGGTTAACTCTGCAATGAAGATATAATCAAAGTGGCAATTGATCTAATTAGGGAGCATTTGATCTCTGTCAGCTGGTCTAGGCAGTTTGGAGAGCACTCTCTACTGCTCTTTTCTGGGATGGGGTGTGATAGGGCCTTGAGGCCTCCAGTAGAGGGCTGCAGAGGGCCTAGTATACCCTGCCAGACCTACCAAAAATAAAAAGTCAAGAAACCCAATTAGGTACAAGTTGATTTTTAGTAACCTTATTTCTTAGTCAGGCTAAAGCTTTGGACCTCTCTCGTTAAGAGCCTGTCTATATTACAAATTACAGATTGATTTGTAATATATTACAGATTAGTAATATATGCAGTAATTAGTGATTAATACTTACTGAGTCATGTGACTAAAATGTATTTGTAGTACAGACGGATCTCTAGTGTCTTCATTTTTACCATTGTTACCTGTTTATATTGAATCTGTTCTAGTTGCTCTAACTCATTGGTACTTTCTGAAACTTTCTCCATCATACAATTCTGGCTGCTGACTCATCATTCCAGAACACTTTAATGGGATTTTTCCCAAGTGCTCAAATGATTTACCTGCTCTCAATGAAATCAAACTGCTGTTGACTTCAATACAAACAGGTAATCCAATGCTGAGTGCTTTTGAAAAATCCCACATTACAACTCCATATTTGTTTAAATTATTTACCTTCTTTATTCATTATGTCATCCTGAGTTTTATGCTGTTTTTCACTTAAAGTGCTATGAAGTTTAAATGTTATACCTAGCATAGCTTTCCCTTCATCTTCCAGCTCAAATCGAAGAGTCTGAAGTTCCTGTTCCATTTCCAGTTTGAAACCTTCCATGGCTTGTTTGTGCGCTTCTTTCAGCATCTGAAGTTCTTCTGTATGTTTTTGTTGTAAACACTCTTCCAGTTCCTATGAAATACAATAGGAGGTGAACTTTTTTACACAGACTAAAACAACACAAAATATTTAACAATGCATTGAAAAACAGGATTGTTTTAAAAATGTACGTATTCTTAAAAATACATCTATTTATCATTTAGAAGAGTCACTGACATACTCAAACTATCAAGATGCCATTGAGAACTTAATTCGTATTCTTTCCCATCACTAGCGATTACCAATACTTTTGAGTATAAAGAATAAGCACCATACTCTGCTCCCAATTTGTGTATAGAAGAAGGGCAGGCTACAACTATCATGCACACCCAGAGTTTAAGTTCTAAAAGTCATTTGTTGTTCTGGTGTTTTTGGTTCAGGTGTGAACAAAATGAAGCATGAAACCATAAAATCATTTCTGGCCATGAGAGTGAGCTTAGAGTGGGTAAAAAAAAAATGCTTTATCACTTTTTAAACACTATGAAAAAAAACTATTCGCAGATGGAAACATAGGTGCATAATTTAAGTTCTGAAAATTCTTTTTAAAAATCACAAATGTCTAGATTCTGCCACCCTTTCTCAAATTAGGCAGAGCTATATGATGCACAAATAATCCCACTGAAATGAAAAGCACTACATATAAAATTAGTTACTACTTAATTTGAGCAAGAGTATCAGAATAGGCTTAAAAGGATTTGTAATAGGTATTCAATTTGCCTACACAATATTTAACTGTAGTAACTATATTATTAATATAAATTATATCTCTTGAAAAGATAAATAAGAAATAATGCAAATAATTTTCGTTACAGATTCTCTAAACATTCTGTATATTGGTATGTTTAGTCATGGCACTTGTATGAAACATCCAGATGAACATGCCTTTTGTTCTTGTTCTTTTGTTTGTTCCATGTTTTGAAATGCAAGGATATGTGCTTCCTTTAGGGACTTATGCCTTTGCTGATGCTCTTCTTCCAATTCCTCCAGTTCTTGGGTAAGTCTTTGTCGCTCCTGACTAAACTGGGCCTGTAGCTGTTGCAAGGAGCTCTGAGATTGGGAAAGCTGCATCTCCAGATTCTGTTTTAGCAAGGAGATCTAAACCACAGAATAGCAAATGTCAGTAAATCATAAATACAAATATCAAATCAGGAAATAATGCTTTAAAAAGAAGTAAATATTTTATATGAACTTTAGATACGAGATTTCTAAAACATACTGAACAACATCACATTTCTTAATCTGAAATTCATGTAACATATCTACCAGTTATAACCAAGTATTGTGGAACTGTCCAGAACATAAAACACAAGAGCGAAACATTAATTTATAATTAGTAAATTGCTGTTACATAGTTTACTTCAGAAGTCCAAGAATTAGAGTCAAAAGGTTTTGTGAGGGCTCTCACTTTGAGAAACACTCTTAACTTGACGGTTCATAAATGAATTACATGTTACCAAAATATTCTTCCAGATCTTTAATAAAGGAAAAAACACAGTGACACTATCAAGGTCTGAGGTCCAGCATCTAATATGTTAAAATTAATCAATTCTGTAGGGAAGGTCATCTAAGGTAAATCCTGACTGGCTAAAAGAAATGGATTAGAAGACCTGGAAATCTAAATCTTTTCCATCTGATTTCTATGGCCCCAAATTATTAGCAATTTTCTGTTTTTAAAAATACAGCACTTTAGATAAATTAATTTAAAATACCTCACTACTTTTGTTAGACCTATAAAATCAGAAGGGTTCGTAGTTCTTCTGCTGTCTCTTAACTAACACCACGGCAATTAAACTAACGGATGTATTTTCTTGGAAACTCATTGACATTATCAATATCAGTGGGCAAAAAGACATATTTTAGTATAATAAGAGGTCTTTTAGCCTATAAAGGAGTTTTGTGATTCTTCATCTCAACTGTAACTTTATACCCCAATCTTAATGTCCAATGGCATAGCCATCATCCTTCTAAAAAAGGAGGCTGGACTGACAGCATTCTCTTTGGAGCCAAACAACACAACTCTTTAAATGGAGAGCAGTGTTGCTGACAAGGCACCTTCAGCACCTGCCATCTTGGGGAACAAGAATAAACTGAAAGTTTGTTACAAAAATTAATTTTGCTCCATTGATCACACAGGAGGAAAAATGTGATTGCCAAATGGCACAGGACTTAAATCAATTCAGAGGAGAAAAAAAACCTATTTCCAAGCCTTACATAAAACTCATGAAAATACTGATAGTGTCATTTAATTGTGCACATGCCAAGATTAATTATAAAATAAATTAGAAAGTCACAGCAATATATCAATCAGTATTATTCTGCAATGAATTAAAGCTCACAGCACAAAATAAAATTAAGAGTTGCATGCAAAGAATAATTGTGCGAGATACATAACATTTATATTATTGCTGAAATTATTCTTTCAGAAGTACAAAGCTAAAGCTGATTTGTACTGCATTTAAAAGCTACATTTAAAATAAAATTAGCACTGAAGTAAAGCAAGCAAATGAAGTTTTAGTGAAATGATTATGACTGATTGCTTTTAAAATTCGCTCATTATATACATTCATACAAATCACACATTATCCTGTACTATCTTGTAAACGAAACTGTGCACGAAGAACTCTTACTGTGTATACTAGCATTATTATCTTCTGTTGCTTTACTTCCTACATGAAATAAATGAATTAGCAGCATTTCTTAATGTTAGACCATATGATTAACATGAAAAGTATAATCTTTTAAACAGTGTACATCAGCAAAGCAATGCAAAATGAATAATATTCATTTTCATAATTTTCAGAAGCAAAATATTTTATGTGCAATACAAAGTAATAGGTAACAAATATAGAACTGGTTCCATTCTATGTCCTAATTATGTATTCAGCATTTATTTTACTTTCTTTTCTCTAGATCTTGTTTTGCGATCTCCTTTAAATTTAGATCCAGATTTTTAAAAATAGAAATCTAAATTAAAACACTTAAATTACCAGATTTTCAAAGTTCTGAGAACCTAACAGTTCTATTGGCGTAAATATAAAAATTACACCCGAAAACCTCTGTCAAAAGAATTAAAATTGAAGAAATTAAAAGTTAAGGAATATCAGAATTCATGTTGCCTGTACAACCTTAAATTCAGTCTTCCATGAGTACAGCTAATCATAGAAACTGGAAGGGACCATGAGAGCTCATCGAGTCCAGCTCCCTGCACTCATGGCAGGACCAAGTACCCCCATTAAACCATCTCTGACAGATGTTTGTCTAACCTGCTCTTAAAAAACTCCAAATGCAGTAGATTCCACAGCCTGCCGGGGCAACCTATTCCAGTGTTTAATCACCCTGACAGTTAGGAATTTTTTCCTAATGTCTAGACTAAACCCCTCTTGTTGTATTTTAAACCCGTTGCTTCTTGTCCTATCATCTGTGATTAAGGAGAATAATTTTTCTCCTTCTTCCTCATAACAACTTTTTAGGTATTTTAAAAGTTATATCCCCTCTCAGTCTCCTTTTTTCTAGACTAAACAAACCCAGCTCTTTCAGTCTTCCCACATAGGTCAAATGGTCCAGTCCTCTAATCATTTTTGTTGCCCTCCTCTGGATTTTCTCCAGTTTCTCCAAAACCTTTTTGAAATGAGGTGCCCAAAACTGGACACAGTACTCAAGTTGAGACCTAATCAGTGCAGAGTAGAGTGGAAGAATCATTTCTGGTGTCTTACTCACAATACTCCTGTTAATACACCCCTTTTTTTGCAACAGTATTATACCGCTGATTCATATTTAGCTTGTGGTCCACTATTACACCCAGATCCCTTTCTGCAGTATTCCTTCCTAGGCAGTCATTGCCCATTTTGTGTGTGTGCAGTGGGTTGTTCAACCCTAAGTGAAGTACTTGGCACTTATTTATCTCAGGCCATTTCACCAGTTTGTCCAAATCCTTTTGAATTGTGATCCTATCCTTCAAAGCACTCGCAACCCCACCCAGCTTGGTATTATCTGCAGACTTTATAAGTTTGCTCTCTATGCCATCATCTAAATCATTGATCAAAATGTTGAACAAAACCGGACCCAGGACAGATCCCTGCAGCACCCCGCTCGTTATATCCTCCAGTCTGAATGTGAACCATTGATAACTACTCTCTGGGAGCGGTTATCCAACCAGTTTTTTACCCATCTTACAGTAGCTCCATCTAGTTTGTACCTCCCCAGTTTATTAAAGAGACTGTGATGTACTGCTTCCCCTCTACCCACAAGACTTGTTACCACATCATAGAAAGCTATCAAGTTGGTTTGACATGATTTGTTTTTGACAAATCCATGCTGACTAGCCCTAAGCACCTTATTCTCTTCTAGATGTGTGCAAATCGAATCCTGAATTATCTGTTCCAACTGGTCTATAATTCCCTGGATTGCTCTTATTTCCCTTTTTGTAGATGGGCACTATATTATATAATCACATATTTTTTCAACAGCCTCCCCGCCAGGACCCACTGCCGCCCCTCCTAACCGCAGGGCCCCCCTCCCCATTGCAGCAGGGGGCCCTAAGGCCAGAGGGCACTCCCGACTCCACTCTGGCCAGTCCATGTGTCAGGGTGCCTGGCATGCAGCATGGAGCGGCGGAGGGCCCACTGCGAGCCACTCGTCCCCCTGTGGGTAGAGGAAACAGGGACTGGCCCACCCCGCTCCACCTCTGGGGGTGGGCCAGCTGGCTCAGGGGCGGGGTGGGCACTCAGAGCCCAGCTTCTGGCTCCGGTGCTTGCCCTCTCAGCCCCAACAGGAAAGAAGAGCTCTCAGTGCTCCTGCCTTACCAGTTCTGAGCCAGGCAGGGCTGGATAATACTCAGGAGTTTTAGGGGGTGGGGCCTAGGGCCCCTTTTTTAGCTGGGGCCTGGGGCTTAAGCCTCTAAAGCCCCTTTGATAATCTAACTCTGCTCCCCACCCATTCTGTGTACAGGATGGACATGACCACTGAATAAGCAGCAACTCAATATTTTGTTTTGCCCTCATTGTTCAATGTGGAACTTCATACCTTAGTCACTACACTATTCAAACCCTGCTCTGAATTTAATAAATAAAGAAATCCTATTGGGCTTTTCTATGTCAGACCTCTCTACAGCACCTCAGGACTTCACAAATATTTATAAATTTATTTTCCTACCAGTCCTGGAAAGTATGGCAATATTATTATCCCCATTTTACAAGGAGAAACTGAGGCAGAGAGAGACTAAAGTAAGAAATGCTCACGAAGTTTGGGTGCCCAATTTGAGATGCCTAGGACCAGATTTTTCAGGACACTTAGCATTATACATGAGGTCCAGAGAAAACTATGAACTTGAGGGGGAAAAAAAATCATGGTAACCCCAGGGGTAAAACAATGATTTTCCTTGTATACACAGAGAATGCAGTCTGTGAAACATTACTGGTGCATTCCTTTGCATAAAACCAGATGCCAAGTCCCCACAAGAAATGCTGAAATTTTTCCAGCAGCAGGAAACTAGCATGCACAGATGCCCACTTCTACCGCCTCACTGTTGGAAAATTACAACAGTTCAGGGGACACTCGGTGGCCAGTTTTGCATGCCATGCTGTTTGGAACACAAGTGTTTGCTTCTCTGCTGAGGTTGCATTTCTTGTGGGGACTTGGCATCTGGTTGTGCCTCTCAGAAAACTGGGTGCTGAGTCCCTCCAGATCTGAAGTGACTTTTCCAACAGTGGAGAGGCAGAAGTAAGCACCCATGTACTCTGGTTTTACGTTCCATGCAGTTTGCAGACATTCTCCTCCCACCCCAACTGTTGTCGCCCCAGCAGGGGTACCAGAACTAGGGGGCCATATCCCCCCCGCCACATTTTTAAAAGTGAGAGGGCCATGTCTGCCCACTTTTTATCATGGGCTTAGTAGCTTTGGGCAGACAGAGCAGAAGCGGCTCTGCTTTGCAGTGGGGAGAAGGTGATCAACTCCCTTGCTGCAAAGCACCGCACCTGCTAGTGTTGCCAGCCTCTTCCAGGTGGGGGAGGGGGCATGAGGTGGGTTTTAGACACTCCCTTGCTACAGGACCCCACCCTTGCTCATCCTCTTCCCCCATGGCTCCACCCCTGGCCAGACCAGAAGCAGGCCATGGTAAAAGTCACTGAGGGAGTTGAGCTGCTGTGGAAGCCCTGAACCTTCCACCTCTCCTGGGCAATCCAAAGGCAGGTTGAGGGTCCAGGTCTCCCCACAGTGGCCCCGGCACCCCGGGCAGCTCTTATCACACCTGGCTTCTGGCCTAGCCACAATTTTGGCATGAGTGTCCCTCCACTTCTACAAAGATTCTGGTTCTCCTGCCCCCCAGCCTTTCACACCTAGATCCCTCCTCCTTCTATCCCACCCCCATTCCTTGTTCTACTTCCAGCCCCATAAACCCCTTTCCCATCCACAGCTCCTCAGTTTTGCCCTTCTCATCCAGCTGCTCCCCTCAACCTGTCTCATCTTTCCAGCTACACCTTCCCCCTTGCCCATCCTCCTTTATCTGCTCTCAAGCTCTCCCCTTCAGCCCAATACCTGTTCCTTTAAGTAGCAGGGGAGTGGCTGGGGCCAGCCAGCGGGTGAGCTGTGGCTCAGTTGCTACCTGGGGAAGTGAGCTGGTAAGCGTGGGTCAAGCCTGTTTGAGTGGAGTGGACAAAACCTTTTACTGGGCTCTTTAGAAACCATCTCCCAGCAATGTTTCCACCCTCCTCTTCTGGGCTCATTAATATGCACCAAGCGACGATGACTAGGGGGCAACCACAGCCAATGGGGGAATCGTACTGGGGGACACTGCATGCCCATGGGCTTCCCCACTGTTTGAGCAGTAGCTGGGGGGGACGACTACAATATGCACTGAGCGCAAGAATAGCAAATGCGGATGCCCACTTCGGTGTTCATGTTGTTGGAAAAATTGTGCCCAGAGAGAGCTGAGGTGAAACCACTGTCAACCACATGTCAGAGCCAAGTAGCAGAGAATTAGGCATCTCAGATACAGCCAGGTTCTGGAAAAATCAAAATTCCTGTGTTATCAGTACTGTGTAGTCTGCACTGAGGTGATCAGAGCTGAGGGTGCCAATAGTACTGTAGCTTTTAGGTGCTCAGAAGGAAGTACGGTCAGAGTTTGAGTGGGCTTTTGTGGTACCAAGGAAGGAGAGCTGCTTTGGTCTGATAAATATACCGATGGCCTCTCTGGACTGTGGCTTTGCTGTCTTATGGCATCGCTAGGCCCTGACTGAAATGAAGATGTCATGTTCCCCTAACCTCATGAAAATGGTTGAGGCTAGCTTAAAAAAAAAAAAAAAAGTTAACCAGACAGACCCTTGGTATTAAAAAAAAAAAATCAGTTTAACCAGGTAATCTGACAAACATCTGAAAACAAGGTCTTATATTATTGAAAGTATTAAGCAACTTTAATTATAGGCTTAGCTACCAGCTCTGCCTATCATACTCTACTCATTTTTCGGTTCTAATCTAGGCCATCCAAGCACTATTGAAGCCTGCAAACACTTTACCTGATCAACTTCCTATCTTATACTCCTGTGGAGATGTTTAATTTACTGTGATGCCAACCTATGGAAAGTCTGCACCTTCTGCAAAAACATGATTCTGTAAAGCACTTACAAGTGACGATAAAATAAATGTAATAGTATTACCTACTATACAAAACATACGTTTGCAAAACGTATGGATTTAACTATAGGTTTTATAATTAACCATCTGCTATAGGTTCAGTTGCTAACAAAACCTGTTCATATATGTATTGACACTGTGGATGTAACTTATTACAAATTACAGTACCACCCTCTGGTGACAAGAATTGTTCCTGTGAACTGTGCTATGAATTAGCCTGATAATTCTGAAATATCCACTCTTTTCTTCTTTCTGCATAACAACAAATAATTTACATGTGGAAAACTGATAGAAATATAGGTTTACTACACAATATATATGAAGTTTTCTTATTTTGTTGAAATTGCTTAAAATATCAAAAGAAATATCATATTTCAATAAACAGGTTTTAAGCATACATATATACATTTTAAAATGTTTTAAATGATTCACCATATACTTATAAACAAACAAGAAGTCCTGTGACACTTTTAAAGACTAGCAAATTTATTTATCACATTAGTTCGCACAATTAAAAAAAAATACAAAAAACCCAGCCGACCTTTTGCAAACCAATCTATTCACGGTGCTTAAAATGCCTCGTACAAGAAGTCTGACCAATCTGAATTATTTTTGTACTTGTTTTGTCCCTTTTAGTGTGTTGGTTTTAAGGTTGTCTGTTCTAAAAAAAAACTTTTTTTTATATATTATTTTTCAATAAAGACTAAAAGTAGATCAAATCAAAACCTTTAAACAGCAGCTTTTCAACCGCAGGTGGGATTCAAACCAGTAACTGCTAGATTCCCCAACTCCTACCCTAACCCCTGTAACACAGGGCCAGCTGTCTAGCAAGCTTTGTGCTGGGCACAGGTTGCCATTAAAACTTATAAACATTACACCATCTGCTGGAGAAAGGTGGAAAAGCACAGAGAAAGACAAAGCAAAGTTAATATAAAGGTCATCCCATAAGCTTGTTAATCTTTAAAAGTGCCACGGACTCCTTGTTTGTTTTGCTGAACTAGACTAACACAGCTACCCCTCTGGAACTTGTCACCATATATTTATACATGCTAAGAGCACATTTATGAAAGTATGAGTCTCTCTTTGCACATCTTTACTGTAACAGAATCAAATAGCTTCCCTTTTTGTTCTTCCTTATACTCAGGATGTAAGACAAGACATAGGTAATTCCTTGAACACAAAGTCATACAACTCAGTACTTTGAACTTGCATTCTTGTCAACAAAATCTTTCAACAAATTAAAAATTGACAGATATTATAAACAGTAGAAAAAATAGTAATCAAACTACAAGATTTGTATTACAAACTGCAAACTTTAATATAGCACCATTAATTTCATGCTATGTAGAAAGCTTTATGATGTGCAAATATACTGTCTGCAAGGTTGCTTTAACATCATAAAAATGCTGCATATATTATGACTATGTAGCATTTGATGTTAGATGATATGTGCACTGACACAGATGAATGGATGCAGCACAGAAGCTTAATTAATCAGATGCATATATGTCCTTCCTTCTAGTATCATCATGTATTTTACTTCACAGTTTAAAGCAATATTGTAAGATATGCAAGTTTAGAAGTGCAAGCATGCCCTTGTGTACACGTTGTAAGTGCAGTTCACTTACATTGCTGATAGATTTATGCAAAGCTTCACCAAGACAGTGCCGCTATGAAGAAAAGATCACAGGAATAAAGGGAAACATTCAGAAATCAACTAAGTAAAAGAAAAAGGGATAAAGAAGGGAGAGTAAAACATAGAACATTAATTATAATTTGACCAGGGAAAAATAAGTTGAAAACTGTTTGGAAAAAATATTAGACAGACAAAAAATTTTTACAATGACTTACTGCATAAACCGCTGAACACAGAACACAAGGTAACATACTTGTAAGGTGAAAAACTGTTTAATTTCCTATCTCATATTTCAAACATACAGGAGATCAGTGTCCCTTTCAGTGTAATAAAATGTTCTTATATTATGTAACTGAACAATTTTTGCATTTACCGAATTGGTGCATTTATCTGCTTTCAGCTTTAGCAAATGTACTTTGGAAAAGGCTATCATGTACATACTTTCTTTTTGCCTTTATTATCAGTCAGAAATATACTTTGAACATTGCATGTAATGTTCAACTGTAGTTGTGAAACATCACAAAGATCAACACGGTAGGCGTTTTTTAGATGGTAGCCTTACAGTATCAAGAGGAAATTTTAGTATCTTATCTGTTTTAATACTGAGAATATATTTAGTCTGTTATAAGTCATATTTCTAGTAAAGCACAGTGGGACCTTTTGATTTCTGAAATTTAAGAATTCCTACAAAAGAGTTTGGTTTTCATGTAACAGTCTAGGGCAAAATTACTTACTATACCACCATCTTACATCTCTTAGTGCCAACTGCTAATGAAAAATTACAGACATACTAAATGTATATCGGTGTGCAGATGCATTATATCAATATTACTTGATCATTTCCATCAGGCAATATTTGTACTCAATATGATCATCGAAAAATGAATGATGGGTATCTTCATAACTGGAAATAGAGTGTCTGATTCAGACACCAATCCAGAGTGATAGATTATCCCCTTTGTCACGTACATCATTCAAACAGATGGATTTCTCAATGAGACAACAGATATTTTGGACAACCTCGACTGCCTGGATGTCTTCATTGCAGATATTCTGAACAGTACTTAGGAAAAATATCTTTCCACAATCTATAGCTAAAACTAGAAAAAAGTAAAGGGCCCCAATTGTTTTATTCAAATTGCAAGAAACACATTTTCAAGTAATAGTGAGAGGCAGCATGGTTCAGTGAATAGGACACGGGACTGAGACTTAGGAGACCTAGATTCTATCTTTATTTCTCCCAATGGGCTGTTGTACAATTGTGGGCAAATCACTTCAGCTTTCCAGAACTCTTCCCCTACCTTTTGTCTATTTAAACTGTAGATTCCTAGGTGCAAGGACTAGGTCTTATTATGTGTCTATACAGTCCCCAGTACAATCAGGCCCTGTTTCTGATTGAGGCCTCTAACTTTACTGTAATACAAGTGATTATTAATGTATTTCTGATGTGTCCTAAGAAATCAGAAAGAAATTCCATGCAACATTTCTTATTTGACTTACAATCATGCTGGGATATGTTCTATGACTAAAATCTTGAAGGATGGCATACAAGTACCTTGATAGATGGACAGAATTTTTTTTTTTTTAACAAGATTGAATATATTTACGCAATAAATCTAAGAATCCTAATAGACTTGACAGTGGAGATCTCTGGTCCATTGATTTTTAGTACATCTTGGAATATGGGGAAATCCCAAAAGAATGGAAGAGTGCTAATGTAATGCCAGTATTCAGAAGCAGATAATTACAGGTTGGTTAGCCTGCTATCAATCCTGGGTAAAATAATTGAAGCCCATATCAGCTTTTCCATTAATAAAGAATTAAAAGATGGGAATATAATTAATGCCTGTAAATATGGTTTTATGAAAAATAGGTCTTGGCAACTAACCCCAATTTCATTCTTTGAGGAGACTACTAGCTTGTTAAGTACAACTAGACTCATAGACTTTAAGGTCAGAAGGGACCAGTACGATCATCTAGTCTGACCTCTTGCAAAATGCAGGCCTCAAGACCTCACCCACCCACTCCAGCAATAGGCCACCAACCTATGTCTGAGTTATTTACCTCCTTAAATCATGATTTAAGGACTTAAGATACAGAGAATTCACCGGTAGGTGAGTCATGCCCTGTGCTACAGAGGAAGGTGAAAAACCCCCAGAGCCCAGGCTAATGAGCCCTGGTGGAAAATTCCTTCCCGACCCCAAATATGGCGATCAGTTAAACCCTGAGCACATGGGCAAGTCTCAACAGCCAGTTACCCAAGAAACAATTCTCTGTAATAACTCAGAACCCACCCCATGTACTCTCCCCAACAAAGAGTCCTGTGGCACTTTTAAAGACTAACTTGTTTGTTTTTCTGAAATAGACTAACACGGCTACCTCCTGGAACTTGTCATCATACACAGATGTAATAGACTTTTCTACAACATCTGACTTAGCAGTAATCTTTTAATTAGAAAGTCATGTGGTACTATGCAGTCTCAATAAAGCACACAAATGGATTTAATCATAGCATACCTGATGGATTAAAATTTAGCTGTTAATGGGGAAACCATCATTGCTTAGGGCATTCATGTGGAACTCTGCAGGGATTGGCTCTCAGTCCATCATTATTCAACATTTCTAACAATGATCCATAAGTAAATATAGCAAAAAACAATAAGAGTCCTCTGGCGCCTTAAAAACTAACAAATTTCTTTGGGAATAAGCTTTCATGGGCTGCCACCCACTTTGTCAGATGCATGAAGTAGAAACTACAGTTCAGAGGTATATATACACATGGAAGGGTGAGAAACATTCCAATGGGATGGGCACGTTCTAACAAAATCAATTCAGTTAGGGTAGATGAAGCCCATTCACAATAGTTGATTAGAAGGTGAGAATGCATGAAGAGGAACAATTACTTTTTGTAATGAGCTAGCCTTTCCAAATCCCTATTCAGACCAGTCTGATAGAGTCCAGTTTGCATATGAGTTCCAGCTCTGAAGTTTCACGCTGAAGTCTGTTTTTGAAGTATGGCAACTTTCAAGTCTGCTACTAAGTGTCCAGGGAGACCGAAGTGCTGGCCTACTGGTTTATGAATGTTACCATTCTTGAGGTCTGATTTGTGTCCATTTATTCTTTTGCGTACGGACAGTCTGATTTGGCGAATGTACATAGCGGAGGGGCATTGCAGGCACATGATGATATATATCACATTAGTAGATGTGCAGGTGAATGAATGCCTGATAGTGTGGCTGATGTTTTTAGGACCTGTGATGGTGTCACTGGAGTCGATGTACGGACCGAGTAAGCAACAGGGTTTTTTGCAGGGATAGGTTCCTGGGTTAGTGTTCTTGCTGTATGGTGTACGATTGCTGGTGAGTATTTGCTTAAAGTTGAGGGGCTGTCTGTAAGGAAGGATTGGCCCGCCTCCCAAGGCTTGAGAGAGTGAGGGATCATCTTCTAAGATCTTTTCTCCATTTCTCATAGTAGAAGAACAAGGGAAAAAATCAGTGGAATCAAATGGAGCACTTTCAAAATGGATAATTCTACAGCTTGGTTAATAAGACTGTGGAACTCATTGCCACAGAATCTTGTTGAGGCAAAGAATTTAGCAAGATTCTAGGGACTGGATACTAATACAATGAAAATATTCAGTAGCTAAGAGCGTATTCAGAGTTACAATAAAAAATGCTAAAACAACTTTTGGAAGGTATATAAAAACTCATGCGTCGGGGCATAAATCAGTCCTTAACTTTAGGTGTTAGAACAAAATCTTAATGGGTGTCAGATTAGCACACATCTGCCTACTGCACTGTTTCCTACATGCTTTCTCTGAAGCACCTGGGGCTGGCCTCTCTTGGGGGCAAGAGACTTATAGGATATATAGGCCACAGGCCCTGATTTGGTGTGGCAATTCCTGGTATGTAAGCAAATCACTTCTACATTGTGTATGTGATGGCAAAGAGGAAATACAGTTTGAAGTGAAATTCATGTTTATTGTCTGTATATGACTTCCAGATTGTAAGTACTCAGTTTACAAATAAACAATGCTGTTGTTATTTTTATTTTAAACTGCCAGTTTCAAACTGTATTCTTTCTGGCTCCTGAATCACAAACAATATTCAGTAATCAGAATTTAGTTAAGAATTCCTTTGACATCACAGCTAGAATAAAACCTAGCTCCCTCTTCCACATGTGTTAGCTCCCATAGCACTGACAAGAGTAAAACGTAGTAAAAGATATATTTTTAGTCAAACAGTTATGACTCTGAACACAGATGGAGAATGAATTGATTGTGTATGACAGTGCCATGTTTACACTTATCAGAACAGATCTACATTCAGAAAAACAGGAAACACATGGCCACATAAACAAATGACAAATGCAGACTAGGCTACAATAAAGTTTTGTAAAAATAGATTCTTTTGGGGAAGACTCACTGAGCTTCAGCAAATCAGCATTCTGTACTGTCACTTTACGAATATCAGGACACAGAGCTTGCCTGTACCCACACGCATGTGGCCCAGAATTCAGCACATTGCCACCTAAAATCCTCAACATATTAGAGGGTATATGTTAGAAGTTACAAAATTGCTAATATACCTATATTAGGATTTTATACTGGTGTCTATCACTGTGATATTTGCATGCCTTCCCCATGCAATTCATAGCAACAGGGAAGTCCCAAGAGAACTTGATGGACCCTTTACTTCTCCCTTTTGGGTATAAAATCTCTCATTGGCTGATTTGTTTGATTATTTCAGGACTATTTTTGAAGATGAAAATATTACAGTATTTTCTAAAAATGATCACCAGAAATCACCTGGTTTCCTTTTACATTTATTCCTTAGCTGTATCCCATTGACTGAAAATACTCTGTCCCCAGCTTTTGTGTACTTTGTGGTCTGCATTGTCCCAAAGCATAACGATCTTGGCAGTTCAAATTCAAAAGTCGTCTTTAAAATAGTAGAGGTTTGCTGCATTAACTTCTTTAAAGACTGGAACCAAGATCTTAAACTGGCATCTGAAACTGAATGGAAGCTAGTTGAAGGACTGAAACATAGGCTAGATGTGTTCACGATGGCTTAAACTATGGACAAATTGGGCAGCTGCATTTTGTACCAGTGGAGCCTTATTTTCATGTTCAGCTTCAGATATAGTGAATTACAGTAGTCTGGCTTGCAGGTGACAAATGCATAGATCAGTGTGGCTAGGTCTTTGACTAGGAGGAAAAGACAAAGTATCCTCATCAGAAACTAAAGGCAAAAGAAAGCAGTCTTAGGCACTGAGTCTACTGACTAATTCAGTCTTACGCAGGAATCAAATAGGCTCCCATGCCTTGCACAAGAAATGGAGGTAACATTTCTTCAAGGAACGGGGACTGGAGGCATGGGGGAGAGGGAAAAGAATAGTGTCTTAGTTAGTTCTTCAGAGCATTTTCCTTTTCTGATCAGCTTCACTTCAATCTACCTGGGGTCAGCTTCAGTCACGTGCTGTTCTTCCAAGAACTGATTTCTCGTAGGCATTCAGAAATCTAAATAGTGGGAGTGGTTCCATCAGTAGTGAAAGAGCTATATAGTTGATTGTTGTTGGCATATTACCAGCAGTTGAGCACATAGAGTCTCATTGTCTCTCCTAATGGTCTCATGAAGCTGTTGAACAGAAAGGAGGAGTCTCTGAGGGATAATATAAAATTTCTGTGGGACCATTCTGAGCTCTGCTAGAGAGGACTGACTGGAGCCACTGTAGTGCTTTGTCACCTCCTCGTGCCATGTCATGTAGGCAGGTTAACAGTATCGTATGGTCTAGCAGTGAAAAGCTGCATAGTGGTTCAGCAGCACGTGCATGGAGAGCTCTTGCCTTTGGCTAATGTTGGTTAATGTTTCATGTTGTTAAAAAACGGTGATTACTGCTGTCTTTTGACTGGGAAGTTGGTTAGACTATTAGGTATGTCAGAGATATAATCAAGGCCTAGGGAGGGAAATGCCAATATGAGGCAATAAGTAGGATCTGTGTAGGATCTTTTATAAATATACTGGAAAAAGCTTTAGATGACATATAAAACTAGTAAATTAAATTTGATATCTACATTATGAAGCCATTGACTGATGTTCCCTCTAACTTGATACCTTGTATTACACTTGGCTGTACATTGAAATGACTGTATCTGGGAAGTTTTTGTCTAGCTAAGGTTCTCGTTCAGGAGAAATGCTCTCATGTTTCATAGACAATTCTTTGCCAACTTTAATTATTTCACATTTTTCAAATTCAGGGACAAGTTGATAAAATAGAACACCACATAATGAAGGATTAATTTGAATGAACAGGGCTTCTGGAGGCAAGGTCAATGCAGAGTTGCAGCTTCTGTTAATCAGCATGAGAGAAGAGGAAAGAAAGAGTCAACAATTTGAAACTGAAAGAAAATAAGTGGACAGGACCTTGAATTTAGGCACCTTTGATATAGAAGCTTATTATGAAATGCTTTGTTAAAAAGTAGTGTATTCAAGTTAGGAGAGGTGAGGACACAGTTGGAGTCGCTAAGATTTATGTGATTTATGAAAGTTAGTATAAAAGAACTAGCTGATAGAATGTACTTTGGAGCAGTTCTCTGAAGCTATCCTAAGAGAATTTTTCCTGATATCTTTACTCCCAGGCACAGAAGAATATGGCTAGCACTGACCTTCTGCAAATTACTCAATACCATCCCAGATATTAGGTAACAATTTTGGGTGTTCTAAAACTATTGCTTATGTCTGTATGTGCTTAATCTAATAAATAGTATTTTTACATAAGATCAGACTTTCTTATATTTATCTTCAGCTACTGAAAGTGCTGTGTTCCTACTGATTTATTTCTGAAACCACCTGAAATGAAATAGTTAAGTTACCACTGCTTTAGGTTCTGAAATCTCTGGGTAACAAACTGATTGTTTTTATAATCCCAGAGTGAGTTTGCACAGACCATAGTATGAAAATCACAGGTTTGAGTGGGGGATGGATCAGAAGAAAATACCTAGCTCATGTGAAAACAGGAAAGTTCTCAAACCCAATCTGTGATAAGCAAAGGCCACTGTTTAAGCATACAGTAGCAGGGAAAAAATAAAACCAAAACAGAATAAACCGACAGCTGAAGACTACCAAACTGGAACATACGTGGTGTATTTCTATCTATGGCTAGAATATTTCTTCTCTCCTTTATGCTATCAAGGGACTAAAAATCTAAATTTCAAAAGGAGAACATAACATCCATAATGTTTGGCAGTTGGACAATATGGGACTTGAAAAGAGAGTGAAAACAAGCTAGTATAAAAATTTCTATCATCTCATCAGTGTATCTGTTTGATTGTTAAATAGTGAAGGCAGAAGAGGCAATATGTGCTGACTGGTGTACCTGAAAAGCATAAATACCCATTTTGTGCATTGGTAATCAGAAAAAATGGATCCTCATGTAATGAAATAATAGTTATAACAACAAAATGGGAGAAATTAAAGAGAAAGGAGTATCCTACCTGCAAATTTAATTTCTTCCCAGACAATGGGTTTGTGCAATACAAAAACAGAAAGTAGAGACAGAGGACATACTGATATTTGAAAAGGAAAACCAAGAGCATTTTCCTGCTTTCTCAATTTAAAAACTTTCCCAATAATAAAATAAGAAAGAAATAAGTGAGCACTATTTTTAACCCCCCACCACACACACACACAGCTAAAAGAGATGGCAAAAAAGAAACATAGGGCTTCTGAATTCTGAGTATTTTCATGGGGAAAACCTCACCTGGATTGGTATGGTGTACCTTGTAGAACTAACAGGAAAGATTACTTCATTCTGTTATGTTCACCATATACCATTCCAGGCAGCAGAGACAAGAACAAGAGACTCCTTGTCAACGAATGGACCACTAATCCATCTAGTCCAAACCCCCATATCTAATAGTAACCTGTACTTGATGCTCTAGGAATTGTCAAACTTTTACAGCACTTGGTCAGTTCTACAGTACATTCTCACAAGGAAAATATTTCAATCTCGCCTGAGATCTACTTTATACAAAAATAATATTAAATGAAAACTTCAGATGGCAAAACCTTTATTATACTATGAAATGTTAGAATTGAAAATACCATATAATTCTTTAACATTGCTAGTATAAATGCAAAATCTTTACTCATCTTCATGGAAGGATCAGATTTTCACTTGTCAATGGAATAACACTTACCTGTACCAGGCGAGAATTTGATAAAGAAATTAATATACACCATTTTTAAACAAGATATACTTTGCCCCAGGGCTATTTTGTTGCCTATAGGCTGCATTAATGGACTTCTTATGAGACAAAAGCAGGATGTCTATAATTATCACTGAAGAGCTCAAGAAGCTTAGTTATTTACTATGCTTACTATTTATTATTACTTAGTTATTTACTATGCTTACTATTTATTATTACTTAGTTATTTATTATGTTTACAGAGAGTTAAACATAAGAAATGAAGATTAGTAAATGGGCCCTGATTTAGAAGGTCAAGAATTTGTGAAAGTGACCAAAATCTGCATCCAGATGAAGTCTCAGAACCATAGCTTCCATAGCCAAATGGGAGACAACAGAATTCTTCTAATGCAATTTTTTTTTTCCAGAAGTGGAATGAGCATATAGGTGTACAAAAGTCTTGGGGCCAATTACAACATGTGTTGTCCCCGCTTCTGTAATCTTTTGGTCTTAAAAAACTAAACTGATTTTTCCTGTTGGCTCTTGAGGCAAAACAATCCACTGAAACAATTTTGAATCTTTGGGTTACGTTGTATGCCTCTGGATGCAGGCTCCATTCCCTATGGTATGCGTCTTTCCTATTGAATCAGTCTGCCATGTTTGCCATTTCTTTCTTCAGATAAGCAGTTTGTGTCTTTCTGTGGTGAGCAGTGAACCTTGTTCCCACCTTCTAATTCAGGTATATCATTGTGTGTTCTTGCCAGAAAAGATTAGAACAATGGTTGCAGTGTATTGTCATTTAGAAATGTCATGTGGTGAGCTGGATTGCTGCTGCTGCTTCTTTATTCTTGCATGGACCAAACATACTGTGGCATTTGGGATTTGAAACATGCTCCCAACCTGTGCAGATTGGCATTAGCGATGAGGAGGATCCTTTCTTGTTCTCCATCTGAGTCATTAGGGATCGAATTACAGTCTGTGACCCTTGCTCTGTCCTTTCGTATGGAAAAGACTGATGGCTCAGAGAGGAGGCAGAATCTCTCTAGTGTCTGCAAGTTTGAGAGACTGTGTGGGCCATTGGATAGGATACTAGACTGAGATTGAGGAAATAGAGGTTTGGTTTCTTGCTTGGCCATTATCTTGCCAGAAGACCTTAGGAAAGTCACTTTTCCTTTCAGTAATTGGCCTGTCTGGTATATTTAAACGGAAAGCTCTTTGTGGCAAGGGCTGTGTCTTGCTATGTGTTTGTACAATGTCAAGCACAGTGGCACTCTTGCTTGGAGTCTCTATTATTACTACTGTTATTATAAATTATTGCAATAATAGCTGAAGTGTAGAAGTGGACCCAACGCAGGATTTCCAGTCACGGGACTGGTGTGGTACTGCTAGCACATACATCATACATGTAATCTTCCTCTGTCTCTCTTCTGAAATTAAAACACTGTCTCTGGTTGAGTCAGGTAAGGCTCTCAGCTGTTACATCCTTTGTGCCAAGATCAGAACACTCTTCTTTATTTATCACAAATCCTTTTTTTGCTGTAGGAAAGCTATTCACTTTGCCTCTGTCTTGGATTCCTTACTCCCCCAAAGGTGACCGACCTAATAACAAGTTGTTCAGGAATGGGTAAATGTAGATTCTCTGGTCTTTAACGGCCACAACCAAAACCACGAAAACCATGGCAATGACCCTCAGAAAGGTCAACAGATCAAAAAGAAGGGTCCTGTACCAAAAGTGACTCCTGTGGTATTAAAGTACAGCTATTTGCAAAGTACAGATATCCAAACATAGATGTGGAAATGCATCTCCTTTAGGTCTACAGATAATAGAAAATACCAAAGGGATAGGATTGCTATTACCAAATTTAAGGTACAAATCCTGAATTTTGATTTTCAGGCTTTGAGACTGAAAACAAGTTAACAGGTTCATCCAAAAATCAAAGTTTAGCATGGAGATGACTGGGCCTAATTCTCATGTACACTAAGGCTCCCTCATACCATCCTGGCAGTATGAAGGGACTTTATATCCTCCTTCAAAACCCATTTACAGTGCCTGAGTGCTAAATAGCAATGACAATCAAATCCCTTAAAGTCTATAAAAACAGCCTTATCATTTCCAAACAGGGAATTGTACTACACAACTGAAGTGGGAGGAAACAAAATGATTGTGACCCAAATCTTTGACAATACAAAATTTTTTTTCTTGAAGGTTTGAACCCAAAGCCTGCCTCTCATTAAAAAACAATACAAACAACAAATTCAGAAAATTTGTGTCCTTTTGAAAACAAAACCAATCAAGTAGGACCAGGCACCTCCAGTCACACTATAATATAGTTAGCTACCAAAAGCCTTAAATATGTGGTTACCTTAACATTTGCCCACTTTTTAACAGGGGCTGATCTCTTCAGGTCATTTAACATAAGGTTAGGGTCAACTTCATTCCAGAAATACAAATAACTTATTAAAGTTGTCTACAATGTCACTCCACACACTAAGCACTTATATGAAGAGATCTTCCTTCTTATAATTTGTTAGTTTTACATACTGGAATCAACTAATTACTACAGCTACTGAGAGTAGAGTGACAGACTCAGAAAAAAAGCTACACAGTGAGCTACAGCAAAATCCCTTCCTCCATCATAGAGAAATTAGATGAAAATACTTAATCCATTACAAGTTGAGGGTATGGGATGCAGAAAGTCAATGCAAAGCTGTAAGAGCCAGAAATAAAAAAACCTGGTACTCAATATGAAAAACTAAACCCACCAGACAAGATCACTGTCTATAAAATCCCCCAGAAAGGTCAGACTTTACCAGAATACAGTCAATAGCACAAAAGAATCCCAACTGAGAATCTGTTAATGAAAAGGTAACAAGAGAAGAAAAAGGGAAAATGTCTTTTGTATTGCTCTAGTTAGTCCTCTGTCTCTACATCCTGTCATGGTATGGCGTAACTCTTATATTGTGCAGCTGGGCATGGGTGAATGAACGGAAACAAGCATTTTACATACTCAAGTTGTCTCCTATACCTTCTTTATCCGTGAGAATAAGCTCTCTCTCCCTTTTACCATTATTTTTCTGGATTTCTCTGTTCCAGAATATTATTCATTTAAAAAAACAAAACAAAACCCAAAAGCACATGCTCATTTCCAACAGTCACAAATTGGTATTTTTACATTCCAGAAAAACAGACTAGCTTTATTACAATACATTTTCTTAAGTATTTCAAACATTATTAAAACATTTTAATATACTGAAACTAAAAAAACCACAAAGTTTAGCATTTTTTGTCTGATGTACAACTTTTAAAGTGAGCTCCCTTTGGGAATGTAAGTGAGAATGTGCCATTTACAAGCTGAAAAATGAGAATAAATGAGTCTTTGAAAATAATATTACTAAAAATGAGAATGAACTCTTAAAAATAAGGCAAACAAAAGTCCTTGATTATATACAAGCTGTAAAAGATCATTAGGTCATGATTCTCAGAAGCCTCCAATTTTATGGGCACAAATGATAGCACATACAACCTTAACTCCCTAACAGTTTATAAAAATCAGGTAATTAGATGGGGGAGATTCTAATAGATGTACTCATAATTAATTGCGAGCACAGAAGTGCACACTCAATTTTTTCAACTCTCAAATTTGAAGCCATGGCTGAAGGAATGTCACAATACAGGCACAAAAATAACATGCTTTCACTTAATTATTTTCAAAAAGTTATTCCTTTCTGTCAGTAAAATTATGTTTGGCCACCTCTTATCCTTCCTTTTCATCCTAGCAGTCAATCAAATCAATGCTACTTCACTACTGGCATTGCAAGAAAGTATAAAACCAAGAATTTGTGTGAATAATTCAGTAAATATTAGCATGAGCCCACACAGTTGCTGCAAAAATCCCCAGCATTTACCAACAATTATGTCACAGTAATATCTGAGATTACTTTAGTTTTCTCCTATACTTAGGGCAGGAGATAAGCGTAGTAAATGTGTGGTAAAGCTGGTAATTACAGAAGAGTGCCAAGCAAATGAAAACAGTTTATGTTCTGCATCACATGGGAAAAGAATATGCTCATTCTTATCATTTTAATGAGTAAGAAACATTTTCACATTAATTAGTATTGATATTTTGAGTAATCTGTAATGAGTTACCATGCTCCAAATTAAGCCTAGTGACAAATTTTATACTGATTTTATACAATTAGTCAGTAATAAATCATCAGCACCCTAGATTCAAATTGTAACATTCCCTCTGATACTGAACTAGCCATTCTAATTACCTGGTCTAAAAGATCTTCCACCTTCTTTTGCCATCCATCTCTGGCAGCATTTTTTTCACGTTCTTTCAGTTGCAAGAGCTGAGTCATGGCTGCCTTTTTATCCTCTTCATGTTGAAGCCTCAACTCTTCACGAAGCTTACTACACTCCTGTCTGAAAGCAAAAGTACATAACTAAAACATATTCTAGCCTTTCATAAAAACCAGACATCAACAAGTGTTATTGAGAAACTAATTTGAAATGCTTATGTAATTACAACAATCTTTGCTGTATATTCCATTAATAATGACTTGCTGTATTTACTCCATGTTTTTCTTTCCTATTTAGAACAAATAAAAACACTTGCCGAAGATTTTCTGTCCATTTTATTTCTAGGTCATGGGCCATTCTGTCAACCTTCATCTTCTCATCTTCCCTCATTGCAGAAATCATTGCCTCATGCTGTTGTCTCTCCTGTTCTAGTTCCCCCTGAAAATACAAACTTTATAATAGAGACTCAGCAGCTGCAACGAAGTATTTTTGAACATAAATCTTACTCAGTTGCAATAAAATTCCTGTCAGTGTATATGATTAGCACTGACATTTCTTGGTCATAAAACACTTATTTAGAGGTATCTTATTTTAACATGATTAAAATATTAAATATCTAATCAAATAATTAAAAAATCTGACTCCTAATATAAAAATCTGTTATCATTTTCAGCTCCACAAATACTGGATCTATCTGAATTATGCTTCTTCTGTCATTACATTTTGACAAAATATCATTGTCTTTAATTTATTATGTATGTGAATTTCTTCAAGGAATCATTTCTGCAAATAACATTTGGTTTTGTGTGTCATAAGCGAGTGGTTAGGTCCAAGTATTCAGTACTTGAAATTCAAAGTTTGAGATGTTTTGATCAAATACAAAGTTCACATGGTATGTTTTTGTTCCTTGCCTTGCCAAGCATAATTATAACAGATAAGTTTTAGGTGTGGACACTTGTAATCATGAATTCAAAATTCATTTTCTGAGAACACTTTGCAATATTTGCTTAAGCTTCACAGTTACAGTAAACATTCCTGCTAGCAATGTCTGCTTTATTTATGAAAAGCCAACATATAAGGTGTGTGGAGAGTAACAGGTTTTTTTTAAATGAATATTTGAGCGACACTTAGCAAATACATGGCAAATAACTATGGGAACTCACATTAACTGTACCTGGAAAGCCACGTATAGATCAGTTTAAAACACAGTCCTCTCTTTGTAACTTCATCATAACAGACTGAGTCAGACCTTAATTCACCTGTTCAAACATGAGCTTAAATACTCTGCTGATCTGGGGCCTTGGCAAAGACTCATGTATTTTGCTGAATAGGGATAGGATTATTCACATGTTTAAAGAAAAGCATTATCCTAAATAATTTTCCACAGCAACTATGTATGACACTAGAAATAGAGAATTATTGTTTTAGCAAGGGAATAAACAACAAAAATAAATAAATGCAGTTTTTCTTTTCAATAAATGTTAGTGTAAATAAAATATGACAGTATACAATAAGCAAATTGGTCTATAAATAGTCTATATTTCTGTGAGGCCTCAGTGGGTCTTTATGAGGAAATTAACTATGGGTGCAAAGAGGCTTTTCACTCATACATGCACACACAATTAAAGATGCAAATCCTATAGCAAATTTAGTCCACAAAACAACAAAAACAAATTACATGTTTATATAGCAGACTAAGTCAGGGGTTCACCAAACAGTACAACTGCTTTTCCGTTGAATTTAGTTTCAAGAAAAGAATATTCTTAACATCTTTTTTTTTCCCACTCTACAATTAAGGTGAATCTTTGCACATTTGCTTTCGGAAACTTTCGTACTCAGTCTTTCAGGGATATCTTCCAGTTTGAAAACGAAAACTTTAAAAAGGACAAATTAATTCCATGTTCATTGTTTCATGGGTTGAGTGCACATGAAGTGAAAACCAACAATACTTCAGCACAAAAATCTAGCTCTAATAAAGCTACTCAGAGTTGTTTACAGTAAAATTTAAAATTATCTGCAGAAAGATGTTTTTGTAGCACTCATTTAATAATAGAAAAGATCTCTTAAAATATTCATATTTAATTTTTCTTTCCATAAACTTGAAAAGAAAAAGATCAAATCAACATTTTTTAATAGGGCTATAACAACAGTTTTCAACATTTTTGGCTCAAGGGCCACAGATATAAGTTTTACAACTTGTAAGGGAGTTGCTGATCTCTCATCGCCTTGGCTGCAGCTTGGAAATCCCACGTGTCCTGTAGCCCTGTGCGCGCCACACCTGGGTTTGGAGGCAGTGACTCCCTTCTGCAGTTTTGGAGATGGAAGATCGGTGCTCCCCTCCCTCTGGCTCCAGCAGGGTTCCTAGAGCCTATGGACCTAGGTGAAGAGCTTTGTCATGCTCCCTGCTGCACCCAGAGGGAGGGGAGTGCTGATCTCACATCCCCTTGGCTGCAGCAAGAAGCTGCACCAGTCTTTTAGCCCTGAGGAACTGCGCTCTACCTGAGCGCTTAGGTAATGGCTATCTTCTGCAGCCAGCAGGAAGGGAGCCGCAAGCCACTTTGAAAGCCCGAGGGCCACTTTTGGTCCCTAGGCCAAAGGTTGAGAACTACTGCACTATAAAAAAACAATTCATCAATATATCCATTAAACCAGGACTTGACATTTTAAAAACAGTCAGAAATTATTGTAATTGTGTTTTAAATCATTTGTTTTCCCAATATGTGGTTACCTCAACATTATACAATGAATCCGTGGTGTCTCTCAGCCTTGCTCTGGTTAACTCGAGTTCTTTTTGGAGTATTTCCTGGGCTTCCTGAAGACTAGAGATGTGTCCCTCTGCAGTACCAAGGCCCTGTTCACTTTTTCTTACTAGGTCTTGTAGACGACACACCTACAATGTGTAAAAAAAATACACTGTTTTCATAATTAATACTACTGGCAACCAAACTAAATCATCCTCACAGCTTTCACTCTCAGGATACATCTATACAGCGATTTAAGACCCATGGTGTGGCCGTGACTGGCCTGGGTCAGCTGACTGAGCTTGGTGGGGCTCAGGCTGTGGGGTTAAAAATCTCTGGGCAGATGTTTGGACACAGGCTCGAACTCAGGCTCTGGGACCCTCCACCCTTGTAGGGTCCCAGACTCAGCCTCCCGGTCTCAGCCCAAGCCGTTCTACAGCTATTTTCCAGCCCTGCTGGAGCCTAATTCCTGTGAGCCCAAATCAGATGACCGGAGTCGGCCATGGGTTTTTTATTTTTATGTATACATAGCCTAAGGGGATTACTTTGTTGAATACTATTTCTTCCTTGTACAGCTAATTTTGTGTGTGTGTACAACTTTTTTTTCTCTTTAATATGACTTCTTTTTCATGAAATCCTCCTACATATTTAAATTTACAATATTTGTAAGATTAACAAATGAACACCTTTAAAGGAAAAGACATCCAAACCTATATTTTGAAATATTTTGTGAGGAACTAAATAGGTTTTTAATTTTTCTGTAATCTGATGGTGAAAAGCAAGCCTATATGTAATTACATTCACATTTGACTGATACTACTTTATTTATCAATTATCAGTATATAAATTTGATTATTTTGCAAGAAACATATTTTTTAAAGTCACAAAAATGCTTATGAAAAGCTCTCCACAGGTTTAAAATAAAATAAATAAATAAATAAATATTGCAAGTGGTGTTTGCAATTCAGACTGCTCCCCAACACTGTACTGGAGAGCAGATGACGCCACAGAACTTTCCAACTGGAGGCCATAGATTAATTCAGGAACTTTATGACTGCAGTGAACTCTGCTTCCTTTACTCTGACCTCACAGTGATACTTGTTCATTAGCTACTTCATTTATTTAAGTAATAATGCCATCACAGGAATGAGATTGGCTGAGTACAGAGTGGAATAGAAAAGGTAAGGAGATGATAGTATGCTGATTAGAGCACAGCGTAGGACTCATGAGACTGGAAAAGAGTTGCTATTATGAATCAAGGTTTATGGATAGCTTTACATAATTCCCTCTCTACCCAGATTTAATCCAGGGGGGGAGTGTCCAGCAAGAAAGGACCCCTCCTAGACTGCAGATATATAAAAGACAGGCTAATTGTAGGGTATTACACAGAGGAGGGGCTCGTTAGTGTTTCTAGGACCAGACTGCGCAAGGTGGCGTCCACACAAGCAGTAAACACAGAAGTAGAAGTGTTCTGAAATGGGGGTGGAGTTGAGGTATGTTGTATGCATGTTGAGGGTATATTATTCCTTACTGCTAAGTCTAACTATCAGAATACCAGGCTTACTGTTAATCCCTTCTCTTATGTTTCTTCTGTTTCTTCATATGCCAGTGCCTCTTTCTTCTTAACGTTGACACGGACAAGAAAAAGGAGTGCCTCTTCCTAATGAGAGCAATTTACAGAGAGGTGGCCTCTGATGATAAGAGTGCATTTAAAAAGAGAGAGAGAGAGAGAGAGAGAGAGAGAATCTGGAATTTGACAAATTCTTCCATGCCAGACTGAGACATCTGTTTATTTCAGAGCATGATGTTTGGATCTTTTCCTTGGCTAAGAATTTAGGGACAGAACTGGAGATAGATAGCAAAGATTCCCTGAACTGCAGGAAAGCAGAAAAATTAATGAACTCATAAGAGATGTGATGAATTAACAGGCTGTGTACAGGCAAAAAATGGGACAGGGGTTGGTATTGCCAGGGCCACTTTGCACTTGCAATCAGGTTCTGCTTGTTTTCAGTTCTCATTTTTACCAAATGTGGTCTTGTTCTCTTGGTGCTAGCTCGTCCTTCTCTCCCCTACCCTCTTCTTGGTTGCTAGACTCCCAGGCCTCCTTCTCACTGTGAAAGTATAGCAGATGCTGTTCTACTCCCTCTTGAGCTTTGTTTCCCTCTTTGTGAGCATGGTGTCATAGTTTAATGCTGTTGGGTTAAGGAAGTTCAGGCAAAAAAGACTGAATGGAATCCATGACACTATTGAACCTGGCAGTTTTAGGCAACAGAGTGAGAACATAGCTGGGGACATTTTGGCCCCGGTGGCAGGTGCAACAAGAAGAGGAGGTGGAAAGTGTTAGCATGTGAACTGCTCAGGAAAGCCCCCACAGAAGCAGCAGCAATAGTGAACGGGGGCAGCAGGGAATAGGTGGGTGCAGTGGGGGGCCCCACAAAGGTGGGCAGTCCTGGGCCCCTCCAGGCCTTGATCCAGCCCTGATTATAGGTAAGGAGTCAGTTATATGCTAAGGTCTGTAAGGGCTACATAGGGCTTGAGGGAGGAAGTAAAAAGTGTATCTAAGGTGGCCAAGGACAGGCTCAAACCATAAAGCTATGGTTTTTCTGCTTAACTGCTTTCTTGCTCGTTACCTTCTTTATTTCAGCCATCCTTAGAGATACAGCTAAGAAAATTAAATTGAGAAACAAGGAAGATGAATAAATAATTAAAGAACTTAAGTACTCTGTACATATCTGACTATCTGAGGCAGACCAAAAAAAGCAGTAAGAAAAAGACAAGTCCTGAGATGAGGAATGCAGAAAGAAGAAGGTGCCAGGAAGCCTTATTTTCATCAGTAAAGCTACCTATCCGTCCAAAGCAATGGAGAAATCTCTTCAGTTAATACTGATGGAGCTGAAGCTAAAGAATTAAAACAAAAAAGGCACATAAAATATACTGTATAATCCAAGAGGCAGAAACTAAAAAGCTGTTTTTCCTCAATCTGTCCTTTTCTAACATACATTATTTTTATATACACCAGCTTATTTTTAATTGCTAATAACTTGGTCTCTTTGTAATCCTTATGTCCTAAAGCAACAAATAAGATCAGTTCTGACTAACATCTAAAAATGGCAATGCTTGTTTTAGAAAACAGCAAGCAATTCCTGAAAACATCCAAAAGTCAAGTATATTTCTTCTTTTATTTCTGACCTATTTTGACATGCAAGTTATTTCTAATTTTCTATAGCACACACTGTTTCAACCTCACGTAGCCTGTGACAATGGGCCCTCTCATTTGGGGATACATGTGAATCTCAACTTCAATTTAAAGGTGTTTCAGTCCTTTTCATTGTAAAAATATCCTTGAAACACAAAACCAATATAAACTGGAATAGATCAGTAGCTGATGCTGAGGGAACAAGCAGCTAAGCAATACTTCTGCAACACGAGAATACAGGACAGAACATCACCCTTTTACTACCCTCTCCCCTTCCAGCGGAGGGCAACAAAAATGATTAGGGGGCTGGGGCACATGACTTATGAGGAGAGACTGAAGGAACTAGGCTTATTTAGTCTACAGAAGAGAAGACTGAGGGGAGATTTGATAGCAACCTTCAACTACTTGAAGGGTTGCTCCAAAGAGGAGGGAGCTAGGCTGTTCTCAGTAGTAACAGAGGACAGAGCAAGGAGCAATGGTTTCAAATTACAGCTGGGGAGGTCAAGATTGGATATTAGGAAAAACTTTCTCACTAGGAGGGTGGTGAAGCATTGGAATGGGCTATCTAGGGAGGTGGTAGAATCTCCATCTTTGGAAGTTTTTAAGGCCCGGTTAGACAAAACCCTGGCTGGGATGATTTAGTGGGAGTGGTCCTGCTTTTTAGCAGGGGATTGGACTAGATGATCTCGTAAGGTCCCTTCCAACCCTATTGTTCTATGATTCTATGATTCCTCCTACACACAAATTAAAAAGAATCAGCTGAATTCAGGGTGTAATTCAAATAAATATTTCCTTAACTCTACCCAAATTCCACAGTTATTGTCTGGGTATAATGGCATTAACATGGCGGATATAAATTGTTCGTATTTTGCAGAGGGATGAGTAGCATACTACTATTTTGCAGGGCGGCTCAAAAACGGTTAAACCAACTCTGTTTCTTATCTGTTCCCCAGGAAAAATTGAAAGTACAACAATGAACTGGCTTCTGATATATTGCACATCTTGTTCGTCAAGTTTCAGTTTGAAACGATTGCTTACTACTCTCTCAGAAACCCCTGACAATACTGATTTATAATCAAAATGGTGACAGAAAAGTCAATTATTTTTCTATCTATATCTATAATACTAGATACAGAAGTAGTCACTTGGTAGTCTCCTTTTTTCCCCTAGTAGATCCTAATTTGTTCAAAAGTATCAAAAGATAATTTCTTACCAATGAATTGTGTATTTACAAGTGACGGTATTTTGAAATTATGGAGCTATTTGATAATAAGCTTTTTCAGGATATAGTATTACTTGATTCTATACCAATTTCATAACCTGGTAACCTGGCTGGTCTTGTAAATTTGTGAGTTGCTGCTTATCATCTCCAAATCACAACACTTCTTTAAGAAATCAACAAGTTTTCACACTCTGTAGTACATAGATATATGATGAGACTGTAACACTTCAATAACCTTGGGCTGCCTGTGATCTCTTCTTTATGTTTACGATGTTGTTGTAGCCACATAGGTCCCAGGATAACAGAGAGAGAAGATAGCTGAGGTAATAACTTTCATTGGACCAATTTCTGTTGATGAGAGAGAAAAGATTTTGATCTTACACAGAACTCTTCTTGCACAGAGCCCAGACCTGAGGAAGAGCTCTAGGTAAGCTTGAAACTTTGTCTCTTTTACCACCAGAAGCTGGTCCAACAGAAGATATTACCTCATCTATTTTGTCTGTCATTATGAATATTCTAGGGTCGTGAGTGAATTGCTATCTTTGGCCATGACTAACGGGGAGAATGCATTATGAAGAGAAAGGGTAAAAAACTATACACTCCATTTTACGTAAAGGGCCAAAAATATTATTTAAAAAAGTATACATTTTTAAAGGAATTTTAGACACAAAATAAAAAGATGCAACTGGCATTTCACAAGGAAGTTTCTTCTATATCAAAGAACATACAGTGTTATTCTACTGACAGAAAGTAAATGTAGCATTGTACCTCTTACAAATCCCTTCCCGGTTTTGCTTAGGAAAGTTTAGAAGTGAATTACTGTTGTAAGCAGAGCACCAGTCTCTTGTACTTAATAAATCAAGACACAGCAAGAGAAAACCTAGAATAAAGCACACTAGCTACTTCAGTGGAGTGCAACAAGGGGGATGTCATGGTCGATGTCTGCTAGATTGCCATACCAGGAGGAGGAGGTGGATGAGGCGTTCTATGGACAATTAGCAAAAGTTTCCAGATCACAGGCCCTGGTTCTCATGGGAGACTTCGATTACCCTGACATCTGCTGGGAGGGTAATACAGCAGTGCATAGGCTATTGAGGAAGTTTTTTGAGAGTGTTGAGGACAACTTCGTGGTACAAATGCTGGAGGAACCAACTAGGGGCCTTGCACCTCTCAACCTGCTGCTCACGAACAGAGAAGAATTGATCGGGGAAGTAGAAGTGAATGGCAACCTGGGCAGCAGTGACCATGAGATGGTAGAATTCAGGATCCTGATCAAAGGAAGAAATAAAAGAAGCAGAACACACATCCTGGACTTCAGAAAAGCAGATTTTGGCTCCCTCGGGGAACCGATGGGCACGATCCCTTGGGAGGCTAATCTGAAGGGGAAAGGTGTCCAAGAGAGCTGGCTGTATTATAAAGAAACCCTGCTAAGGGCAGAGGAAGATACCATTCCGATGTGCAGAAAGAACAACAAATATGGAAGGCGCCCAGCATGGCTTACAGAGAACTCTGCAGTGAGCTGAAACATGAAAGGGAAGCTTGGACAGATGACTAGGCAGGGCTGTCCCGTGGGGCCCAGGGCCAATTGGCCGAAGCGGGGCCCCGCCCCCATGTTGGAGGGGAGCGTGGTGGGCCGACTGGCCCGCTCCGCCCCCCAGAGAGCCGGCCCTAGCCCCGGCGGCCACCTGTTGCAGGAGGCTGGGGGGGGCCGGCTCTAGCCCAGGTGGCTGAGGCCGCCTGCGGGTGGGAGCTGGGCCCGGGCCGGGAGGCCGAGGCCGCCTGCTGGGGGGGACAGAGCCGGCTCTGGTCCTGGAGGCTGCCTGCAGCAGGGAGCCAGCCATGTGGGGCACGCAGGCCCAGTGGCCGGGCCCCACATGCTCCACCCCTGGACCTGGGGGCGGGGAGGGCCGGCCCAGGGGCCAGGCATAGCCCTCCCGGCCCGCCCCGCTGCCTTCGGCTCGCTCCTGAAGGCAGCAGGGTGGCTGTGGGAGTAGGGGCTGCGGCTCGAGCGGGACAGTGCGGGGCCCACATAACCACGGGGCCCGGGGCAATCGCCCCATTCGCGCCCCCCCCCCACACCCCAGAACAGCCCTGTGACTAGGGAGGCATGTAAAGATACTGCTTGGGCTTGCAGGGATAAAATCAGAAAGGTCAAAGGGCAATTGGAATTGCAGCTAGCAAGGGACGTGAAGGATAATAGGAAGGGGTTGCTTGCTTAAGTCGACTTAATTTACCCCATGTCTACACTACAGTTTCCTGAAGTCGACTTAAGCAGCTGCTTAAGTCGACTTAAGGAAATTCAAAGTAGACTTTATAACACCTCGTATAAAGTCGACTTTGAGGCTTAAGTCGCTTGCTTAAGTCGACTACTTAAGTCGACT
>ML685835.1:948496-992202 GCA_007922175.1 Pelusios castaneus
TGTGGGGCACTGGAGAAGGGCAACTGAATGAATTTAGCCCACCCGAAAGTTACATTATAATGCAATATCACAAGATTATTTTTGCAGAACCAAAATGTATCAGCTGCAAAATGGGCTTTTAATTAATAGCAAGTCACTGACATGTTGAATGCCTCCAAAGTTAAAAAAAAAAAAAAAAACAATTAAAGGGTGAAGAGTCCTAACTCAAATCTCAGTGCAATGTATTTTAAATCTACTAGGTCCAATAATTATATTAAACAACATGAAAGTTGAAAAAGCAAGTAACTCAGATGTTAGGAAGTAACAGAATTAAAGTTTCCATATAACCTTAGTTTGGTCCTCTTGTGAATATGCATTATATATCTTTCATTACATAATCGTATACTATTTTCTCCATTGAATTTCTGCCTAGTTTAGTGCATAGGATGGATAGTGGTGACTGAGTGAGTGTTCTTCAGCATACAACTCTGACTCATTACCAGAATGGACCAGACTGAACACTTAATGAGGTGGAAGTTGTGTGGAAAAAATAGTTTGCAATTATGTAATTAAAGATTATAGCATAATATAAAAGGAAAAGGGGGATAAATGAAGGTTGCACAGGCAGACTTAATTCAGGCATTTACTAACTTCTGATCGCTTCAATTTGCAATCTTATCTTTCCTAAAATATAGGGGGTTTAGGATGTAATACTCTAATTTAAAAAAACAAAAACAAAAAACATTCCTTCATGTGGCCTCATATTGACAACCACTACGGGTCATCAGTAGAACTGAAATCTTTAGATCTACGGCACACAGGTCTACCAGTTCAGCTAACAGAGCACTAGTAGGCGGTTATACTTTACTTTCAGCAGGCACTTGGGGCAGAGCGGTCTTTGCCAGTGGTTTTCATGGACATTTGTTAACAGCAAAGGAATGGTAAGATTCAGTTATTCCAGGTTCCATACCAGCTTTTGAATGGGAGTACAGCTTAGAGGACAAAGGCTCTTCTGCCTCTGTCCACCTCTTCCGCATGACTTACTCCGAGTCCCCTCTCTTCACCCCTGTGCTATAGTCTCATTGTCCAACCCGCTCCAGTCTCCGACTCTAAATTCCTCTCCAAGTCCCAGTCTTTCCTCTCAGTTGGGCTCTCAAGCCCAGTATCTGTCCCCACCTCACCTCCTAGTCCTTGTCCCCTCTCCCAGCCAGTTTCAGTCCCCTCTTCCCCATCCCCTGGCTCTTTGTCCCAAATCCACTCCCTCATTTTTCTTCAGTTCTTGTCCTCTCTGCATCCGAGTCAGGTTGTTTTCTCTTTGACACTGTGTGGAAGGTGGTGGAAGTGGTACTAAGAATACCAGAGAGACTGTCTCTCTACTCTAAGTTCTGATGCCCATTTCCATGTTGGTCACATCACCTGGCAGCAGCCATTGCAGTGAGAGTTCCCCTCAGCCCCAGCATCCCTGTAATGGAACATACTCACTGCAGATGGAATCCAAAAAATTTAGCTGCAAAATTCTAGCCACTCTCTACTGAACATATACGCCAACTGTGATTTTTCAAAGGTTTCTATAAATTATAACTTACCCAAATTTGACATCTGGAATAACAAAAGGCACATCCCTGACAGTAGAGCAACACCCCAATCAAATTTCCAGCTCTTTTTTCCCAAGCATGGAAGTGCTAGATCTTTTCTACAAAATAGTTTTAACTCCCCCCCCCCCCTTTTTTTTTTTTTTTTTAAACATGGGCAACAATCCATTTTCCCCTACTGCATTCTCACAATTGCTTGATTTTTTTGTGTTGAAACTTAGAACCAATAAAATAAAATTCAGGTAGACACCCAGCATGGAAAATTTCAATTTTAATGACGGAAGTTTGGCAAAATTATTAGCAACTGAAAACAGGATCTTATAATAGAAGGTGCCAGGTAACCTAAATATAGGTAGTACTACTAGCTCTGCCTGTAGCAAACTAAAAGATAAAATTTACAATAAAAAATAAATCTTTCAATACATATTTTACCCTTTACTCCTACTGTCACACCTTTCTCCTTCTCTTCCTGTCTTTTCATTATTTTCCTACTTTCCTCACAAAAGTATATATAGAGTCTTAGACCCTCATCTCACTGAGGCAGTGGAAAGATTCCCAGTGACTTCACTGATCTACAAATTAGGCCTATAGTCCTTTTACCACACACCTGCGCAAGGGCAGGGAACGGCTATGCTGAAACTAACTGTGTTCAGTGGGCGATGCATAGTGCTCCTGCATCATATCAAAAGTATATCCGCTTTGCCACAAAAACTTGAGAAGTAATCTTTAACATATTGTTTATCCTAACCATAATGGTGCAACTGTGGCTCTCCTGTATACAAGTATTTAAACCATTAGCTAAAGCTGCTATATTACTCTCCATTTGTCCATATTGCATTTAAGAATTGCAGTGTGAATTGTTCTGTATAAAAGGACCCCAAACGATTGTAATAGTCTTTGTTGTTCTTTACAAAGGGCAAATATACCAGATCCAAGCCTTCTTACGAGAATAAGGGATAAAAGAATGTAATGAATGAAATAAAGGAATTAATACATGATATCCATATGCATATACCATTTTCTCATAGTTTGACTCAATACCTTTCCCTGCTTGGAACATGGTTTTCTTTTTCCCAACTTACCATTTGTAGCTTTTTCTTTTCCTTGGTAGCATTGCTGTGTACAGCCTCAATTGCAGTGTGGTGTTTCCATGCCAATTCTTCCAAGGTCTTAGAATGAGCCTCGTTTAACTGTGCAGCCTCCCCTTCCAATCTGGCCTGCAGCTTTATCAGCTCTTTCTCATAATACTCTCGTTGTGTTTCCCTTGCTTCATTTACTTTCTGTAAAAGCCAGACAACAAAAAAATCCAAATCACTTATTCTTAAGTGCTTGTCTATTTTAGTAAGGAGAAAAAGAAAAAAGGAAAAACTAGTGAAATTTTACAGAAGCACTTCTAAAACAATTACACTTCATATATATTTAACATAGAATAAACCCCCTTAAATCAAATTTTAAAACTATACTCAAAAAGGTGTTTCAATTATAGACTAAGCATAAGAAGTTAAAATCTACCTCTGTTTTTGCTCTACTTTATCTGATAAGTTAACAGCAGACAAATTTCAGATCTACAGACAATTTCCAATTCATTATTCTCTGAGCTACAAACATGGTTTTGGAGAACAGTCCTTTTTCTTTCTTATTTTAGTTTTGAACTAGTTTTGGTAAGTTGTGAGGCAAGGATGAAATTCCTTATTATGATGTTCTCTCAGAACAAAAGTCAGAAGGAAGGTTATTCAAGCAACATTACATTGTTTAAACTAGTACATGTTCCTGGACTCCATTATTTTATATATAACCCATTATTTTATATATAACCTATATCATCATCATGATCTTAACTGATGTAAGAAAGAAAGAAAGAAAGAAAGAATCATTATATAATACCTCAAGTTTTAGTTTTCTATATTTGCTGTCATGGGCCTACTGGGTACCAGCTCATAAATTCTCAGAGCTTACTGATTTTCAATTTTTCCTTGACCTCAGCCCCTTTCCCACTGCCACTGAGGCATTCTGGGAGATTAGCCACATAGGAAGATTAATGGCAATCTGCTTCAAGAATCCAGCAGCACAACAGATTTCAGAAATTAGTTTGCCTAGAATTGCACCAGCCTGCTCTCTGTCTCAGCATGAGTTGAAATGATGATATTCAATTCTGCAATGCACATGATCTACATTACTTAATTCAAAAAGTTGGCAATACCATTTGTGCCTCAGAGGGCAGCGTAACTGCTCCACATAGTCAGTCACTCCAGTCTTTTAAAAGAGCTCACATATTTTAGAATTCATTCGTATTTCCAGTTAGAATTCTACTAAGGCTTCTATTTTGTTGGTCTAAAACAGAAATAATTGGGGGGTTTTTTGTTGGGTTTTTTTTTACCTTTTCCAGTGCCAGAATCTGCTGCCTTTGTCTTTCATCAAGACTTTGTGTTTTGCTCTGCAATAGACTTCTTTCCTCTTCCAACTGAGATAGTTTCTCTTTCAATCTAGATTTTTCTGATTCCAAATCCCTTATTGTAACTTCCTGGGTCATCTGTGTAGCTTGTAGAATGCCTATGTGACCTACAAAAAGAAAACAGCCATTTAAAAATCTCAGATATGAAAGTTATTCACCTGTCATCAGAGTTCTTCTAAATGGACTCTGCACATTCTGATCCATGTGATGTCCAGTGATGCAGTTCTGACTTAACACAACCACCTCTAAAGGTCAACCTAAGGCTTAAGTCGACTTAAGACAGTGTCGACGTGGGATAGCCCTTAAGTCAACCTAATTGACCTCCGGGCCCCCTCGCAGAGTTCCTGGCTACTCCTTCATCAACCTAGCACCTGCCAGTGTGGGCACAGGGCTGTGGATTCTCTAAGTCGACCTTGGTTAAGTTGACTTAACAGAGCCTCCAGTGTAGACATACCCTAGGGCCATAATATCTCTATATTTTAGAGAGGAAAGAAGATATATTTAGAGAATCTTTGAAACTGCAGTAATCCTTGTGACAGTAGGAGAAAGAATAGGATGAAGAAAGCTTCCTAGACACTGATATAGTATTATTTTGGCTCTTGAGATCTTACAGTGCTTGTTTGAGAGTGGGGGTAATTAAGTAAGGTGAGTAACTTAGGTTGTAAACACCTCCAGAGAGGTACTACCCATAGGGCAGGCTTGTATATACTGGCTCAAACTGGGTTTTTCAGAGACCAGCAAGGAAGGGTTGGAATGACTCTGAGCTACTAGAGCCCCATAAGACTGATATAAGATCCTCATATGCTTACTGTGTATTTAAATCTGTTAATTGCTTTTATTATGTTTTCCCTGAGATGCCTTTACCTTAAGAATAAATGAGCTTTCTTAGGAAGAGCTCTGTGGTAACTTGTAACTGCTAGCAATGCTCTCTTCTTAACTCTCAGAACAAAAAGGCGCTAGTGCCAGCTGTCAGGCAGACTAGCTTGAGGGGGATTTTGCAGGGTAAGGCATGATGCTGTACAGCCTTAAAGCTTCTGGTCAGAAAGGAGTGGAACAATGGTCACTAACAGAGACAAGTGACAGTTGGAAACCTGAGACTTGAGTGAGTATACCTGGAATGGATCACAGAAAGAAACAGATGCAATTTTCTTGAAACTGTGACAGGTATAAATATATCTCCTGTTTATAATGCCTAGCCTTGAAGAACTTCTCTTGAGACTTTTTGTGTTTGTCAGACAAATACATAATACACTTTCTTAAAAGGTAGACATTTTAAACAAACACTGCATTCATTAAGAATTAGGCTATTCATAGAAGTCAATTACTTTCAAAACATATTTTAAATAATTTGAAGGCTTGTAAAGCAAATATAACCCTAACTACAATAACTGGAACATCCGTTTTTTTAAAAAAACAAGAAAAACCTTTTCGAACTTTTTAGGGACCATGTAAAACTCTTCTGAGACATTTAAGATCTGCATAATTTAAAACAGAAAAAAAAACAAATAACAGTATCCTGAATTAATATTTGAGACTCATTTACATATAAAGTTATGGACATACATACTGGCTTTGAGTACAAGATCTGTGGCCTGCTGCTGTAAGCGTTCCCTTGCAGCTGCTAGCTCACTTTCCACCTCCTTGTGTTTGCTTAACAATGATATCTCCTCCTCCTTGACATCATCTAGCTGTTTTTGAAGCACCTAAGGGAACATACAACATAATAAATGTTAAATTTATCAAAATATATAAATAATTAGGTAAACATGTTCTAGAGAAAGCAGAATCCATAGTGCACCCAAAGAAGTTTGTATAGTGTGTAGGTGTGAGGGTAGCCTTTTCACACTGAGGCAGAAGCCCAGTGACTAAAATACAATGGAGAATCTATGAGGATATCATTAAAAAAAACTGGCTTTTCACTTAGTTTATGAGCTCACAGAGGTTGCCTTCAGAATCTCTATTCATACTGCCTTTGTGTATGCAATTGGAACTGGAGAGACCTCTTAGAATCATAGAATAATAGGGTTGGAAGGGACCTCACGAGGTCATCTAGTCCAACCCCCTGCTAAAAAGGACCACTCCCACTAAATCACCCCAGCCAGGGTTTTGTCTAACCGAGCCTTAAAAATCTCCAAAGATGGAGATTCTACCACCTCCCTAGATAGCCCCTTCCAATGCTTCACCACCCTCCTAGTGAGAAAGTTTTTCCTAATATCCAACCTTGACCTCCCCAGCTGTAATTTGAAACCATTGCTCCTTGTTCTGTCCTCTGTTACCCTCGAGAACAGCCTAGCTCCCTCCTCTTTGGAGCAACCCTTCAAGTAGTTGAAGGTTGCTATCAAATCTCCCCTCAGTCTTCTCTTCTGTAGACTAAATAAGCCTAGTTCCTTCAGTCTCTCCTCATAAGTCATGTGCCCCAGCCTCCTAATCATTTTTGTTGCCCTCCGCTGGACTCTTTCTAATTTCTCCACATCCTTTCTGTAGTGGGGAGCCCAAAACTGGACACAGTACTCCAGATGCGGCCTGACCAGTGTCGAATAGAGGGGAATTATCACATCCCTTGATCTGCTGGCAATACTCCTACTGATGCAGCCTAATATGCCATTGGCCTTTTTGGCAACAAGGGCACACTGTTGGCTCATATTCATCTTCCCGTCCACCATAACCCCCAGGTCCTTTTCTACAGCGCTGCTACTTAGCCGATCGGTCCCCAGCCTGTAGCAGTGCATGGGATTTTTCCGTCCTAAGTGCAGGACTTTGCACTTCTTTTTGTTGAACCTCATGAGGTTTCTTTCGGCCCAGTGTTCCAATTTGTCCAAGTCTCCCTGGATCCTGTCCCTGCCCTCCAGAGTATCTACCATTCCCCCCAACTTGGTGTCATCCACAAACTTACTAAGCACGCAGTCTATTCCATCATCAAGATCATTAATGAAGATGTTGAATAGAACTGGCCCCAGGACCGCCCCTGAGGCACTCCACTCGTTACCGGTTGCCAACCAGACATCGAGCCATTGATTCCTACCTGCTGAGCCCGTTGATCTAACCAGTTTTCGATCCACCTTACGGTCCACTCATCCAACCCATACTTCCTTAACTTGCCGACGAGAATGCTGTGGGAAACCGTATCAAAAGCCTTGCTAAAGCTTGAACCCAATTATAAAATTTTAGGTCTCCTTTCAGATTCCACATAGCCAGCTCACGCCTTTATTGTTGTCACAATTACCCTAATATCCTTCACATTTTCTATGTGGGATGCAATTCAGCATGGATATATCTGGCTTTGGGGACTGAGGGCTATGACAAGTTCAAAATATAAACTGGTAGATCTTTTCTCCGAGGTGATCACCCTTGGAGAAGGAAGTGCTCAGTAAAGCTACTAAGGGCACACTGAGTTCCATACAATCATTTCTTCCGGTCCCAGTCTCTGAAACTCTATGCCTGGAAACCTCTCAATCCTCTGGGTCCAAAAAAAATCTGTTTTGTGCTTCTGGGGCTTCATATCTTACTCTTAAAGCAGCTTTGGAAAACAACATTAGGGACAACTCTCTGAAAATGTGCGCAGTGTTTGAGACATTACTTGTGAATGCCTCTTCTATGTATCCGTATAAGAAAAGTTGTTTAAAAAGTCCTCTTCTCACACCAAAGAGTGTCTTCTCCTATTTTCTTTGTACAAAATTATGTATTTGTTGAACATATTTTAAACTAAATACTAGATAACAGCAGGCACAAATAACTGCAGTGACAAATACAATGTAGCAAAATGGAAATATCTCCTTTATAGTGCAACTATACACCAATATATATTTATTATGGCCCTCATCTTTCAAAACAAACACTGGACCAATCATTTATGTTAAGTTACTCATATGTGTAAGTATTTGCCACATGCTGTACACTCTAAATCAGTCTTTCCCAATTTTTTTTAGCAATGGCGCCAGTATACCAGAATAAGAGCTCAGTCGTACCAGCTACTGACGACCTTACCCCTTGCTTGCCCTAACCTGGAACTTTCATGCTACAGACTTGCTCCATCTGTGTTGTCCCAGGGACTGTCTTTTTGCCCCACCACCCCACACATAAGATACAATTCTGTGGTGACCTGGAGAACTACTTTCACCGTCTCAGACTCAAGGAGTATTTCGCCACCACCAACGTAGAACACAATGACCTTCAGATACCTTCCTCCCAACATTGCAAGAAAAAGTATTCAACGTGGAGTCCTCCTGACGGTCGGAACAACAGACTAGACTTCTATATAAATTGTTTGCGCCACCGGGCAAAGGCTGAAATTGTGGACAAACAACATCACTTACACCATAACCTCAGCCATGCAGAGCGTAATGCCCTCCAGAGCCTCAGAAACAACTCTGACATTATTATTAAGGAGGCCGACAAGGGAGGTGCTGTCATCTTCATGAATAAATTGGATTACGATCAGGAGGCTTATAAACAGCTGTCCAATAGAACGTTCTACAAACCACTCCTCTCTGACCCCACTGAGGAATACCAAAAGGAACTACAACACCTACTCAAGAAACTCCCCAAAGCAGCACAAAAACAAATCAAGACAGTCACACCGCCAGAACCCCATCCAGGGATATTCTATCTACTACCAAAAATACATAAAAGATGAAACCCCGGACGCCCCATCATCTCAGGCATTGGCACGCTTATAGCAGGATTATCTGGCTATGTGGACTCTCTCCTAAGACCCTATGCTATCAACACACCTAGCTATCTGAGACACACTACAGATTTCCTGAGAAAAATTCAATCCATTGACGGTCTTCCAGAAAATACCATCCTGGCCACTATGGACGTAGAGGCTCTTTACACTAACATCCCACACAAGGATGAATTACAAGCTATTAGAAGAACTACCCAAGATGATAACACAGCTAAACTTGTGGCTGACCTCTGTGACTTTGTACTCACCCACAACCATTTCAGATTTGAAGATAATTTATACCTTCAAGTCAGTGGCACTGCTATGGGTACCCGCATGGCCCCACAATATGCCAACATCTTTATGGCCGATTTAGAACGTTTCATCATGTCTCATCCCAAAGCACCTCTACTTTACCTACGCTATATTGATGACATCTTCATCATCTGGACCCATGGTAAAGATGCCCTTGAAGATTTCCATAGAGATTTCAACAATTTCCACAACACAACCAAACTTAGCCTGGAACACTCCACACAAGAGATCCACTTTCTGGACACTACAGTGCAAATTAGCGATGGGCACATAAAGACCTCCCTATACCGCAAACCTACTGATCGGTATAGTTACCTACATCCCTCGAGCTTTCATCCTCGACACACCACATGATCCATTGTGTACAGTCAAGCCCTAAGATATAACCGCATTTGCTCTGACCCTTTAGACAGAGACAGACACCTTCAGGAACTCTACCAGGCATTCTTAAAACTACAGTACCCACCCACAGAAGTGAAGAAACAAATTGACAGAGCCAGACGGGTACCCAGAAGTCAACTACTGCAGGAGAAGCCCATGAAAAACAACAACAGAACGCCACTGGTCACCACCTACAACGCCCAAGCCAGACCTCTTCAACACATCATCAAAGATCTACAGCCTATTTTACAAGATGATCCCTCACTCTCTCAAGCCTTAGGAGACAGACCTCTCCTTGCTTTCAGACAGCCCCCTAACCTTAAAAGGATACTTACCAGCAACTACAGATCATACAACAGAAACACTAAAGCAGGAACATATCCCTGCAACAGACCACGCTGCCAACTTTGCCCTCATATCTACACTGATGACACCATCACAGGGCCTAATCAAGCCACCTACTCCATCAAGGGCTCGTTCACCTGCTCATCCACCAGTGTGATTTATGTCATCATGTGCCGGAAATGCCCCTCTGCCTTATATATTGGACAAACAGGACAGTCTCTGCGCCAAAGAATAAATGGACACAAATCTGACATCAGAAATTGCAACACTACAAAACCAATAGGGGAACACTTCAATCTCCCTGCTCACTCCCTTGACGACTTGTTAATAGCTGTGTTGAAACAGATGAATAACAAATCACAGCTTCAAAGAGAAACTGCAGAGCTCGAACTTATATGCAAATTTGACTCAGTTGTCTTGGGGTTAAAAAGGGACTATGGATTTTTCTCTCATTACAACAAGTGATTTGACCTCACCCTCCTCTATGTGCTGTTCCCCAGTGTTTGAATCCTAACACCTATTTTGATTTGCTGTTACAGCCTGACCTGATCCTATGTCATACACCCCCCTGCATTTAATTTCCTCCCATTCTGTAAGTTTCCCATCTTCAAAGCATCTGACAAAATGGGATTTTCTCCCACGAAAGCTCATGCGATAAATAAATCTGTTAGTCTTTAAAAGTGCCACAGGACTCTGTCTTTCTACAATAGACTAACACGGCTACTCCTTTGGAATTTAACCTGGAACTAGTTACTCTACTCTTTTAAAAAAAAAAAAAAAAAAAAAGGTGACATTTGGGTGTAATATGGCGAGCTCTGATGGAGAGCCACTGCTCATTGCTCATTTGACTCTGTGCTCTCTAATCCGCAATGGAGCTTTCACACTTCAAATCCTATAACATTGTGACTAGAACAGCTCAAATTCTGTTCCGGGTTAGAGTGTATATACTTGACTGTACAACGACACACTGGGATTTCAGGACCCAAGGGAAGCCACAATTAATTGGTATTAGTTGAAAGGTGTGGACAGCCAGGCCAGTGCTGGTGACAAAAGCTTAATTTTCCAAGCTAACATGTGTGCTAGTGATTAGCCATTGCTCTATATATTTCAGGTTACTTTTCTGCTAGACACATTGGAAGTTAAAAGAATGATATGCGGTCAGTCTCACCTGAACAGTGTTTTCTGCTGTACTGAGTGCTACCTGAAGCTTTTGGCATTTTTCTCGCAGACTACCCACTTCATCCTGTACCATCTGCAATTCACTCTTAAGCTTCCCAAGGTTCTTCCTTAAAACAGCTTCTTGGCTTTGAAATTCTCTTCTTAACTCTGCTTCTTTCTCTTTGCAAGCATGCAAGCTTTCAGCTGTAAAGAGCTGAGATCTTTTCAAAGCATCAAGTTCATGTTCATAAAAGGATTGAGCTTTGCTGAGTTTGCCTTCATACTCCTCAATGAGCTTCTTTCTCTCCAGTCTTAACTCTTCAACTTTGCTGTTTAAATCTTCTAGTTCCAGCCTGTGCAACTCCTCTAGCTTCTCTTGCCCCTTACTTAAAGTAGAACTCTGATTCTGCTGGGTTTTCAGAAGTTCCTGGATCTCCAGTCTGTGTGCTGCTCTCAAGTCTTCCAGAGCTGAGCGTTTGTCCTTCTCAAATTGCACTTGCAATTGTACAAAGCTTCGTAGCCTCTCCTCAAACTTTTTTCTAATCTCTTCTACTTCTCTTGACATGGTTACTACACGCTGGACATGCTGGGCTTCTGCACAAAGCTGCATATCTTCAACTCTGCCTTTGTAAGCTTCGAATTCTGTCAAGGCTTGATGTTTCATCTTTTTATGATCTTCCAATGACTCTTCCAGAACCTGGATCTTTCTCTTAAGATCCATTTCCTCACCAACTTTACTCTTAAACTGTAAGATCTTCTCTCTTGTTTCTGCAAGAATTTGTTGGATTTCTTCTTCATGAGCATCCTTGAGGGCTTGAAGGGCAGCTTCATGTTCATCATTCTTAGTGTTTAAAGCATATATTACCTGCAAGTTTAAAACAAAATTTTATTAGTTAAAGGTATATTCAGACTTTTTGCTAAATCAAAATATAATCTATGTATTCTGACAAGCTGTCACAACAGTTGGTCATACACATTCATGATACAGCCAGCCTTCTCAGGTTATAGTCTACCTGTTTGGTTTGCCATGTGGGCAACTAGCAAGCTGTTAAGCCTGTGAAAGCAGGGAGCCAGCAAGCCTGGAGAGCCCAGCAGCTGACCTAGCAGGCAGGAAGCTGTCTGTCAAGTAGCAGCAATTGATGTGTCCTAAGTGAAATATTTTGGAATTTCGGTCTTATGAAAACTTGTCTTTTCAACCTGATACAGGACAATTTGCTTTTTAAACTAAATGTATGGTGCTCCATCTATATTGTATTGCTCCATGTGACTGGCAATTTCAAGTTAACACCCTATCATAAAAAAAAAGGAGGCCTTTTCTTGGCTAAGCTGTATGTGTGTCACTCACACTGCATATTTTGCCAAGTGAAGTATTAAAAACAACTTTATTTCTCATAGGGAACTTGTTTTCCTTCCCCTCAGGCTCTGTGCTCTGTACCTTTTCCACAGGGCAAAGACATTTGTTACTCTCAGTCTAGATAAAAAAGAATTAAATGAGCATGTTTAGCTCCAAGGAACAACAATGGATAACATGCTCAAGTTTTAAAAACCAGGCATACAAATGGAAAGGATTCTGAGGTCCAATTTTTAACAATCCAGAAGATCCTAGGCTGTTGCTCCAATTCTTCTAAAGTAAATGACAAAACTAATCTATCAATTTGCAATGTAGAAACTACCTTTCTACTCACATTTATTTTGCCATTGAGATCAAATGACAATACTTGCATCAACAATCCCCATATTTAAAAAATATTTGGGAGCTGGCAGCAAGACATTTTCAGTAGAAGGTTTCAGCTTTGGAATTCACTCCCATGCTAGTCCAACAGAACCAGATCTTCAGGAAATGCTGCAAGGCCAATTTAGAGGGGGCAAAATTCTGCACTGAGTTATATGCACTCGGCTCCCATGAACTTCAGTAGATGATCATGTGCAACGAAGGACCGGATGTGGATATTGTAGGCTTTATCAGAGGAGGGGCTTTGAGAGGTTCGAAATTCTCTCTTTCAGGAGAAAGAGAATCTCAGTGTGAATTTAATGGGCACTAAGCTAAATTTATTATTTAATCAACACATTTGCAACATGCTTAGACATTAGTTTAAGCACATCTCAAAATAAAAAATTAAGAGTGTTTCTATAGGTTAAAATTTAGTTAACGAAACAGGCAGATTTGAAAATAATTCTGTATCAGTATACATTTGCATTTTACATAGGCAATAAAATGATTCACAAGAACTCATTTTATTGAAAAGTAACAGTAAAATGGATACAGTTTTGCGTAGATTGAGCTGGTTAAACAAAAGTCACTGTAGCCATCTCTTGTTGTTACTTGGGCGAGTTGCACGGTCCCATTGTAACTATATTACGACTTCAACAAACTAATGATATTTGAGTATTTTGGTGGTAAACATTTTCTAATGTTAATCTCTAAAACTGTTATTAAAAGCTGAAGCTAGCTCAGCAAGTCTGCAAGCCCTAGAACGAGTTTTCTATACCCTTTGCTAACAGGGATTGAAGGTATGATATGGTCCTTAGAGTCTGTTATTAATAGAGTCTATCATTTCAAATTATTTTTACATTTTCCCCAATAACATACATAAGCTTTATTAATATCCACAAATGGCCAAATACTTCACGCAAGCAAAACTCACTATGAAATCAACGCTAAATCTCATCTTGGGTTGAAGGGTTAATATAAATAAGAATATGAATAATAAAACAAACACTAATGATAGTGAAAAATTTAGTAATTGGAGGAAATAAATGACCTCCTCTTCGAAGCATCTTTTACAATTTTTTTCTATATTACTTCCTTTACTTCCTATATTACTTTATAAAATAGGATAAAAGTGACCCTCTAATATATTTGGTACTGTGATTTATAGACATGAAAGTAACTGGCATCAGCAATAGCTTTAAAAATAATTCTTATGAAATCATTCTAATATTTACCTTGGGCAGTTCCAAACCACTCTAGACTAATTAATACCTCATCGCAACCTTCCACAACCTACCCAATGGAAATAATGGTTTTGGTCTAGCTGAAATTTTTTCCTATTCATTTTTTTAGTCTGTGTGTAAGGTTTGGATATGAGCAGAAAAATTTAGCTCCCTAGCGCAGAACTGTCTTCAGAATAAAGGGAAATTATCAACAGACTGAAAGAGGAACAGCAGTTTCTCATTATATAGTTTGACTAGACAAAGCATTCCTACAGATTAATTTCCAGTTCACCTATTCTGTTTGATTTATCTTGGAGACAATCTATTCCAATAAATGCAATATAATTTCAACATTAAGAAAGCATTCTATAGATATCATCTATTTCAATTTCCAGTACAAGTGTTGTAATTAGGAACAAGATCCCCAAGTCCTTATTTAGTTTTCACTCAGCTCTTACCAAAATTCACCTTTGGGATGAATTTTGGATGTGGGCAAAGTATCACTCTATCCAGGTAAAATATTGTGTAGGAGGGTTCTGTCATCCATGCCCCCATTTCACCCATGCGTTTGGCTGATGTTATAGACACAAAAAATGCTACCTTCATTGATAAATATTTCATTGAGCAGGTTGCCATTGGTTCAAATGGTTTTGAGGTCATAGCCCTTAGAACCAAATTCAAGTTCCACAGGGTTATTGATGGCCAGATGTCTGCGAACATGTTCTGCAGACCTGACATAAAGCGTTTTACAACTTTATGTGAAAACAATGAGCTTCCCTCAATCTGCTGGTGGAAGGCCGACAGTGCTGCCAGATGCATCTTGATCGACTTATTAGCAAGGCCCGCTTGTTTCAGATGGAAGACATGGTTCAATATGATCGGGATTGAGGAGAGATTTGTTCCCTTTCTCACCATTGGGAGAATTTGTTCCATGTTCGCAGGTAAGAATTATGCGTGCTTCCTTTTCTGATATTCAGCAGCATGTTCTGCACTTGACTTGAACATATTAACTCCTCTTCTTGCAGCCACTGAGCATTCACGCCATGAGATGAAGTTTGCTCAGGTGCGAGTGAAGTGTTTTCCCTCCGTCTTGATGGAGTAAGTCCACCCGAAGCGGAAGTGTTACTGGCTGTGCCACTGACAACTGTAGGAGATAAGGGTACCACGTTTGTCGTGGCCAGGCTGGGGCAATTATAATCATAAACCAGGTAAGTATGAAGCCGATATACTTATTCCATGCTTTATACACCACTTCCATAAGCAGATGGCCTCCGAACATAGGGATTGACAGCGTGCTCCACCCTGCTTGTTTATATAATACATGTATGCTACATTGTACATTGTGATCTTTATGATCTTGTTTTCCATCACGGCTCAGAAGTGAATGCATGTGTTTCGAACAGCCCTGAGTTCCAGGACATTTATATGTAGGCGGGTTTTGTTCACTGACCAGTGCCCTTGTGCTGTATGTCCCTTGAGATGAGCCCCCCCATCCCAACAGGGATGCATCTGTTGTTATGAATACAGAGGGTGGCTCCTGTGTGAAGACCACTTTTGTTGTGATGTTCGACATCATCGTCCACCAGCTTAGTGATTGTTTGACGTGCTGGGGCATTGATAGTACCCTGAACAGGTTGTGTCTTTGAAGTTTGTAGATGGATGCAAACCGTGCTTGGAGGATATGCATGTGAAGGCGGGCCTGGCAGACTACAGCGGTCGTTGCCACCATATGCCCTAGTAACTGCAGACAAGCATGGGCTGTTGTTGTAGGGCTGTCCAGTATTGACCAAATTAGGGTTGTTATTGCTGTGAACCTTTCTGGTGAACGTGATGCTCTTGCACTTACGGAATCCAAACAGGCTCCAATGAATTCTATTTGTTGACTTGGGGTTATCATGGATTTATCATCAGACCGATTTGCTGTACAAGCTCACAGTTTGTTGTGTTGCCTTTTCTGCCTCTGCTTGGCTGCTTGCTTTTATTAAGCAGCCGTCGAGGTATGGGAATATGATGCCCTGCTTGTGGAGGTAGACGGTGACAGCCACCAGTACCTTTGAGAAGACCGTTGGTGCTGTGGAGAGTACGGTGTATTGATAATGATTTTTCTCAATTGTGAAGTGGAGAAACCTGTGTGCAGGATGGATTGTTACATGAAAGTAGGCGTCTTGGAGGTCGAGGGATGAAAACCAGTCCCCTTGCCCCAGCGTTGTTATAATAGTTCATGATGAACTTGTTTAACCCCCCGAGATCTAGTATGGGTCTCCAACCCCCATTTTTCTTTTGTATGAGAAAGTATCGGGAGTAAAACCCTTTTCCCGTGTTGTGTGGGTACTGATTCTATTGCTCTGATGGATAGTAAGTGTTCTCTCTCTTCTTGGAGCAGTTGTATGTGAGGAGTGTCTCCTGGCGAAGGGAATGGAGTAGCCTTGCCATATGATTTTGAGGACCCATTTGTTCAATGTTATCCTTTCCCATATATCTAAGTAGGGTTGTAGACGGTGTCCAAAGATGGTTGTAGTTACTTGATGTGCTGGATCGGGAGGTCATTCATGCCCTCGACCAAACCCTCAAAATTGCTGCTTAGAAGAAGGTGATTGTGGCGCCGCAGACTGATTGTTACTGGGTTGACGGTGGCGTTGTGATCTCTTTCTCTTCCTGTCCTGTTGTCTGTTAAGAGGATATTGCTGGTATCATCTCTGGGAGGACTGGTTTCTGTGTTGTCGCCTTTGGGTATTCGGTGTGTAAATACCTAGGCTGCATAGCGTGGCCCAAGAGTCTTTCACTGAATGCACTGCCTCGTTGGTTTTTGCTGCAAACAGCTTGATTTTATCAAAAGGTAAGTCTTCAGTTGTGGACTGCAGTTCCCTGGGAAGGGCCACAGATTGTAGCCACGATGCGTGATGCATCACTATTGCAGTCTATGCATCACTATTGCTCTGGCTGCTGTGTCAGCCGCATCTAGGGCTGCCTGCAGGGCTGTTCTGGAGATAAGATGACCTTCGGCAATTAGAGAGCAGAACTGCTTCTCTTCTCTCTTCTGGAATTATATCCATGAAGGTGGAAAATTTAGAATATGTATTGTGGTCATAGTTCGAGAGGAGGGTGGTGTAATTAGTTATCCTGAGCTGTAAGGTGGCTGAGGAGTAAGTCTTCCTCCCAAACAGGTCCATCCTCCTCCATTCCTTATCCTGTGGTGTACTCTTGCCACACGTCTGCTTGTTCCTGTGCTGTGCAGCTTCCACCACTAGTGAATTCAGTGCAGGGTGGGTTAAGAGATATTCATTGTTCTTTGAAGGAACATAGTATTTCTTATCTGCCCACTTTTTGTACGGGGTTTAGGTGGTGGGCCTTGCCATTTTCCCCGACCTCCCTATTCAGGACTTGCCACCTCCATCATGGGGGCCACCTCCCGGTCTGGGCATTTGTTCTTCCAGTGCCCCTCCCTCTGGCGTCTGGCACACTGGTTTCGCCCCAACTGCCGCTCTGTGGGCCCTGGCCTACCTCGTCCTCGCCCTCTGGGTGGTCTCCCTTCCTGTACTCTTCTGGGGTCGCTAGCCGTAACTGCAGCTGCCATCATTTTTACCTGCCGTTTGTCCTTCTTGTCTTCTCGGAGAGAGTAGGCCTGATTGGCAGTCTCTAAAATTTGGGCTATGGTCATGCCCATTAAATCCTCCTCCTTCTGCAGCTTCCGCTTAATGTCTGGAGCCGCTTGGCTGGTAAAAATACCTTTAATTAAGGCTTCAATTGCCACAGCATCACGGTCGGCATTGGTATTTTGCCGAATACTGTCCCGGATGCGCTGTAAGAACACAACCGGGCTTTCTTTGGGCTCCTGGATTATTGCATACGGTTTGGCCCAATTATTATGTCGTACTGCAGATTGGCGGAGGCCTTGCAGGAGCAGCTCCCTATATACTGCAAGGCGGGTATAAGAGACAGGGTCATTAGGGTCCCACCTTGGATCTACATAGGGGACTTGATTTGCGGCTCTCGGGGCGTTTGGATCTGCCTCATGTCTCTGCGCCGCCGCTTCCCTAGCCTTAGCAATTACCTGTTGCCTCTCGACTTCGGACAGTAGGGTTCTCAAGAGGATATTACAGTCGTCCCAGTCTGGCTTGTGACTTGCCAGACACCCTTCAAACACGGACATAAAGTGGCTGGGGTTTATTAAAAAGTCCCTGGCTTGTGCCTTGAAGGCAGCCAAGTCCACCGGGTTAAAGGGGACATGAGAGATCAAAGGAAGAGATCCTTAACCCCATCGGGGAGTCCCCCAAGGAAACGGTCTGCACCGCCAAAGCCAGCAGCATTTCAGAAACCACTAGGCACCACGGCTACAGCAGCACCGACCACTGGAGCAGAGGCAAGGCTTCAAAGTCCACAAGCCGCCTCCTCGGTGCTTCCAAAACTGCCACCGACATCAGTCTTGGAGCAGCATACCAGATCGGCACTGAAAGATAAACCAGCACCGCGACAAACGGTGGCCCCGTTTGCCAGGTGACATTTGCTGGGTCCATTATAGCGTCATCCATAGGGAGAGCTATCTTAGACGATGGAGAGGTGTGCAGAATTCTAAGCAACTTGTGGTTAGATTGAGCCACCTCCTCTAACGTAATGTCCAGATCTTGTGCTACTCTCTTGAACAACTCTTGAAAGTGTCTAAAGTCATCTGTTGTTGTGTGCGGGGTTGAGATGGTCCAGTGCTTATTGAAGTGCTGTTTGGAATTAGTTCCAAAGGGCTAGCCATGTTAGTCAAGTCCAGCAAAACAAACAAGGTAGTTTGCTCTGTTTTAGATCTGTTAAGGTATGAATTTGAGTCATTCACCTGTTCCGAGTCATTCAGAAGTTTAATTTAAGTAGATACCTAATTCCAGACTAACAAGGAGTTCTGTGGCACTTTTAAAGACTAACAAATTTATTTATTGCATGAGATTTCATGGGAGAAAATCCCACTTCAAAGCATCTGACGCAATAGCTTTCAATATTGCATTAAACCAACTGCATCATCACTGCTGAATTTTCAGTAGATATCTTGGCAAAGGGAGTTTTAAAGAGGAATTTGATGGAAAACAATAAATTTGAAAGAAATCTTGCAGATTTGTATGGGGAGCTCTTCCCTACAAATAAGCGGTGACGTGGAAGAAAGCATCAAGGTGCTTGTGGGAAAATTTTTTAAATTGTTAGCAACGACTGGCAAAACTTACAGAACTAAAGCAAGGCTTGACATTTCAAGACGTAAGTGGCATAGAGATAGGTCTTGAAAGGCTTTAAAAGTTAACAAATGTAGTTTGCATTTGATTCATGGAGAATATGGAACCAGCAGAGCGATGCAAAAGGGGAGTGATGTAGTTTAAGTGAAAAGTCAGGAAACTAGCAGCATTCTACATGGATATTAATTGTCCAAAAGCTTCATTCATTCAGAGACAAGGGTGATTCCTCATGCCCTTCCAGAGTAAGGAGAGTGTTTAAGCTTAAACCTCTGAAAAACAAGCAATATGAAATTAAGATAACTACTGCAGGTTCCTCCTCTCCTCTCTTCCCCAACCCAATCTTCTGTTTACCCCCCTAAATAAAGCCCAGCAATTTGACAGGACCAGACCACAGCGGCAGGTTCAGGTTAGGTCAGAAAACAACCAGACTCTCTCAGGTTCAGGTCACCTCTGACAATATTTTCCTGCCTCGGTGGTCAGGGAGATGGCAGCTGCATGCTTTGGTCCTGGCAGCCCCTACTATCTTGCTGCATGATGTGTGCTGCAGAGCAAGCATGCTGACAAGTTGCAGGATAACAGGGGGTAGCAGCTTGCAGAAACAGCACATGCAGCTGACCCACCAACTTCATGGGCGGAAGGCATCAACTGTGTTAACTCAGGTTCAGAGAAGTGGAGGAAAATGGTCAGGGCTGGGGCTGGTCAGAAAATTTCTCAACCCTCTTGGGTTGGGTCAGGTCAGATCAGGCAGTCTTGAGTTCAGGTCTGGATTAAAAATTAGACACAATTAGATTTTTAGCCTGGAGCTGTCAGTAGTCACTGGCACTGAGGATGGTTCCATATACGGAAGGTGCAAAAGTTTACAGACAACAAAGGAAATGGATCAGTTTTCCATCTCTTGAAGTCTTCAAAACAACACAGGATACCTTCCTTTAATATACGCGTTAGTCAAACAAGTTTAGACTTAACGCAGGAGTCAAAGGTTGAAATTCTATGACAGGTTTTACAGCATAAAGTAGGTCAGATTAGATGATCGAATGGTCTCTTTTGGTTTTAAATTTTCGTATAAGTAATTATGAGGCCTAAGATCATGCCATTGTTTGTCTTGAGTTCCACAGATTTGAATGCCAGGATTTACTTGCATGCACCTATGCTACATTCACTGTACTAGGTGTATCTAGACTACATGATGGAGGGATTTCTTTGGACCAGCTTGGCAGAGCTGGGACTGTGATACGAAGAGAGGTGCATTTGTACTGAATTTTGCAGATTATGTCAAAAGACAAGCATAAGGGTGTCCTGCTGCCATACGGGTTGTCAGCAGTCTCATGCTATACATGAGAGTGGTCCCAGGTTTTAGCGAAGACAGTGTCTCAAGGAATCCTCAGGACAAAGAATGAGAGTCTGGAATGGTTTGTATAGAACGTGCTCACTGTCAATCAGGCTCCTGTTTGTTACGACTGCCCTAAAACTGAGTTCCACCATAGCAAAGAGATGTTAGACTTTGCTCATGTTCTCTGTTTCAGGTTCAGTTCTAGTATGCGTGTTATTGGTGTGTTGGGGCATCATTCAAAACTGGTAGAGTTAAGTTTGTGTGGCATGTACCTTTGTATTTCCTGGCTTGGGTTTAGTGATGCTTCCCGGCATTTATTTTCCTCCCATTCATCTGTACTTCTCCATCTTCAACATCTGATGAAGTGGGAGTTTCTCCCATGAAAGCTCATATGATAAATAAATTGCTTAGTCCTTAAAAATGCCACTAGACTCCTTGATCATTTTCTTTTGGTCACCAAACTAGAAATAGGGGAAGAGGCTCTCTTCGTTAGTGACCATTGTGCCCCCAAATAGTCTGGTTTTAGGTCAGATGAGAGTCGGAGGGATCTTGCCATTAAAATTAACTTTAGCTTAGATCTCTGTCCTTCCTGGTCCTGGCTTTTAGATTTTTGCAGTGTGTGCATTTAGATGGTTCATGGAAGTGTACACAAACAGGGTGCCCATCAGACACTTGAATAGCCTTTCCACAAGAAGTGCACCATTTGAAACAAACCTGGCATATTCTATTTCTATCAAATCTGCTACTCAGAAAGGAAAGGGAAAAAAGGAAAATAGTAATTAATTCAATTTTTTAAAACAAAAACATACTTAACTAACTAGGTTAACTTAACTATGACTAAAAACTAGGCTGAGAATTCTTTCTAACACTATTAGCAAGAAATATTTTCGACTGCTGTAATGCTCCGTCTCGACCTGTGGATGATTGAGAAAGTACTGTGGGGGCGGGGGGGCGGCCACATGTGTGCAATTGAACGTGCACCAATGGTGCCGCAAGATGAGAGTGGTATGCACGTGTCCTGAGTGAGTACTGCTGAGAAGATCTGACTGACGCTGCAGGATGCAACAACACCTAGAATGGCACACTCACAGGGACATTACTCATAGAAGGACTAGGCACTTTTGATGTGCATGCCACAGAACAAGGACCGGCTAGCTAGGTAGCAGTTTTGCAGAAAAGGACCTGGAAGTTACAGGTACAAGAAGCTGGATATGACTCAGCAATGTGCCCTTATTGCCAAGAAAGCTAACAGCATACCGGTCTGCATTAATAGGAACACTGCCAGAAGATTAAAGGTAGTGATTATTTCCCTCTATTCAGCATTGGTGATGCCATATTTGGAGTATCATGTCCAGTTTTGGGCCCTCCACTACAGGAAGGATGTGACAAATTGGAGAGCCCAGGGGAGGGCAGCAAAAATGATTAGGGGACTAGTGGACATGATTTATGAGGAGCGGCTGAAGGAACTAGACTTGTTTAGTCTGAAGAAGAGAGAAATGAGGAGGAATTTGATAAGTGATCTTCAACTACCTGAAGGGGGGGGCTCCAGGGAGAATGGGGCTAGGCTGTTCTCAGTGGTGCAGAGGACAAAACAAGGAGTAATGGTCTCAAGCTGCGGTGGGGAGAGGTGTAGGGTAGATAGAAGGAAATACTTTTTCACTAGCAGGGTGGTGAAGCACTGGAATGTGTTATCTAGGAGGTGATGGAATCTCCATCCTTAGAGGTTAAGGGCCAGCTTGACAATGCTTGATTAAAATGATTTCATTTTGGCTGATCCTGCTTTAAGCAGCGGGTGGATTTGATGACTTCCTGAGGTCCCTACCCAACCCTAATCTTCTATGATATTGGAGACTCTGGCTTCATTCGAACAAGCAGCTCTCCTACTGTCACATGACCTCAACACTGAAAATGCTAATGCCAAAAAACATGGGACAGAGACTAATTATGCCACAGGAGGGGGCACCAAGTCTGTCTGTACTGTATATTCAGTACTGGGAGTAATTATTCCCAGTTTCTGAGATGATGCTGAAAGCGAGGCATAGATCTCTCTCAGTACCTCAGCAATACCAGATTCAGGCTCTGCTGTGCCTATAGAACAAGATTTATTATGTGATATTAGCCTTTTCTTGGATTGAGCAGCAGAGGAGCAATGTTCCTTTCTACCCTCTCCTGCAGACTTAGAAGAATGTTTCACTATCCTACCAGAATCTGCAATGAGGTCAGCCTTACAAGAGGCAGCTCAGGAGCTAATCACTGACCCAGACTCAGATTTCACTGGTTTAGAGGTGTCTTGCTTGCTGGATCTGATGTACTTTGCTTAGTCTGATCTGAGGAACAACTTGAGGCCAGCCACTCTAGCTATTTGGAACCTTTTTATAAAAGAGTTGCAGATAGAATGTTTATTGGTGATGTTCCTTTCTTTGAGACAGAAGACATCCTGTGTGTCCTTCACAGTGTGAAATATGCACTTCATAGGAAACCTGGTTCTTAAAACTGGGAGTTTAAAAATTCTGTCACGACCTAGTCCTGGTACTGGAGAAAATCATCCCCACAAAAAATAAAAACAAAAATGCTATATAGAACTATTCTGAAATGCCCAACCAATAGAGAAAAGCTACTATAAATTTATCAGCACTAATCCTAATGCTAGCTACACATACAGATACATACACGAAGATTTAGTAAGTATCATGATCCAGATACTTCAGGGATAGCCATAGGCAGTAATAAGGAAATAAGGAACAGCTGAGCCTGCACCACCTTTAATACTCTTGGTACAGAGACACGACGACACTGAAGGAGCATAGGTGGTTCCAATGGATATTTCTGGCCACAAAATTTCACTCTCAAACACAGGGTGCACATGCACTCATAGGCCGCCACTCTTAGCGGGGGGGGGGGGGCCGCAGTGCAGGCAGCTGCCCATGGCCCCGCAGGGAAAGAGACCCCATCTGCTGAGGCTTTAAGTATCACTACTTTAAGGATCCTGGCAGCACACACGTGCACCACACAGGGCAGGAGCATAGGCAGCAGAGAGCCACTCAGACTCAGCCGGGTAGTAGGTAGCCAAGGGCGAGGGGGGGCGGCAGGAAGGCTGCGGGGGGGGGGGGAGGGAGAGGGCAGCCCAGGGGGAGGCTGTGGGGGGGAGTGGTGGCCGGGAGGAAAGGATGGCATCGGGGGGCAGATGTGGGGGCTAGGGCCCCAGCAAGGGGGCCGATGTGGGAGCTGGGGATCCTGGCGAGGCCTGGCAGCGGAGTGGAGACTGAGGGACTGGGGGGGGAGGGGGCAAAAAAGTCAAGGATGGGGGATCACACAGGGGCCCCCTCCTTGACTTTTGGCCCAGGCCTCAGAATCCCTAAGACCGCCCCTGCAATGCACTTCAGGAGCAGGGCCGACCCAAGAGTTTTTGATGCCCAAGGCAAATTGTGACTTTGGTGCCTCCTCCCCCACATTCAATATAGAGAAAAATGAGAAAGTCTAGAATAAACATATTGATTTTTTTTTTAAACAGAGAAGATGGTTCACATCCATCTAATTTGGCACCCCTTAAAGCCTGATGCCCTATGCAACTGCCTAGTTTGCATATATGGTCAGGCCAACCCTGTTCAGGAGTAGAATATATATGCACACAGACACTAAGCACAGGAAATTATAGACTGATCCAACCATAGGTAGCAGCATGACAAAAAATTATGAAGCAGGGTACAAAAAGAACTGAAGAAGTAAGGCTAGAAGATTAGGAGTGTGGGTAGATAATAGGATGTATTCAGGCTGGTGGAGAATGCAGCAGTAAACACTCATAAAAGTAGTTGGAATATGACCTAAAATGTCAGATATTTCTGTTAATTCAGATGTTCCTTTTCTGCACTTGCATATGTAGCTGACATAATAAAATATACTTTATTGCATATCACTATGTAACTTATTCTTTGAATATCTACATTAGAGTTTGATTGGATCTGTAAATAGCAGCTTGTAGCATCACAAGAGTTCCTGCTCTCAGGATCTTAAAATTATGCAGAAGTGGATAAGGAGATAATTCATTAGAAGAAAGAAAGAAAGAAAGAAAGAAAGAAAGAAAGAAAGAAAGAAAGAAAGAAAGAAAGAAAGAAAGAAAGAAAGAAAGAAAGAGTTTATGCAAACATGCTTTTAGGATTAAGCAGCACAGCATGTACCCGATTTGTTCATTTTAATATACTATTGCTGCATTGTAATTGGTTAGTAATAAAGGTCACTGTTGGAGAGACCATGGGAACTAGTAGTTTTTGATGATATGGTTGAAGGATTTCTAGCTATTGATATGTATTTAGAAGCTTCCTAATGTGTGGTACAATTAATGGGATGTTAGAATGTATCTACTATTATACACAGTAACAGAGTAATGTGCACAAAACAAACATATACTACTCTTCTAAATCTTTGAGAAAGATTATTCATTTTCATTAGCACTCACTCCAAAAATAGTCCACAGCTAACCACCACCATTTCATAAGCTAACCTTGAAATTTCTGATTTAAAGTTGATTCACAGTAGATTACTGATACCCACTTAAATAAAATATACTCAAAACCACATCAGCAATTGGGAAGACAGCCAGATATTGCTTTCACATGACTGAACACTCTAACCTCTAGCAAAAGCTACCACTGCATGAGGAGTACATCATGCCTCTGATTATTTTCTAGAAAGTCTTGCCAGCGGGAAAGAGGTGTATTTCTATTAGATTTCCTAAGATATTTTATTCTTTTCATGTAATGTTTAAAAGTAGTAACTCAGCTCTTTCCCATAGCTGCAGAAATCCAGCCAGTATCACAATTCATGTTTTAAGGGAAAGACAAAATAAAGCTAGCTAAAAGGCACCAGACTTCATAAACTTTTTCAAAGTCCCTATTTTGAAAGGCTAGTATTTTTAATAAGCCACAATGAGAAGCCTACTAATTGGCTGTTCCACCTTATCTTTAGTTGTGACCTTCTGAGTACCTTCTCCAGACCTGAAGAAAAGCTGTGTGGTTGCTCAAACATTTCTCTCTTTCACCATCAGAAGTAGGTCCAACAACACATTACAAACAAGGAGTCCTGTGGAACTTTTAAAGACTAACATTTATTTATCGCATGAGCTTTCATGGGAGAAAATCCCACTTCATCAGACACTTTGAAGATGGGGAACTTACAGAATGGGAGGAAATTAAATGCATGACACAGGATCAGGTCAGGCTGCAACAGCAAATCAGAATGGGTGTTGGGATTCAAACACTGGGGAACAGCAGAAGGTGAGGTCCAATCACCTGTTGTAATGAGAATAAAATCCATAGTCCCTGTTTAACCCTGAGGCAACAGAGTCGAATTTACACAAGTTTCAATTCTGCAGTTTCTCTTTGAAGCTGCGATTTGTTATTCATTTGTTTGAGCACTGCTATGAACAAGTCATCAATGGAGCGAGCAGGGAGATTAAACTGTTCCCCTACTGATCTTTGAATGTTGTGATTTCTGACGTCAGATTTGTGTCCATTTATTCTTTTGCATAGAAACTGTCCTGTTTGTCCAATATAAAAGGCGGGGGGCATTTCTTGCACATGATGGCATAAAATTACTTACTTCACCCTCAACCTCAACGAAAGGTATTTTCTCCTTCTTAGCCTTTCAACTTAAAATAAAATATCCTTGACTGGCCAAAGGGGAACAATGTAATATACAGTAAGTAGGCCATGATAGTGAACCATTAAATATTTGCTAACCTGTATTTAATAGCATCTGTACTCTTCATTATAATTTATACATGAAAGCATTCAGTCACTCTGTCACTTATTGTCAGAATGATCTAGAATAGTATGTGAATCAGAGGTGACTCCGGCAGTTCTTTTATACAGGCATAATGCTCACACACAACATAGTATTATCATGAGATAGACTTTAAAAGGAAATAGTGTTAAATATTAAATATATATTAAATATAGTATTAAATATCAAAAGAACAGCCTACTTCATGTGGTGTCTCATCTTCATTTGTCCTTTACCCTTTCTATACTCTTTAGATAGTAATCACACCTTTGCCTATTCCATGATACTAGTAACTATCTTTTTTGGCCCAACAAACAAGGAGTCCTGTGGCACTTTTAAAGACTTACATTTATTTATCGCATGAGCTTTTGTGGGAGAAAAATCCCACTTTGTCAGATGCTTTAGTCTTTAAAAGTGCCACGGGACTCCTTGTTTATTTGGCTGATCTAGACTAACACGGCTACCCCTTCAGAACTTCTCTCTTTCGGTTCTCCAACTACACTTTTAGTGTTTCTTTTGATGATTCCTCTTCCTTACTATAGGAATCCTTCCATGTTGCATGTTCTGCTTTTGTTCTTATCTGTTCTGGTCACATGAATTTAACTATCAATAACATGCCATTTACGCACAAATCAGCTTCTGCACACTCAGCCTGCTTCCAGTCTTGCATACCCAACTGTCTCTTTCACATGCTCTGTTGAGCAGCTATCATCAGTTTAAATTTAAAACTGCCAAATCTAAGCTCCTTATTTTTTCCCTCCCACGTCCTCTCCCAACCCACCTTTCTCTTTCACACTGCCAAACTCTTCAACAATCAGCCTCATTACCCTGGAATCATCTTAACTCTTTCCTCTAGACACACATTAAACCTGTCACCAAATAATGCCATTTTTGCAATAATATATTGAAAAGCTGACATTGACATTTATGTATTAGTATTTACATATATACAAATCAAGATTTGCACATATGCTCTGGTTTGAGAGAATGTTCTGAAAGGCACATTTTTTGCAAGCATGCTTTCTAATTGGTCCAAAATATTCTTTTAAAAAAAATAGTGGCTTGGTTAGAACTATATTCTTCCTGCCACAACTAATTTTATTGACTGGGTTCTCATCTTGATTCTGTTCCCTAACTACCAGTATATTAAACTGTAAAAGCCTTTTCCATTATGCCGTATAGGAGACTAAGAAATTAGAGCAACTCCTGTTAAATATTTCATTGTTCTTCACAGGAATTCAAACGACAGTCAGCAGCAGTTGGATTTTCACAGACATTCAATAAAGAACAAAGGCAATCATAACATCAATAACATTTATGAAATATGGATCCATCTACTGCCAGCATATTGACTTTAATCTTCAGTTTGGTCTAAATCTTCTCGTCAAGATTTTATAGTTCTTACTCTATCAACCTTGCATTCAGTCTTGTGCTCTAGATTAGTTTTGTCTAGTCAAAGTCTGATTATTTTAAGCCTAACTTAAGCTATGTACATTTTTCAGACCCAACACACCCACCATAGAATTCTTTGTAGTCAAATTCCAAAGGGGTAGCCGTGTTAGTCTATTGTAGAAAGACAACAGAGTCTTGTGGCACTTTTAAAGACTAACAGATTTATTAATTAATTAACGAAAGCTCATGCGATTAATAAATCTGTTAGTCTTTAAAAGTGCCACAAGACTCTGTTGTCTTCATAGAATTCTTGTTGCTAATCTCTCAAATTATTTTTAATCACTTTGTAATGCCATTATATATTCCTGTTTGACATTAGAAATGTCAAATAAATGAACGAACATATAGATAAGCATGTTAAATTACTCCCACATTATTTCAAGCTTTCTTGTTTTCTGTTTTGCTTGTTGCCACGTAATTCTGGTGATTCCCCCCGCACAGGTTTTTAAATTGGACAGTTTCATTTGCAGCTGATGAATGCCCAAACACGAGGAACATTTTAAAATATAATTGGTTAATGGATCTGTACAATTTTTCATGCCAACAAAAGATCTCTTCTGCAAAATCAGACATCTAACTGGACAAATCTTAAAGCATTAATTGTTCAGTATCATCAGAAGAACTCCAGCTACTCTTGAACCCAAATATTAACCAATAGGAGAAAGAGGAATTCCAGTTATATTTGAGTCCATTTTCTTTCTTTTTTTAAAAAAAGCTATTTCATTGTTTTAATCATATGCCTTCATAAAAAAAAATTAAACAAAAATGTTGATGTGAATGATAAAACCTTTTAAAGAGTATTTGTACAGATTTTATCTGAATAGACTGCAAACTTCTTAGGAAAGTAAACGGGTAGTTTCAGATTAAGCAAACAGATTTTGCTCTTGCTCTCACTTTTTGCCTTAGTATTCTTCTTGGAACTCATGTTCTGGTAGTAGCAGGAAATAAGACAGGAGCTAAGATAAAGGGAAAAGGTGCTTTCCTGGACTTATAAGCTTGCTTCTGTAAGGAGTTCTTCTACAATAGCCTTAAGTTCTGCATTTGCCCAGCTTCACACGACATGAATATGCACCATTCCCACTGACAGCTATGAGGCTGTCATTTTGTTAAGCTGAATGAACTGTGAGGAAATGAAAAGGGGAAGGGCTAACATTGATTCATGTGTGTTGGGATTTCAGACTTACAAAACACCTCCTTAAAACATGAAATAGTCCACCTAGATCAGGAGTTCCCAAACTGTGGGATACATGAAACATCTCTGGGGGGTACACAAAAAAAAATTAAATAATGGGGGATTTTACCTTATTTATTGCATTTTCACAACAGGCTACTGAGATAAAGCTATAAAATTCTAAGGGGATTTGTTATATAAATTACTATCGTTAATTTACTTCAAAATGTATGAACAAGAATATACATTCAGAGACACTCCCTTATAGAGCCCTCACCTCCAATCATCATACAGCATGGGTTCAAATGGCCCAGCAACTGTCCAGTTTAACTGAGCTCAGAACGTAGAGGCAGTATTTGGTTGTATCTATACGTGACAGTGAAATATGGGTGGGTGGCTAAAGACAGATAAGGTTATAAAGAATACACAAATCACTAGTGATGAAAAGATAGAGGTACACAGGCAACTGGTGTATCTGGAAGAAAGTACACAATAAGAAAATTTTGAGAACCTCTGACCTAGATAAGTAATGCTTGCAGTGGGCATACATAGCAAAGATTGCAGGGGGGGGGGGGGGGGCCAAAAATCGAGAAGGGAAGCCAGTTTTATTTAATTAAAGTAGTAGTCCAATTTTCAAATAGACATTTTAGTCTGATAATTTTCTCACTTTCAAAGTTTAGGATAGGTCATTGCAAGTTGATTTGAACTGCATCCTTGTGAAATATGTGAGATGGCAGACTAGTAATTAGAAAAGGCATAATACATTGATAATGTGGCAGCAGAGGTACAGTACAGCTATTGACAATGCAATTTTCCCTGCTGTCCCAACTACATACATCAGCTCAAAGTGTGAGCAGTTAGTCTGCATGTCTATTTAAAATGTTACTTTCTTCTGTTTATTAATAAGACAATTATTATGAGATGTGACGGTGATTTGCAGTATGGACATCTACCCATCTTGACCAGGACCGAAGCCACTAAATGCAGTTTGACTTTTAGGAGTTTCAGCCACTGCTAAAAGCAGATTTGAAAGCAAACACAGAATTACGGAATGGCTTCTGGGAAAAAGCTGTCTGGAAAAAAATTAAAAGGAAGATAGCAATTCAGATTTGCAATACTATTGTTCTCATAACACATAGCAAAAGACAACAACCTGGCTAACGATCTAATGAGATCATGTTTTAAAACATAGCATACTGCAAAACAAAAACATGTAAATTTATATTTAAAAGTGGAATGTGTAAAGCAATAAGTTCAAGATTTAATTTCTCATGAAAACTTGATTTTGGGGGAAATCACTGAGAATAACTTAATCTAGAGAAAGGTAATGTCACATAGTAAACAGTGGCTTGCACTGGGATGGTTTTTGAGTTCTGTTCTAGGCTCTGCCATTGGCTTGTGCAAACCTCATTTCTCTATGGTTTTGTTCTTCCCACCTATACAATTTCACTTCTTTCATCAAGGGCTCTGAGATACATAGTGGTAGTCATCTATATAAGACCTAATTATTATGTATTTCAAAACAAACAGGAAGAAGAGACACAGCTTTAAAAGTCTTTATTAGTTTACTTAAGATTCACTAACATTCATGATGGTATTAAGTTTCATATCCTACTCTACTCCATCACCCTGAAGTAGCACTCTTGGTTCATGAAGAAGAATTCACAAAAAAAGTTAAGTAATGTGGAACACAGAGTGATTTTCACAGCAGAAACAGTTTAAGATTTCTATATTTTTCCTTATTAACAAAAAAATTGTAAAAGTAGCAATAAAACTTGGATCCAGGGACAATGTGGAAATCCTAAAGTCAATAAATTTTCATCTGTATCAATTACCTTAACTTCTAAATTTAGTATTGCCAAGCTAACAAACAAAAATAATCTAATAATCATCTAATACAGTGGGATTCTCAATTCTCAGAAAACCACTCAGTCAATTTTTTTTTAAGTTAAGTTTTACTAGGACTATTTTGGATGAAGCTGCAGTGTACACGATCTTAAGGAGCTTGTGACAAGTCTTAGATGATTCCTTAAATGGGATCTCAAGGTCTTGGGTCACTCTCTCAAAACAGGTCTTGAAGCTGCCTGAAGTCAACCACAGTTGTGGGGAGTATTATGGTTCTGTCCAGCAACAAAGAGGAATTGTGTGGTGTTGGTGAAGCCTCTTGTTCTGTTGCATCTTCCAACTCTTCTGTGGCTTTGGGGGAAGTTCAAGAACTGGTTGAATCAAAGAAAATGGGGATACAGTTCTGTCCCTGTGAGAACTACTAGGTCTGCTGTAGCCCCTTCTGTAGGGTGACCTCTTCCGTAGGTGTTCCAATTATGTCAATGAATCAGTATTGCATGAGTGATCCAAACCACATAGGGGGGTATACCATTGTTGTCGGTGGTATCTGCTGTGTTCCTTACATCTTGAAGCAGTGAAAGTGGGCCTGTGAAGTGAGGAATGTTAAGGAAAGAAAACTCCTTCCTTTTCATCGTCCTTATCTCCAATAAAGAATGGTAGTGGGGATATTGATTTCATATGGAGGTGAGGTTGTGTCTATCCCCAGGAGTGGTGACTGAGGTGTGGAAGGGATCTGTACATCCTATTGTTGCCAATGATGTGTCTTTGCCTAATGCTTTTTCCTCAGCTCTGGTCTCGGTGCCATGGAATCACTCGGTGTCATCAGCTCAATTGGCTCCGATGGAACAATCCACATGAAGGTGGAAGTCGGTGCTGCACTCACTAATCAGTGCCACGCTCATGGCCAGTGTTGGTGCCCCACTCATGATCAGCACCCCACTCGTGATCAGCGCCCAGGTTTGTCTTCTTGGTGCTATACCGGGGGAGATTTTTTCCTTTTGGACCTTGACTCCACAATGGGTTGAGTTTCCTTCAGTGCCATTAATGTAGTAGTGCCTGAAAAGGTTAGGTGTGACTGTTGGTCTAGTCAGCACTTTTCTTTATTGGCAGGCTTTCCAGTGAAATTAAATCCCCTTTCCTTGACTCTTTGTCACTGGGTAAAGATCAGGATTTGCAGCCAGGGTCAGAGGTGGGTCTCAGAGGTGACTATTAAAATCAATTTGAGTTTGAGACCCCTATTTCTTCTGGCCCTTGCCTTTAGATTTTTACAGTGAGGACATTTTTAAATGATATATCCCTCACCAAGGTGTCAGATGCATTGGGCATGTCCATCTGACACCAGCATGGCATCCTTACAGGACATGCATCTTTTGAAGCCTGTGGAGGTATGGGGGTAGTTACCTGAGAATGAGTGGTTATATCCTATTGCAATGAGTTTCAAACTTTTTTTCCTCAGGACCCAGTTGAAAAAATCATTTATGCCTGCAACCCAACAATTAAATCTTTGAGCAATGCATTCCAGTCTTTTGGTGGCAGGGGTCACTGCATCCAGTACTGGATCCTGACCCGTGGTTTCAAAACCACTGCCCTATTAGGTTGAGAGGTTAAAATTGGGGGGGGGGAGGAGATTTTTTTGTTTTTTAAACTAGGAAGAGGGTAAATAACTGACTAACCTAGTACTAATACTAATTTTACACTATCATGAACAACAAGCTGTGAGGAGAACTTCTGCAGGCTCCATCTTGGACCGTGGATGGTTGAGAAGGAACTGAGGGGGTCAGATTATGTGCATCCAACTCAGGGTGCCAATGGTGCCATAAGATGAGTTGTGCATGCACAACCCAGATGAGCACTGCTGACAGAAACCTCCGAACCAAGATGTGGTAACGTGCCAGACAGCTGGAGTGGAGCACCCACAGGGACACCACTCCAAGAAGAAATATCGGTTCCTGATTCCCATTAAGAACTTAATGGCATGTATGCTTGGTGTAATCTAATATCTCTGAAGTTTCAAAAACTAGAACTGTGCTTGGAAACATGGAACAAAGATACAATATTTCACTCGTTACAAAACACTGTGCTTGGTGGCTGATTCTGTGATTATCGCAGGTCAAAGTAAAACTAGTAATGGTCACCTTGTTTTTCCCTGGTGTGGAGTGGCAGGGTAAAGGTTCATGGCATGCTGTCACCTGTTATGTTGGAGAATATATAGAGCAGGGCCATGGAGTTTTAAAGGGATTGGAAAGGTTGCTGTGCCTGGGGTCTTTGGGCACATTACATAACATAGAGCTACTCTTGGTGTTGTCTGAGCGAAACCATAATGGTCTGATGCTCTTCCCAATATATCTCTGTCCCTGCAGCAACCACTCTATCCACTCTTGGTGCTTCTCCCTAGTCTTCGACATGCAGCCCTTTTAATCCTCATGTTTACAAACAGCTGCTATGCAGTGCTGGACAATCTCGCGTAACATATCTTCCCTGGTGTGCTTCCTTATTCATCTGATCATCAGGGTCAGACAGTCAGTAAGCATGGAGATGGAATATCTCAAGGTCATCATAGCAGAAGCTACTGATTAAAATGGGAAAAATATAGCACTAATATTATAGTCAAGACAGAAAGGGAAAGCCTCAAAACTCCCTTACATCATTCATTGTACAATCACACAAAAGCCCTTAATAAGAAATGCTTGCTGTCAGCTCAGCTTTGGAGTATCTCATTATAGCATGAGCAGCAAGAGTCCTGTGGCACCTTAAAGACTAACAAATTTCTTCAGGCATAAGCTTTTGTGGGCTTCAGCCTGCTTCGTCAGTTGCTTCTGACAAAATGCGTTGGAGCCCACGAAAGCTTACACCCAAAGAAATTTGTTAATCTTTAAGGTGTCACAGGACTCTCGTTGTTTTTGCTGTTCGCAAGCTAACCTGGCTACCCCACTGGAACTCATTATAGCATAGCTTTGAGCTCAAGTCATGGGAAGTACAGACAAGTGTGTGAGCAGGATGGGGTGGAACTGTGACAGGAAGGTTTAGATACTGTGTGTTTCTGGGTATGATTATAGGGAAAATGCAGTGACTATTGGCAGTATTTTCACAGGCAGTGGTGTTTTTGACTGATTTCAAACCTGAATGTGACAAACACCCAGAGACTACCACCCAGGCTGAGGGAAGCTCCTAGCTTGCTTACAGTAATGGTGACACTGGATCTCATAAGCAAGTGACATAGGAATCTCTACCATGGGGGAAGAAACAAGGCCCCATCCCTAAAAATGTTTGGGAGAGGAGTGCAGAGTATCTCAATGAAAGTTTCATCAAGATGGTTCACAAGTATAGAAGGGACACATTTATGTTCAGATAAGTAAAGAACTCTTCATGCAGAGAATTATGCCCCCACCTAACCCAACAAATCAAAGAAAGGATAAGCGGATGCCACCTCCCTTCTACTTCTGTCCAAGCACATATCAGTGATTTGACCTTGCTGTGCAACTCAGACTGCCCATTCTTTTGTTGTTTGTTGCTATTTTCTAATATTTTACCTGAAAAATGAAGAATCGAAAGTTGATGGCTTTATTCTCTAAACACATGGTTGGGATAGGAGTGACTTTTAAATAGCAAAGAAGGGAGGAAGGGAAGAAAAAAAGATTTTGGACAGCCAAAACATAAGAAATGTTTAAAAGGAATAATGCATGTGTACACTTACCTGAATTCCAAGCTCCTGTGTGCTTGCCTCACAAGGACTAGCTTGAGTCCGGTGGAGTTTCCAAATATCTCTTGCTCACCACATGGTTTGAGTTTCCCTCTGGTCCTTGTTTCTGCTCCCCATAACCCTCACTCTCTGCCTTCCCACCCACCCCCCAATACACACAAACAGTGCACTGCAGGGGTGTCCATGGTAGACTCTCAAAAAAAAGTGTCCACAATCACAGTTGCGGGGCCTGGTGGGGTCCCACCAACTACAGCATGCAGTTTGTTGTAGAAGGGGGTCTATTGGGCGGGCCCCTGATTTATTGTCCCCCCTTGCCTTTTGATATGCTTGCCAAAGTTCTGTCACTTTCTCATGCCATTGCTACTCATCCCTGTTGTGCCCCAGTCTTAGTACCTCCTGTGCAATCTGCACAGATGTCTATGTTGTATCAGCTGCTCCTTATTTGAGTTTGCGTAGCTTCTTCTACTCTCAGTCAGCAGAGATCGATGATCTCTTTTGTCCTGGAGGCAGGAGCAATCCACTAGCTCTCTGTGCAAGGAGCCAGCATAGTCAGGTGCTTGCAAAGATGGGCAATCAGGAAAAAGCATTTAAGAAACATGCTACTAGTTTTAGGGGGCAGGTGGGGCTTCCAGTGTCTGATCCCCAGGCAGTTAAATTCAAAACTGTAACTTGAGGAAATACTATAGAGGGGAACAGGGGCTGCTGGAGAACTGTGAGAGTCAACACGGGTAATGCATGTCTACACTTGTGCCATCCAGGCAATTGGTGTGACTGCACCAATGAAATAGGAATCTTACAATGCTAGGAAACAAGTTTAGGTACAGACACATGAAAACAAATGAACTTAAGTTGACCTAACTTTGTAGGGTAGACCAGGCTGAAGATAGTAACACAGTGTAAAGGAGAGCAGGGTTTCAGGGTGGGGATGCAAGCAAGTAAATTTGGCAAGCAAGATAAAAGTCTCACTGCTTCTTGGATTTACTTTGTGAACAGTTGGTTATTACAGAACTGAGAGACCATAAAAGTGGAGAACTGATCAAGAAATATCTATCTATATTAAAAGCATCAGTAGGGAGTAGAGCAGTGATGGCGAACCTTTTAGAGACCGAGTGCCCAAACTGCAACCCAAAACCCACTTATTTATCGCAAAGTGCCAATACTGAAGTTTTAGTTTAGAAAAAACAACAAAAGCGGAGCCGGCCCCCCCAGCTCAGTCCAGGGGTTCGGGTGGCGGCAGAAGCTCCGGCGGAGTTTCTGCTGCCACCCGATCCCCCAGCTGGTTCGGGTCTCAGCAGAAGACCTCGCATCATTACAGGTCTGCCCCTGGGCGTGCGTGCCACCAGAGAGGGCGCCGAGTGCCACCTCTGGCACGCGTGCCATAGGTTCGCCACCACTGGAGTAGAGGAACATGCTTCACAGAGGTCATGGAAAGGTAATTAAGCTAGACCAAATTAAGCCTGAGAAATAAGGCTCTCATCTACATCATGTAACATACAATGACACAAAACCTTGTCCTTTTCTAGTGGGCAGTTCATGCATTGAAATGTATAAATCTTCTGTAGCCTAAGTTACAGAACCTGAATTCTTTAGCTCAAACAGAAGAAGATAATGTTTATTGATAGGACCCTACAAATTCACAGCTCATTTTGGTCAATGTCATGATCAGTGGATTTTTTAAAAATTGTCCCTCACAGTTTCAGCTATTTACATGTGAAATTTCAGTATAATTGTGGGGATTCCCAAACCAACAAAGGGACATTGGGGGGGGGGGGGAAAACCCCCCCCCCCTTGTGTGGGGGGGGGCATTTTTGCCCTCCTTACTTCTGTTCTTCTGCTGCCAGGGACGCTGCCTTCAGAGCTGCACTCCCAGATAGAGCTGAGTGCTCACCCAGCAGCTACTGCTAAAAGGCAACACCAAAGATTTAAAATTTGCATGATATGGGGGGTGGGAAATAATCTCTTCCGGGGGCAGCAGGGCCAGCCTTATGGGTAGGTGACTATCCAGGGCCCTGTAGTAAGAAGAATGCTGTAGTGCTCCCAACCCACAGTCAGCCCAAGGACCCTTTAAACCCCCATACACTGGACTCAGAGCTGGGAACACCTCAGCCAGGAGTCGTTTCTTGTACCAGACTTCAGCTGCTAGTCCTGGCTGGGATGGGACTTCCTCTCCTCCCACGGGGATCGCCTCCAGGGCCAGGTCAGACCCTCTCCATCCACAAATGGAGAGTGATAGTGCAAGAAGTGAGCAGGGGTGGAGGAGGTGGTGCTTCCAGCAGCCAAAGAAATTCCAGGGAATGGGTCAGACCTGGCCCGAAAGTGGCCCCTGCAGGGGGGAGATGAAATCCTGTCCTGTCCCTCCCCAGCTCTGCTGGGATTAGCAGTTGGAGTCCAGCACACACAGAAGCTACCAGCTAAGGCGCCCCCAGCCCAGCCCCTCCCCTACAATAGCCAGATTTCATGGAGAAAATCAGATTTCACGGTCAGTGACACATTTTTCACAGCTGTGAATTTGGTAGGGCCCTACTTAAGAGATCTCAATGTCCTGGTTCAATCTGTCCTGCTGTCGACTATTGCATCGTGCTATATTTTGTGTAGCTGACTAACTGAACCACCACTTCTGCAGCCAGAGTAAAATAAAGCTGTTCTATAAATCAGTACGATGAATCTGTGCCCGAAACATGACGTTTAAGACTTATGACCGCCTTCTGGCAATTACATCCAGCTGTCATAACAGATCTCTTTTTTCTTTGATGAGGCTACAGGGAATTTAAAGTTGCCAAACTAAAAAGCTAGTGTGATGGACAAAATTACACACCTTGCAATATGCATCACATCTGCTTTGTATGTTCTCCATGACCTATGACGTACGACCTAAATAAAATACAGTAGCTACAGTTCAAAAAGGCATAGTAAAACCACACTGACAGATTCCTCTGATGTTTCATATTAAAACATGAGTTCCTTCTCTATTAATACTAGTTAGTTAAAAGAGGCAAATGCATATTAGTTAGTATTAGATTGAGCTGGCAGTGCAGTGAGAGGTTGGCTATAACCCAGAAACAGTTACTTTTCAATGATTAATTCCTTAATTTGCCATTCAACTGACTGCACAATTGCTAAAGTTCTCTCTACCCACAGAGACAATACACCATGAACAGCAACAACAACGCATGCTCCTCCACTCTATCCTTCCAGTGAGTGTGGAGAAGTGCGAGAGTAGCTCAGGCTTCACGCCCAATCTGACTTCAGGACTGACAGTATTTTATTTTGCAAGGCATTTAAAAAAGAAACTCATGTTTGGTCTCTCCCCAAAGTAAATTATCAGTCATTAAGACAAAAGTTATTGACTCATTAGAAACATCATGTTGTTTTAGCTACCTAGTGCCAAGTTGCTAATTTTTCTATCCACTAGGTTTTTTGATGCTCCTTTTTTTACTTGTTTCAAGTAGAACAGAAACAAGACCATGGACTTCATTAGAACCTTGACCAGCAATTCTGTAATTATTTGTAATTAAGGATGTACCTAAGCAGCACATTACATGCCTTACTTTAAAAAGTACAAGTAAGATATGTAGTCTTCATTGGTCACATCCATCCATCCACACAACCCTACCTCTCCCCCACATCTCCCAAGAAAATTAATCTGTAAAAATAGTTCTACTTTGAAAGTAAAATATAGAATGATTTATTCAGTATAACAGTGAAATAGTCATTACATATAAATATACACATTATAGTGCAGAATACCCCAAACTTTTGAAAGTTGAGCCCTCAGAAATTAAACCAATCATGCACATTTTCAACACTGTATGTTAAAGTTCAACTCAGTGAAATGTAGCTGTGTTTTAAATTCATTTTTATTTTAGGAAATAACATTAAATATTGGGTATCAAATGCTTGAACAAGTTATTTCATTATGTAAAAGTGAAACATATTCAACCCCTGTGGCTCAGCATTTTTCTGTCTGTCTGGGCACCCTTTAGTCTACCAGCATCCAGGGTAGAAAAGTCCTTTCCTGGGCACAGTAACCTATATGGAGTCTCACTGGAGCTGAATAAAGAGGCTGAATTAAGAGGGATACACCACATAGCAAAAAAAAGACCCACAACAGCATGTTTCAGACTTCAAGTCAACTAACTTGAGCTCATGCTGAGAGGCTAAAGAAAGCAGTGAAGTTATTCTGGCTGAGACTGAGACTCTCCCCCATTACTGAGTTTCACAGCCCAGGTCCCAGCTGAAGCCCCAACACCAACAATGCTCTTTTGGCCCTGCAAACCTGACTCAGTTGAGCAGGGTTCAGATTCGCTGCCATTTGTGAGTGTGCTTGTGCGCGCGTGTTCATGCACGCCGATGTACCCTACACTACAGCAACTGGATACATCTTACTGACCAATTACTTTGGGGCATTTATAGTCTACCTTAACAGCACAGCAAATGTGTACAGTAGTTCCAAGAATGTTTACAGGCAAGTGTTATGCTATGCAAACATCCAGTAATATCTTTTTAAAACAAAATCTAGGGTCCAGTCACAGAACAGAATTAACATAGGATATGTAATAATGAAACAGCTTTCTCATGCTTATAGCTGCTGTACAGCTAAGAGAAAAGCTTTTCCAAAGATTAAATATTTAATTCTTAATGCATTAATTTAAAGGGGTAGAGAAGAAGCATTTGACGCACTTGAAATCACAGACAGAATTCAGAATGTATTATTTCATTAAGGCAATATTTTGACCTTTCAGAAAGACAGGTATAAAAGGAAAGGTCATGGAAACTAGAGATTGCTTCTAGGTAGTCTTAAATTTCTAACTTCAACCTTAGAATATTAAATGTATGCTTCATAAAGGCCACTACAGAGACTAACATTTTATTTAACAAAGCCCTGTTCTCTCATTGTTTATAGAGAATACAATTTAAGTTACAGCTACCAGAAACTGAGAGTTAAGTCTCATGATGATCTGAAAGGCATCCACTAATAGTCAAGTTTTATTTCCAAATGTCTTATGCTCAGTCAAGTCACCTGGCAAGAACCACTGGTAAAAGGAAAAAAAAAAAAAAAACATACCAACATATATATGTGGAGATGTTTTGATCAAATCTTGCCATTCTTTCTTATCAAAAAATCAGTAACTTCAATGGAAACTCCATACAGAGTGACCAATAGGAATTGCCACCCATAGGTTCCTTTACAAGAACATACTAATTTGTGACAAATCTTTAGCTACGTCCTTATTAATCCCCAAGTTTTGGGGGGGGATGGAGGGGTTTGCTATTTCTTCTCTAGCTTTCTCCCAGGCACCTTAAATATTAACACATCTTAACAAACAACTTTGGTGCTGAAGTTATTAGTTTACTAGGTCAAAGAATCCTAAACTATTTAAATACTGGTCTGAAGACAGAATGATCAGGGTACCAATATCTCAATTCTCTCCACTCCCCTCCACCAAAAAAATCTCAAAACATGCCACCTAAGGAAAACTTCCTATATTAGAGATGATTCATGAGCCTAATTTAAAGCTATCAGGTACTGGGCTCTTGAATCCTAACTTTTCCCACTAAAACTTAAGTATCTTCATGTCGAGCACATAGAAAAAGAGAGTCATAGTTCTTCCATAAAAAACACCTGATTGCCAGCTGAATATTTTAATTGCACATCAACCACAGGGCCAAGCACACAGAAGCCTAAATAGGAAATTTTAAACTAGGATTTTAGGGAGAGGTGACCAGCTTTCATACTATTTTAACTGCTTGTTGGCCTTCAGATATGTTATTTGTCTGTTTATTTTTAAGTAACAAACTTCTCTTCAACAGCACTGATTGCTTCTGTTTACATAATCTAGATCTCAGGGTAGGTATGCATTAATCTGTACTCAGATAGCTGTCTTAATTTCCCACTTCAAAAAATCTGGCAATGCTAAACCCTCCCCAAAGAGGTACAAGCAGATAGTTATCTTCCAATTATCTAGCGATTCTATTTCACTTGTTTCACCCAGCTAAACGACCTGTGACTCAGCTAATGCTAATTGTTTGAATTTTTTTTTTGTCCCAGTGCAATTAGTAGCTCCAACCATGAATAGTGGAATATGAAAGTATTTCCTCTACAGGGATGCACGTATTTCATAAGGTAAATTTACTGCTTCATGTGTTCAAAGCATTTTAGGGAAGGACTCTCATGGGCACTTAAAAAAAAATAACCTAGATGAAGAGAAGAAACTGAAACAGTAATCTAATAACAGAAATCTGTATTCAGAATTACTCAGTTCTTAGACTGCAAGGTCCTCAAAGGAGGAACCATTTCCTCCTATGTCTCTGTGAAGGGCCTATCACAACAGGGCCCTGATCCTGACTGAGGGAAGACATGCAAGAATAAGATACAATACAGTGAATTAAGAATAACACATTCAAAAGTAAGGAGTCTTGTGGCACTTTTAAAGATTAACAAATTTTCGGAAAGCTCATGTGAAAAAAGAAATTTGTTAGTCTTTAAAAGTGCTTCAAGACTCCTTGCTTGTTTTTCTGAACTATACTAACACAACTATCCCTTTGGAACTTGTCAACATTCAAAGGAGCCTATGTGAATTAGAACATGAAGCAGCCTAATGTCAAGACCAAGTCAAAGGTGGTCAAGTCTAGTGATCATGGCTGGTGCAAAGTCATGGGGCAGACGACCTGAGTTTAGAACCTGGGGTCAGGAAAGGAGCCAGGATCCAAGGGGCAAAGCCAGTGTCCATATCAAATCCAAGTATCAAAGTGAAGAGGCAAAGCTGGAGTCAGGCTCCAAGGGTCCAAGCTGGAGTAAGAAGTCCAACAGTGAGCCAAAACACAGGTATGATAGTCCTGTTGGCAGATGGTGAGGTCCACCTCACCGCAGACACATCCTGCATGGTAGCAGCATGGAAGCATCAACCATCCAGATTCAGATTCTAGTCCTGTCTCTACAGAACCTTACACTTAAGTACTTTTGAAGCAGTTAACTTTCGCCAAGTTGGTGTAGATACCTTGAAAATTCTGAAATGCTTAATATTAACAATAAATAATCAGTATCTTTAATATGCTTTATTCACTCAGAAAATATAGGTCAGGCATAGTAACAAATGCAATTCTTAAAACAACAACAAAAAACACATCATATACGAGATTTGTGTAAGTCATGCCTGAAGCAATTTTAGTCCTTCCTATTTGGTTTAAGCTCCTTATTTCTAAGCACTTTGAAAGATCTGTGTACCAGTTTAGAAGATAAAATAGTATCTGACAACAAAATTAAAGCATGCCATCAAGAAATAATCTGTGATTATATGTGATTGCATATGAACATTTGACCAACTGCATGCCTGAATACCAAAGCAGTATTAAATCACTACTTGCTGTGGAGAAAAAGAATAGTCTGCTTGGGACAAACTGAATAAAAAACACAAATTACTGTTGTCCTCTATGATGTATGCTTGGCAGTCCTAACCCTAAAAATTGCCAGAACACCTGGAGCACAATTTAACATGATTTTCTGGTTCTGTCTGGAAGCTGTAATTTTAAGGTCACTGGAACCTTTCTTTGTATATCACTGAAGAATTAAACATGTTTGCATATTCTCAGTCACAAGCCTTAAACCAATTTAATATCTCTTTTCACCTTAAGGAAAAAACTATCCAGACTGTAAGCTTTTTGGGGCAGGAACTATCTGTTTTATGTTTGTACAGCACCTAGCACATTGACTGGGATTTTTATGTGCTGAAATACTACTACTATAGTGTGCCCTGTTGCAGAGCCTTCAGTATTCAAAAATGGTGAAAAATGTGCATACTTGCTTAACAGGGTTTTGTGAAGGATGTATAACATCAGTGTTCCATACTTTGTACTGGTTGCCAACTAGCTTCTAGATAGAGTTTAAAGTGTTTTTGACCTACAGTATCATATGATATGGAACCTAGCTACCTAAGAAACTGATCACAGCTGTTACATTATCTCACCAGAGGTACTCAACCCTGGAGCCCTCTTGGTTTATTTCAGTGACAAGGGACTGTGACAAGGCATTTTCTGTGAGTTCCTCTACTCTAGAATTCACTCCCTTACAAAACTTGCACTACTAGTGTCTGGAACAAAAGTCTTTCTCCAACAAAAAACAAAGCAGTAGAACCTGCACTGCTGCCAACAAACAAGTATGAACACTGACTCTGTAAGGCTCACACCTTTGTAGGACCAGGTCTATACAGACAGCATGTGGCAAGCTGGGATGTAAACCTAAGGCACATGAGCTTGCCGCACACTAGCTGTGAGGATCCTGCTACCCGTGCACTAAAGATTTTGTACTCTGAAATTTTAGTGTACAGTAGCAGTGAAACCACTGCATTGTAGATTTGAACTCTAACTTGCCATGCACAAATGCTCTGTATAGACAAGCCATTAACTTGTATTTAAAGACATCATATTTTAACTACACATGCTGAAGGGTAACCCATATACTTAGCTTTGTAAAATGTTCTGGGATCCTTGAAAATATGAAGATGACTCCATACATAATGTATTACTCGGTTCATCTTATAGCAGGCCTCGACAAATCAATGTTTCTGGTTGCCATGGTAACCAGTTTTAGTAGCCCGCCACCTAATTCCACTGCAGAAATGTAATAGAGGAGAGCCCTCTGGTGACCAAAAGTAAAATTACTGGTGCCTAACTGTAAGCCAATTTTGTCCACCCATCTTATGACTATTGTACTGAAAGACATTAGGGATAAGACTACAATACATCACATTTCTGAACATTTATGTGCATAGGATCCCTCTGTGCAGAACTACTTTAATGCTTTGAATACCTCAGAATATATAGCATATGTCCAATGAATACACTTCCAAGGACAACAATTAAACACAATGAAAACTTCTGGAACAAGAAAAGGAAAAATCTAAAATTGTACATAAATGGGAAATTAGTTTGTACAAATATCCCCTCACATACATATCACAACTTAAGTTGGCTTACAACACTTTGAAGAATATTAAGTGTCATCTGAGCACTCTTCATCCACAGTGACCAAAGATTAAAAACTACTAATTGTATTACCTTAATTTTAAGCCACAATTCAAATTTTAAGTAATACACGTAGAAAATACGCTAAATTATATTAGTTATTTCAGTAACTTTAACTGTATTTCAGCCAGAGGGAAAATAACTTCCTTAGGCAGGCTCTGATCCTTCTCTAACTTAGGTCAATATGAGCAAGAATCAGGTCAATAACTAGAAAAGAAAAAATATCTGACTTTGTCAAAGTAACTGGTTTTCCAAGAGAGGTAGCATATTATACTGTCTACATAAACTGACTGATAAAAGTATTTGCCTTTATATCATCCAAAAACTAGCTACCCACAAAAGCACATACCTTAAATTTGTTAGTCTTTCAAGTGTCACAG